>SJYX01008282.1:211552-233499 GCA_006410675.1 Oreotragus oreotragus
ATGGGGAAACAGTGAAAACAGTGTCAGGTTTTATTTTGGGGGGCTCCAAAACCACTGCAGATGGTGATTGCTGCAATGAAATTAAAAGACACTTACTCCTTGGAAGAAAAGTTATGACCAACCTAGATAGCATATTTAAAAGCAGAGACATTACTTTGCCAACCAAGGTCCGTCTAGTCAAGGCTATAGTTTTTCCAGTGGTCATGTGTGGATGTGAGAGTTGGACTGCGAAGAAAGCTGAGCAGCGAAGAATTGATACTTTGAACTGTGGTGTTGGAGAAGACTCTTGAGAGTCCCTTGGACTGCAAAGAGATCCAACCAGTCCATTCTGAAGGAGATCAGCCCTGGAATTTCTTTGGAGGGAGTGATGCTAAAGCTGAAACTCCAGTACTTTGGCCACCTCATGCGAAGTGTTGACTAACTGGAAAAGACTCTGAAGCTGGGAGGGATTGGGGACAGGAAGTGAAGGGGACGACAGAGGATGAGATGTCTGGATGGCATCACTGACTCGATGGACGTATATCTGAGTGAACTCTAGGAGTTGGTGATGGACAGGGAGGCCTGGCGTGCTGCGATTCATGGGGTTGCAAAGAGTCGGATACGACTGAGTGACTGAACTGAACTGATATATATATAGTGATACATTGAAATAAATTCCCTACTGTCTTTAGTGAAGTCGCTCAGTCGTGTCCGACTCTTTGCGACCCCATGGACTGTAGCCTACCAGGCACTTCTGTCCATGGGATTTTCCAGGCAATAGTACTGGAGTGGATTGCCATTTCCTTCTCCAGGAGATCTTCCCAACCCAGGGATCGAACCCAGGTCTCCCACATTGGAGGCAGATGCTTTAACCTCTGAGCCAATGCAGGACTTTTGAAAATACTCTCACTATATGAATTCAATTATACAAACTCTTACAAAGAGATTTTCAGTATATTTCTCAGCAAGAGATAAATAACTGAGGTATATTTTTTCCTACATATTGCCCTATCCTGTGGAGGAAAGATAAATTAACTGTAATATGTCTATTTGCTTGCATTTCTGCAGTGACCAAGGTTGTAAGAGCATCTTTTCTCACTGAACATTTCTTCTCTTTAAATGTCAGTGAATAACTGCACTACCTACAACCCTTTTCATTCCTCACAGGTAATAAGGATGACAATTTCATGACATTTTAAACTGAACAATTAAACAGGACATATTTTGACTTATGTTCCTCACTTCTTCAGAAATTATAAACATCTCTCTCTCTCTTTCTCACACACACACATACACTCACAAACACATAAACAGGAAGTGGCTGATATCAAGGATAATATATGTATGTGTTTTCCTATCAAGGAACACTTGTCTGGGATTTTCCTGTACTCTTTAATTTCAGAGGACAGAAGTTGTGTATCTCAAAGTTCTGTAAACGTTATCAAGAAGGATGATAGAAGGGCACTTAGTGTTCACCAAACCTACAATTTAAAAGATATTTTCTTCCTCTCATGTGTTTATCATATCTTTGGAAGCTAAAATGGAATATAATTTATACTCTAAAATTCATATGTTAGAAAAGAGGAAGGGGCCATTTCTATAAGTAAACTTATATTCACTTTTAATTACTCAATCTGGCTAAGGGAAAAAATATTCCAGTTTGGTATACTTAGTTAAATCTAGTGGTTTGATTAATATCCTAATCATTATTCATTTCGTAGTTTGGTTACTTTGGAAGATGTAAATAGACTGTCATATTTCTTACCACTTCATTTGTCCTTTCTAGTCACTTTTTGTTGTTTTTTAGTCACTCCGTCATTTCTGACTCTTTTCCACCGGACTCTCTGTATTTACTTCAACTCACATTCATTGAATTGATGATGCCATTCAACTGTCTCATCCTCTGTTGCCACCTTCTCCTCCTGCCCTCAGTCTTTCCCAGCATCAGGGTTTTTTCCCAATGAGATGGATCTTCTGATCAGATGGGCAAAATATTGGAGATTCAGCTTCGACATCAGTCCTTCCAGTGAATATTCAGGACTGATTTCCTTTAGAATTGACTGGTTTTATCTCCTTGTAGTCCAAGGGACTCTCAAGAATCATCTCCAGTACCATAATTCAAAGCCATCAGTTCTTCTCTCAGCCTTCTTTACGGTCCAATCTCACATCCATACATGGCTACTGGAAAAACCATAACTTTATACAGACCTTTGTTGGCAAAGTCATGTCTCTGGTTTTTTTTTTTTTTTTTTTTAATAAGCTATCTACGTTTATCATAGCTTTACTTCCAAGGAGCAAATGTGTTTTAATATCATTGCTGCAGTCACCATCTGTAGTGATTTTGGAGCTCAAGAAAATAAAGTTTGTCACTGTTTCCACTGTTTCTTCCTCTATTTGCCATGAAGAGACAGGACCTGATGTCATGATCTTAGTTTTTTGAATCTTGAATTTAAAGCCAGTTTTTTCATTCTCCTCTTTCACCTTCATCAAAAGGCTCTTTAGTTTCTCTTAGCTTTCTTCCATTAGGGTGCTATAATCTGTATATCTGAGGTTATTGATATTTCTCCTGGTAATCTTGATTCCAGCTTCATACAGCCCAGTGTTTCACATGATATACTCTACATATAAGTTAAATAAGCAGGGTGACAGTATACAGGCTTGACACACTCTTTTCCCAATTTTGTACAAGTCCATTTTTCCATGTCCAGTTCTAACTGTTGCTTCTTAACCTGCATACAGGTTTCTCAGGAGGTAGATCAGGTCTGGTATTCCCAGCTCTTTTATAATTTTCCACAGTTTGTTGTGATCCATATAGTCAACAGTTTTAGCATAGTCAATGAAGCAAAAGTAGTTTTTTTCTGGAATTCCTTTGCTTTTTCTATGATCCAACACATGTTGGCAATTTGATGTTTGATTCCTCTGCTTTTTCTAAATCCAGCTTGTACATCTGNTATACACATCAGATGTGTATAAGAGACAGGCATAGTCAATGAAGCAAAAGTAGTTTTTTTCTGGAATTCCTTTGCTTTTTCTATGATCCAACACATGTTGGCAATTTGATGTTTGATTCCTCTGCTTTTTCTAAATCCAGCTTGTACATCTGGAAGTCCTTGGTTCACATGCTGTTAAAGCTCAACATGAAGGATTTTGAACATTACCTTGCTATCATTTGAAATGAGTGCAATTGTGTGGTAGTATAAACATTCTTTGGCATTGCTCTTCTTTGGTATTGGGATGAAAACTGACCATTTCCTGTCCCATGGCCACTCTGAGTTTCCCAAATTTTCTGGCATATTGAGTGCAGTACTTTAACAGCATTATCTTTTAGGATTTGAAATATCTCAGCTGGAATTCCATTACTTCCGTTAGCTTTATTCATAGTAATGCTTCTTAAGTTCCACTTGACTTTACATTTCAGGATGTCTGACTCTAGGTGACTGATGACACCATCGTGGTTAGTTCTGTGGATTCTTGCCACCTCTTCTGAATGTCTTCTGCTTCTGTTACTCCATACTGTTCTGCCTTTATTTAGCCCATCTTTGCATGAAATATTTCCTTGGTATGTCTAATTTTCTTGAGGAGATATCTTGTCTTTTCCATTCTATTGTTTTCCTCTATTTCTTTGCATTGTGTACTCAGCTTTGGTACAATAGAGCATTCTCAGAGGACTTCATTGTTGAGTCATCACTTAATTAGTTTAATTCAGTTTGACCTATCTGGCCAGTAGATTTCTGTTTTCTTGCTGCTGTTGGTGCTGCCTGCCTTGTTTCTCTACCAGGTGTGATGCTGGCTATTGCTGATAGCAGTTACAGAACCACAAAATTCTATGTGCCCTGTAAGAGATGCTCTTTTCCTCTTCCTGATGCAAATATGGCTCATTCACTCATTTCTGGTTCTTTTAAAAGGGAAATAGTTTTCTATACTTTTCTCTCGACCATATTGGAGTAAGTAGTTTCCATGAAGATGCTCTCAGGAAATACCTCAGGTCCCACTTCTTTGCTATCTTTATTGAGCCATTTTGGATATTAGGTTTTCTTGAAGTTTCTAAAAGAAACTAAAATTATTTAAAGCTTTACTTATGACTAGTAGAATTCCAAAATGCCTTCTTAAAGTTTCCCAGAAGAATCTCTGTAACTATGAATGTGATTAAATATGACCCTCATGATTATCTTATATTAATGGCATTGGGATTTGGCACATATAATTAAGTTTGAAATATTTTTAAATATTATATTTTGTGCTAGTAAATATACATGCACATGTTAAGGCATATATCTTATATGGAGGTGATTTTTTAAATGATGAGATTACCATAGAACTTTTGCCTACAGTGTGACAATATTGTGGATGGTTTATACAAATCAAATTCTCTTGTATTAAATTTTCCTTCTTTCTCACTTTTACCTGAAACTAAATTTAGCTATGACAGTATATTAATGTGATTTATTTCACTCATGATATAAAAAGTCAGAAAAGTTGATGTCTAAAATGAAAAATAAAATATTTTCTTACAAAATTTTTATCATAATCATTTCATTCATTTTATAGGTAAAGGATGTTGTATGCTTTCTAAAATATACAATTTTTCTAATTTTTAAAAATTATTTTCATCAGCATGTTTAACAATTAAAATAATATTAGACTTTAAATACTATATAATTTTGAGCCTTAATTATATTAATTTGTAATGACAAATATTGGAGGTTGATTTTTTGTAAATACTGAATTGTTGTTAGAAATTATTATTATAAAACATATTATTAACATAGGAAATTTAAAAAAAATTTCATCTACCACCCAAAATAATCATGTTACTTCATCTGAACACATTTTTGGGGTACTTAAGTGCAGTAGACTTTTTTTTTTATATAAAAGATTTTGGCCTATGATGAAATTTCTATTTAATTTTATTTGATACATTTTCTCACCATTAGAGCTTTCTAAATTCCTTTATATGTGTGTGTATATGTGTTTGTATGTGTACATATATCATATTATATATATATGCTTGGTCACTTATTTATCCTGAAATTAGTTTATGTTTGTTAGTTGCAGTAAATCATGCAGCTTTTCATTTTTATCTGCATTTTGTGTTCATTATAATTGTAGTTAATCTTACCACATTATTGGATTTTGTATCCTCCTTTACCTACTTAATGTTTAATATATGTCATAGTTTGACTTATGTGAAAGATGTTAAGCCATTGTCTGCAAGAATGTTCAACATACCATTCCAGGTTAACAGTGTGAAATTTCAATATTTGAAAGCTGAATTGCTTTTCAATTAAAATATGACATTTAGCATTACAAATACATCTTTATTACTGTACATATTTACTGTGGTACCTATTTAATTATCATCCTCCTACAGTCAGTAGTAGGGGCTTCCCAGGTGACTCAGTGGTAAAGAATCCCCCTGCCAATGCAAGAGATGCAGGAGACTCAGATTCAGTCCCTCTGGAGGAATGTCTACCCTTTCCAATATTCTTGCCTGGAATATCCCATGGACGAGCCTGGCAGGTTGCAGTCCATGGGTCACACAGAGTCGAACACCATTGAGCTCGTAAGCATACTCAGTAGTACTCTGTCGATTTCTAGGTATTTTAAGTAATATGGGAACCTAGAGAAATATTAAAATGTGTATTTATATTAATATTTGGGCTGACTACCCCACTGAAAAAATCCAGTATATTTTCTAGTTAGCTACTTAGTGTAGAAATCATCTTCAATCTGCATTAACCAGTAGTATATTCTGTGTTATATAAAATAAAATTGTAAGTGCTTTTAAACTGTCTCTAACATTATAAGTATGTATCACAACATTGAGATAACATTTTTAATAATATTCCTATGACTATCTTGACTATTACCTCTACTACTTGTGATAGTGATAGTTCAGATGCTATATTCTAAGCACCAGGTTTACTATTCACACTATATTAATGAAATTTAATTAATTTCTTCTGCATTATGATATTGAAGATAAGTTTTAGTCTTTATAAAATTTTTAGATTTTAATTTTATATATTCTTTTTATGACTTCTTAGAAGGCCTAAAAGATTTCCTATAGTTTTTAAACATTTGAAATCTATACATGTAGCAAAAATCAAAGGAAAAAAGTCACCTTTATGTTAGTGATTTAAGCAAAACAAATGCCTTTTGGATGTTCTTTGTTTGGAAATAAGTATTAATAATTTTGTGAAACGGAATATGTACATTCCACATTCAGAAAATAAGTATGCAAGCATCCTTAATCCCAAAACCTAAGTGTGCCCTACAAACACAGGGGTTAGCATAACTTGGAATCAGGTATTTACCATTTCTCTTTCACTTGGCAACCAGAGAAGTACGATATCAAACTCCTGAGGCTAGTCCATCGCAGAAAGAAACCGTTAGGGAACTGTGCTACCAGCTATGCCTCTGGAAATTTCTTATTAGTGAAAGCCTCACTGGGCCAACTACATAGATGATATATACTTTTTAAAAAATTTTTATAAAATGACTATAAGAAACTTTTATATCTCTCTCATATAGAATATCTATTTCTAAAACACAATTGCTTTTTTGAATGGAGAAAACTGAATCATCCTAACTTTGTGAAAGGGCAATGCAGTGTTTCTGTTTTAATGATGGCATCAGGCCTCTATCCATACCAGATTTATTCTTCCTTCACCTTAAGCATGTTGATGCTTCAGCCAATATTTGTCGTTTAAAAGATATTTCTTCTTTATATGAATGTACAGTTAGATGGCATATATTTATCATTCTTCTGTATTTTTTCAGTATTGACCCTCAGATGCAACTTTGTGCTTTACCTGTGCTTCCTGAAAATTGTATTGGAATATTCCCCAATCACCTACCTGGCTGTTGCTTTAGCTATCTCTATTTGGTAAAATACTCTGAATAAAAAATATATTCAAATGTGAGAGCAGTCTAAAACATTCATTCATTCCGCTAGTCACTCCTCCATTTAGTCATTTAAATTATTTCTTATATACTGCCCCAGAATAGCAATTAACCCCCCTAGAATAACAATTATCATGCAAAACATGACCCTGGACGTTAAAGAGATTACAGTTTGTTCTAGGAAAACAATGGTAATGAAACAACCTATGGCATCATGAGAGTTATGATGGATTAAAATAATGGACACTCACCATTTCCTTCACCGGGGGATCTTCCTGAACCAGGAATGGAACCAAGGTCTGCCGCATTGCAGGCAGACACTTCACCATCTGAGCCCCAGGGAAGCCATTTTCATGAGTATAACACTTTGACATACTGCCAGCTGAAAATGACAGTTAAAATGAAAATGACTTACCTTTGAAAACACAGACTGAGTATAATTAAAACAGTAGAAACAGAATGATAATTAATAATAATGTGAGAAAACATCTAGTGAAATTATTCTTGTCATTGCTGAAGCATGGGCTGCCATGGTTGCAGACATAGGGTTAAAAATGGGTCAAAACTAGTTTTTGTTTTGTTTGGTGGAGGAGAAACAGGAGTTTCAAAACACTGAAATGATTGTGTAAGTATCTCTTTAAAATAAGAACTGACCTTGCCCAAAGTTTTAAATTTAGCTAATGTTTAAATACAAGCACTTTGATTAGTTAAATCAACGTATTTCTGTGTCTGTTTTGAAATATTCTCTTGAAAGACTTGTAAGACTATTCTTTTGAAAGATAACTTCTTGATTTTTCTGATGATCCTTGTTCCTTAACATATCTGACTCTCAGAGCAGAGTATCTGCATTTGCTAAACATATATTATCTGTTATTCAAGGACTCCTCCACCAAACAAAACAAAAACTAGTTTTGACCCATTTTTAACCCTATATCTGTAACCATGGCAGCCCATGATTCAGCAATGACAAGATTAATTTCACTAGATGTTTTCTCACATTATTATTAATTATCATTCTGTTTCTTTCTACTGTTTTAATTATATTCAGTCTGTGTTTTCAAAGGTAAGTCATTTTCATTTTAACTGTCATTTTCAGCTGGCAGTATGTCAAAGTGTTATACTCATGAAAATGGCTTCCCTGGGGCTCAGATGGTAAAGTGTCTGCCTGCAATGAGGCAGACCCTGATTCTATTCCTAGTTCAGGAATATCCCCTGGTGAAGGAAATGGCAACCCACTCCAGTACTCTTGCCTGGAAAATTCCACGGATGGAGGAGCCTAGTAGGCTATAGTCCATGGGGTCTCAAAGAGTCGGACATGACTGAATGACTTCACTTCATATTAAGAAATGATATAAAATGTATACAAAGTGAGTGCACATCCCAATAATAATTTATATAATCAAGTGGCATTTTGCAAAGAAAATTTTATACTATCACATACAAAAAATAAGTTTTAAATATTCATATGTTAACTGAGATAGTGTTAAGAATACAAGAAATAAGTACTTTCACATAAGAAAAATATTTGTGCTGATTTTATTGGCTTATTATACAGCTTGATTCTGCTTTAAAAATCTGCTAGTTCTTTAAAATATGTAATATAAATATATAAGGATAATGACTTTTTACATTGATTATATATGAAATATATGTGTATGTCACATATACACACCATACATACGTAGTGTTTTCTACAAGATAAGTTTTGTGGTATTATACAAAATGTGTTTCAGTATATGAAATATTCTCCCTAGCAGTTCTAGACTCCTGGGGCACCAGGAGAAGAGAGTGTAGAAATAATAATAAAAGGAATTTCTAAAAACTGTGGGATTTATTATCTGTCAAAGAGAAAAAAATCTCTGGAGAGAGCAATTTGACTTTTCAAGCTTTTCCCAGTTGAGCACAAATTGCATAAAATAGTTCTTTCCAAGTAACCTGTCTATATGATATTCATAACAAATAAAATATATTTCTGAAAGGTCAAAGTTAATCTAATGTTAATATGCCATGAAATTCATTTTTTTCAATAAGAAACAAAAGAGGCTATACACAAAAGTATTATGAGAGATTAGCTTGAAGGTCTTAAAATAGTTAACTAGAGAATGATTTTAAAATCAGAGAAATTCAATCCAAAGGGTTTTCAGAATAATTCATTGTAATTATGTCATAGGAATTATGCATTAGAATATATATATATATACACATATACACCTACATACAGTTATATATATACATACATGCAATTATATATATACATATATACACACACACACACCTGCAGCTGCTAAGTTGCTTCAGTTGTCTCCCACTCTGTGCGACCCCATAGATGGCAGCCCACCAGGATCCCCCGTCCCTGGGATTCTACAGGCAAGAACAATGGAGTGGGTTGCCATTTCCTTCTCCAATGCATGGAAGTGAAAAGTGAAAGTGAAGTTGCTCAGTCATATCTGACCCTTAGAGACCCCATGGACTGCAGCCTACCAGGCTCCTCCGTCTATGGGATTTTCCAGACAAGAGTACTGGAGTGGGTCACTGTTCCCTTCTCCAGGATATCTTCCCAATACAGGGGTCAAACCAAGGTGTCCTGCATTGCAGGCATATTCTTTACTGTCTGAGTCACCAGGGAAGCCATCCCAAATGAAGGATAATGTGAATGAATGTTCTATCATACAATTGCACTCATTACACATGCCAGCAAGAAAGCTGAGAATCCTGTAAGCTAGGATTTTCAACAGTATGTGAACCAAAAAATCCAGATGTATAAGCTGGATTTAGAAGAGGCAGAGGAACCAGAGATCAACTTGCCAACATCTGTTGGATCATAGAAAATGTATGAGAATTTAAGAAAAACACCTACATTTGCTTAATTGACTACGCTTAAGCCTTTGACTGTTGGATCACAACAATCTGTGGAATAGGATGGACTGGTTTGATCTCCTTGCAGTCCAAGGGACTCTCATGAATCTTCTCAAACACCACAGTTCAAAAGCATCAATTCTTCGGCTCTCAGCCTTCTTTATAGTCCAACTCTCACATTCATACATGACTAATGATAAAACCATAGCCTTGACTAGACAGACCTTTATTCACAAAGTAATGTCTCTGCTTTTTACTCTGCTGTCTACATTGGTCATAACTTTCCTTCCCAGGAGTAAGCATCTTTTTAATTTCATGGCTACAATCACCATCTGCAGTGATTTTGGAGCCCCCCAAAATAAAGTAAGCCACTGTTTCCCCATCTATTTGCCCTGAAATGATGGGACCAGATGCCATGATCTTAGTTTTCTGAATGTTGAGCTTTAAGCCAACTTTTTTGCTCTCCTCCTTCACTTTCATCAAGAGGCTTTTTAGCTCCTCCTCACTTTCTGCGATAAGGGTGGTGTCATCAGCATATCTGAGGTTATTGATGTTTCTCCCGGCAATCTTGATTCCAGCTTGTGCTTCCTCCAGCCCAGCATTTCTCATGAGGTAAACTCTGCATAAAAGTTCAATATGCAGGGTAACAATATACAGCCTTGACATAATCCTTTTCCTATTTGGAACCAGCCTGTTGTTCCATGTCCAGTTCTAACTGTTGCTTCCTGACCTGCATATAGGTTTCTCAAGAGGCAGTCAGGTGGTCTGGTATTCCCATCTCTTTCAGAACTTTCTACAGTTTATTGTTATCCACACAGTCAAAGACTTTGGCATAGTCAATAAAGCAGAAATAGATGTTTTTCTGGAACTCTCTTGCTTTTTTCAATGATTCAGCGGATGTTGGCAATTTGATCTCTGGCTCCTCTGACTTTTCTAAAACCAGCTTGAACATCTGAAAGTCCATTCACATATTGCTGAAGCCTGGCTTGGAGAATTTTGAGCATTACTTTACTAGCATGTGAGATGAGTACAATTGTGTGGTAGTTTGAACATTCTTTCCTATTCCCTTTCTTTGGGATTGGAATGAAAACTGACATTTTCCAGTCTTGTGGCCACTGCTGAATTTTCCAAATTTGCTGACATATTGAGTGCAGCACTTTTACAGCATCATCTTTTAGAATCTGAAAGAGTTCAACTGGAATTCCATCACCTCCACTTAGTTTGTTCTTAGTGATGCTTCCTAAGGCCCACTTGACTTCACATAACAGGATGTCTGGCTTATACTGCAGCCACATAATTAAAAGATTTTTGCTCCTTGGGAGAAAAACTATGACAAACCTAGACAGTGTATTAAAATGTAGAGATATCATTTTGCCGACAAATCTAGACATGGTTGAAGCTATGGATTTTCCAGTAAGCGTGTACAGATGTGAGAGTTGGACCGTAAAGAAAGTTGAATGGTGAATAATTGATACTTTCAAAGTGTGGTGTTGGAGGTGGCTCTTGAGAGTCCCTTGCACTCAAGGAGATCAAACCAGTCATTTCTAAAGAAAATCAACCCTGAATATTCATAGGAAATACTATTGCTGAGGCTGAAGCTCCAATACTTTGACCACCTGATGGGAAAGCTGACTCATTGGAGAAGATCCTGATGCTGGGAAAGACTGAAGGCAAGAAGAGAAGGGGGTGACCGAGAATGAGATGGTTGGATGGCATCATTGACTCAATCGACATGAATTTGAACAAATGTGGGGAGATAAGTGAAGGACAGGTAACCCTGGCATACTGTAGTCCATGGGTTCACAAAGAGTCTGACATGACTGAATGACTGAACAACAACAGTTTGCATATTGAAGTTGATATTTTTCCCAGCATTCTTGATTCCAGATTGTGTTTCATCCAGCCCTGCATGATATATCTGCAAATAAGTGTTATAGAACAGAATTTTTATTTTTTTCTTCTCCTCTATGGGGGGAGGGGAGAAAGAAATCTTTATAAAGAATCCTCTGTATGTCCTATCACTCTACTGCTTCCCCAAAGCAAAGAGGTGTCAAAAGAATTTTTCCTTATGAATAAAATTTTATCCTTTAAGAAGATAACCTGTCTTTATTTATCAATGTCTTTTACAAGCTAGGATAATCAAAGTATGTTTTGCCATTGATTACTACGATTATTTTAGAGTGTGTGTTTGTGGAAAATCAAATGTACACAATTTTTGTGAATTGTTTCATAGATGGCTGGTGTGTGGATGCTTTGACTTGTGCAATATGATGAAACTACAATATTTCAGTTCTGGACCTAGTTTTACATAAAAGTACTAGTAGGTTCTAAAGTGGTCTATAAGAGCCCTAAATCTCCTCTTAGATGTGTAATTACCTTGTTGGAAAGATCATATGGAGAGGTTCTGAGACTACAAGAAGTGGGAGGGAGGCCCACATGAGCCCAGACTTACAGCTATATGTATCAAGGCTTTAACCTTGTGAATGAGACCATCTAGGCTTGCCTCCATTTCTGGCAAGCTACATGATTAATATATCTAATACACCATAAACAACAGTACATTGAACAAAAGAGTTACCGTACCAAAACCTAGTCTGATTCTTACCTTCCTAAATGGTGAAATATAAGAAAATGGTTGTTTATGCATCTAATTTTTGGTAATACTTTCTAATGCAGCAGTAAATTATAAAAATTCATTCCTTGCTGTTCCTACCAAGTTTGCTGTTTTGTTAGGAAGGCTCATGAGGCATTTCCTGTAAGTAAGCCTACACTCCAGAGAAGGCAATGGCAGCCCACTCCAGTACTCTTGCCTGGAAAATCCCATGGATGGAAGAGCCTGGTAGGCTGCAGTCCTTGGGGTCGCTAAGAGTCGGGCACGACTGAGCGACTTCAGTTTCACTTTTCACTTTCATGCATTGGAGAAGAAAATGGCAACCCACATAGGCTTCTCTGTCCATGGGATTCTCCAGGTAAGAATACTGGAGTGGATTGCCATTTCCTTCTCCAGGGAATCTTCCCGATCCATGGATTGAACCTGGGTTGGTCTCCCACATTGGAGGCAGATGCTTTAACCTCTGAGCCACCAGGGAAGCCCATAATTAGTGATAGTTAGTCCTACTTTTTTTTTAGAACACTTTCACTAAAGCCTGTGGCTTTTCAATTTGCAATTTACGTTCCATTCCTGAAAATTACACTGTGTCACTTACTAACTCACATAAGTTTATGTTTCCAGTTGTTTTGTGGCTTTCATCTCTACAATTCTAACAGAAATTTTTCACAAAGTAAATGTACATACCTATCTTAGAATGTTTTTAAATAAGGAACAATTGAAGTTAACCAAGTCCTTTGCTGTGTTTTTCTTCTTTGGAAAAACTCTCAACATTAGAAAATTGTCACTCCTTACATATCCCTTTTGCCCAATTTTAGACAGATTTTCACTCCAACATCCGTCATATTTTCAATTTAATAAATTTCTATACTTATTGGTTGCCATACTATGCAATGACTGTCTTAAATTTTAAGGACAGAGAAATTAATCTGAAACTGATCATTTTCTTATTCTAGTAATTTATTTTATCATATGTAAATATATAAANTTTCACTCCAACATCCGTCATATTTTCAATTTAATAAA
The DNA here is from genome assembly GCA_006410675.1 of Oreotragus oreotragus. Taxonomy (NCBI): domain Eukaryota; kingdom Metazoa; phylum Chordata; class Mammalia; order Artiodactyla; family Bovidae; genus Oreotragus; species Oreotragus oreotragus. The sequence goes on from SJYX01008282.1 coordinate 224,928, forward strand.
TTTCTATACTTATTGGTTGCCATACTATGCAATGACTGTCTTAAATTTTAAGGACAGAGAAATTAATCTGAAACTGATCATTTTCTTATTCTAGTAATTTATTTTATCATATGTAAATATATAAATAACCATTCATTTTCACTCAAATACTTTTAAAATCTAAAATAAAATAAAATAAATAATTATTTTCTCCATCTTAATATATTTAACTCATTTTTACAACCTAAAATTTACAAAACCAATAATTGCTCACACTCTGTCAAGCAGCTTTTGTTATGAAAATCGACACATTCTTCCTGTGTTACAAAGAAAAGATATTTGTATGAAGACTACTGGATATATATTTTATGGGAAAATTCATTGGTTTATAGTCAGAAACACTGAGTTCCTAGCTGTCTTTGACAACTTAGGAATTGTAACCATTATATTTGTTAGTTACTTCAGAAGTAAAATAAAATACTTTGATTTGAATAACTAAATGAACTTTTAGATTTATTCTGATTCTAAATTTAGATAATGAGTATGTATATGGATTTCTGCAACATGGTATATTTTAAGCCCAAAATTCAACAGTTATAAATGCTTATTTTAGATTTTATGCTTCATCTTGCAACAAATCTGAAGGGACACAGTTAAAGAATATTTGTTCTATTCATGAATCTCTTAATTCAGCTTCTTAAAAGTTTGCATGCTTAATTTCATCAATCAGACATTAAAGAATAAAATGAAAGCCAACACTCTAGAAAATTTTACTTCCCAGGTGGTGTTAGGATGTAATGTACTGGAAGTAATATAAATTACTTCTTTAAGAACCATTCAATGGGACAAAGTATTTCTCAAAGAATATTAAATTTAAGCAATTATATATATATATAATTTACAGTGTGATATATATGATTAATTTTCAAGATAAAGTACAATGTATAAACAAAAATACAAATATCAATAGACATTCTGAATTACAATCTGTGTGAAAAAACAGTAATCCACTATAAAGAGTGGATAAGGAAATAACAGTGATCTACTAATAGAGTGGAGAAGGAAATAGCACCCCACTCCAGAATTCTTGCCTGGAGAATCCCATGGACAGAGGAGCCTGGTGGGTTACAGGCCATGGGTTGCAGAGTTGGACACAACTGAAGCGACTTTAGCATGCACTAAAAAGAGATAAAACCATTTTAATGTAAGACACAATTAGAAATATTTAATGTATAACTATACTTACATAAGTGAAGAGACAAAAATAAGCTTTTTANATTCTTGCCTGGAGAATCCCATGGACAGAGGAGCCTGGTGGGTTACAGGCCATGGGTTGCAGAGTTGGACACAACTGAAGCGACTTTAGCATGCACTAAAAAGAGATAAAACCATTTTAATGTAAGACACAATTAGAAATATTTAATGTATAACTATACTTACATAAGTGAAGAGACAAAAATAAGCTTTTTAGGTTTCTGTAGCAATCTTTTGTGGCAAAGAAAAGAACTTCTGGAATTAACAAGATAATTACCTAAAAGAAGCCAGTTTTTACTTTGAGTATGCTAGCAAATACAAACAACTATCTAATTTAATCAGTATTGGAACACAAAAAAATTTATGTAACTCGTGAAAAAGTAATATAACATTTATGTTTTTTTACCATAAAGTTTTACTGGAATCACTCAATTTTCACTACATCAACGAAGCAACCACGTGTAGTTGTTGAAAACAATGATCTGTTACATATAATATGCTTTTGGAAATATCATACCACTGAGGACTTCTCGGGGGAAGGCAATGGCACCCCACCCCAGTACTCTTGCCTGGAAAATCCAATGGATGGAGTAGGCTGGTGGGCTGCAGTCCATGGGGTCGCTAACAGTCGGACAGACTGAGCGACTTCACTTTCACTTTTCTCTTTCATGCATTGGAGAAGGAACTGGCAACCCACTCCAGTATTCTTGCCTGGAGAATCCCAGGGATGGGGGAGCCTGGTGGGCTGCCGTCTATGGGGTCACACAGAGTCGGACATGACTGAAGAGATGTGTATAAGAGACAGTNGCAGTCCATGGGGTCGCTAACAGTCGGACAGACTGAGCGACTTCACTTTCACTTTTCTCTTTCATGCATTGGAGAAGGAACTGGCAACCCACTCCAGTATTCTTGCCTGGAGAATCCCAGGGATGGGGGAGCCTGGTGGGCTGCCGTCTATGGGGTCACACAGAGTCGGACATGACTGAAGTGACTTAGTAGCAGCAGCAGAGGACTTTTCAAAAACTCAAACTGATGATTAATATAATACTGGAACTATATCTCAGTTCTGGAAGTGGGGAAAAAAAAAAAACAACTCATTTCATAATTTGCTTCCTTCTTCATCTGTGGCTCACTGACTGATTTCAAAATTTACTTTTTAGGTTCCATGGATGAATGTTCAAGCACATCTCTCAAGAAGTGACACATTCAATATTGGATTTGTGGTCATTTTATGGAAGGGCGGATAGTATAAAATAGTAGATTCATCTTACTTCTTCAGTGCTCAAACAGTAGTTTAGTCTTTTATCTATTAGCTAGTGAATTTTAAGTGAAACACTACATCACAAATCTGTTTGTCCTGACAGATAACTTTATGTTAAGCAAACATTGACTATGACTATTTAGAATGCACTTCAGTTTACAGATTCTGGTAATATAGACTCTCTTTTTAGTTTCTAAATTCTTTATCATATGATATAGAAAACAAGTGCCATTTTTAACTACTTATGTATGTCATTATATACATATGTTAAACATGTATTTATAAAAACACAAATAGTATACACTTAAATTTATAAATAAGTGAAAGTCACTCAATCACTCTTGTGAACCACATGGACCATACAGTCCATGGAATTTTCCAGGCCAGAATACTGGAGTGGGTAGCCTTTTCCTTCTCCAGGGGAATCTTTCCAACCCAGGGATCAAACCCAGGTCTCCCACATTGCAGGCAGATTCTTTAACAGCTGAGCCACAAGGGAAGCCCATTCCGTATGGATTTATAAGTACATATGGAATAAATGTGAGATTTATTGTGTGTATTTCTTTTGTTTCAAATAATATGTTTATCAAATAATAACTGAAATTTGTTGAGCTATTAAGATATGCACTGTTTGTCACAGTAGTACAAGTTTATGCCCCGACCACTAATGCCAAAGAAGCTGAACAGTTCTATAAAGACTTAACACCAAAAAAGATGTCATTTTTATCATAAAGGGGACTGTAATGAAAAAGTACAAAGTCAAGAGATACCTGGAGTAACAGGCAAATTTGGCCTTGGAGTACAAAATGAAGCAGGACAAAGGCACTACTTATGTATGTCATTATATACATATGTTAAACATGTATTTATAAAAACACAAATAGTATACACTTAAATTTATAAATAAGTGAAAGTCACTCAATCACTCTTGTGAACCACATGGACCATACAGTCCATGGAATTTTCCAGGCCAGAATACTGGAGTGGGTAGCCTTTTCCTTCTCCAGGGGAATCTTTCCAACCCAGGGATCAAACCCAGGTCTCCCACATTGCAGGCAGATTCTTTAACAGCTGAGCCACAAGGGAAGCCCATTCCGTATGGATTTATAAGTACATATGGAATAAATGTGAGATTTATTGTGTGCATTTCTTTTGTTTCAAATAATATGTTTATCAAATAATAACTGAAATTTGTTGAGCTATTAAGATATGCACTGTTTGTCACAGTAGTACAAGTTTATGCCCCGACCACTAATGCCAAAGAAGCTGAACAGTTCTATAAAGACTTAACACCAAAAAAGATGTCATTTTTATCATAAAGGGGACTGTAATGAAAAAGTACAAAGTCAAGAGATACCTGGAGTAACAGGCAAATTTGGCCTTGGAGTACAAAATGAAGCAGGACAAAGGCTAATAGAGTTTTGCCAAGAGAATGCACAGGTCATAGCAAATACCCTCTTTCAACAACACAAGAAAAGACTCTACACATGGACATCACCAGATGGTCAATACCAAAATCAGATTGATTATATTATTTGCGGCCAAAGATGGAGAACTCTATACAGTCAGTGAAAACAAGACCTGGAGCTGACTGTGGCTCAGATCATGAGCTTCTTATAGAAAATCTCTGAATTAAATTGAAGAAAGTAGAGAAAACTATTAGGCCATTCAGATATGACTTAAATCAGATCCCTTATGATTATACATTGGAAATGACAAGGAGATTCAAGGGATTACACCTTATACAATGCCTGAAGAATTATGGACAGCAGTTTATAACATTGTACAGGAGGCTGTGACCAAAACCATCCCCAAGAAAAATAAATGACACAAGGAAAATGGTTGCCTGAGAAAAATAGCTGAATAAAATGTGTAGCAAAAGGAAAAGGAATAGGAAAAGATATACCCAACTGAATGTAGAGTTCCAGAAAATAGCAAGGAGAGATTTTAAAAAAAAAGCCTTCTTAAGTGAACAATGCAAAGAAATAGAGGAAAACAATAGAATGGCAAAGACTAGATCTCTCTGAGATCTCTCCCAGGGTTCCCACATAACTCAGTCAGTAAAGAATCTGCCTGCAGTGCAGGACACCTAGGTTCCATTCCTGGGTTATGAAGATCCCCTGGAGAAGGAAATGGTAACCCACTCCAGTATTCTTGCCTGGAAATCCCACTGACAGAGGTTCAAGAAAATTGAGATACTAAGGGATCATTTCATGCAAAGGTGGGCACAATAAAGGACAGAAATGGTAAGAACCTAACAGGAACAAAAGAGGTTAAGAAGAGGTGACAAGAATACACAGAACTGTACAAAAAAAGATCTTAATGACTCAGATAACCACAATGGTGTGGTCACTCCCTTTGATCCAAACATCTTGGAGTGTGAAATCAAGGGAGCCTTAGGAAGCATTATGGCAAACAAAGCTAGTGGAGGTTTAATCTCCTCAAAGATGATGATTTGTAAGTGCTGCACTCAATATGACACCAAATTTGGAATGACCACAGGACTGGAAAAGATCAGTTTTCATTGCAATTCCAAAGAAAATCAGTGTTAAAAAATGTTCAAGCTACGACATAATCATGCTCATTTCACAGCCTAGCAAGGTAATGCTTAAAAACCTTCAAGCTAGGCTTCAACAGTATGTGAATCAAGAAATTCTAGAATGTACATGCTAGATTTAGAAAAGACAGAGGAGCCAGAGACCAAATTGCCAACAATCATTGGATCATAGAAAAAGCAAAGGAATACCAGACAAAACAGCTGCTTCTTTGAGTACACTGAACCTTTGATGATGTGAGGGTGTTAAATGCTAAGTTCTGTCTGAATCTTTATGACCCCATGGACTGTAGCTCACTAGGCTTCTCTGTCCATGGAATTTTCCAGGCAAGAACACTGGAGTAGGTTGCCATTTCTTTCTCAATGGGATCTTCCCAACCTAGGGATTGAACCCGAGTCTCCCACATTACAGGCTGATTCTTTAATGTCTGAGCCCCCAGGGAAATCATCAAATTCACATTGGATGATGTGGATCACAATTGCGGAAAATTCTTAAAGAGATAGGAATACCAGACCACCTTATCTGCCTCCTGAGAAGCCTATATGCAGGTAAAGAAGCAACAGTTAGCACCCGACATGGAACAATGGACTAGTTCAAAATTAGGAAAGGAGTACACCAAGGCTGCATATTGTCAACTTGTCACCTTATTTATCTTCTATGCAGAGTACATCATGCAAAATGCTGGGCTGGGATGAAGGACAAGCTGGAATGAAGTTTGCATGGAGAAATATCAATAATGTCAGATATACAGATGACACCACCCTTATGGCAGAAAGCGAAGAGGAGCTAAAGTGCCCCCTCATGAAAGTGAAAGAAGAGAGTAAAAAAGCAGGCTTCAAATACAGCATTCAAAAAACGAAGATCATGGCATTCGGTCCTATCACTTCATGACAAATAGATGGGGAAACAGTGGAAATAGTGACAGTCTTTATTTTCTTGGGCTCCAAAATCACTGTGGCCCTTTCCTGCATCCATGAAATTAAAAGACACATTCTCCTTGGAAGAAGAGCTATGATAGATATAGACAGCATATTAAAACACAGAGACATCACTTTGCTGACAAAGGTCCATATAGTCGAAGCTATGGTTTTCCAGTGGTCATGTATGGATGTCAGAGTTGGACCATATAAAAGAGCTGAGCCCCGAAAAATTGATGCTTTTGAACTGTGGTGCTGAATAATACTCTTGAGAGTCCTGTGGACAGCAAGGAGATCAAACCAGTCAATCCTAAAGGAAATCAACCCTGAATATTCATTGGAAAGACTGATGCTGAAGTTGAAGCTCTAATACTTTGTCCACCTGATGCAAAGAGCTGACTCACTGGAAAAAACCCTAATGCTGGGAAATCTTGTGGGCAGGAGGAAAAGAGGGTAANAACCAGTCAATCCTAAAGGAAATCAACCCTGAATATTCATTGGAAAGACTGATGCTGAAGTTGAAGCTCTAATACTTTGTCCACCTGATGCAAAGAGCTGACTCACTGGAAAAAACCCTAATGCTGGGAAATCTTGTGGGCAGGAGGAAAAGAGGGTAACAGAAGATGTGATGGTTGAATGGCATCATCAACTCAATGGATGTGATTTTGAGCAAACTCGGAGATAGAGAAGGACAAGGAAGCCTGGCTTCCTGCTGTCCCTGGGGTGAGACACGATTGAGTGACTGAACAACAAGATCAGGTTGATTAAATGATAAAAATCATTAAATTGGAAAAGAAATCAACATTGGATACTATATTGCCTAGAAGATATACACTACTTTAAAGTACAAAATGGTTGAGATAAATATGCAAGTTATAAGCATAAATACTCTCAGCTATTCTTTACCTTAAAATATATTTATTTTGCTCTCATTTTTTTATAGTGTTCCAGGATTCAAGTAGGTCACGAATACAATGTATTCAGATCCTGTTATCTGTAGTACAATGTACATTATGCTTTTCAATAAACAAACAGCAGCAAATATTTTTTCATATTCTTTGCCTTTTTTTTTGTCAAATTCAATTATCTGTGCTTTTTCTCCTTATTCTTTTAAATTTTAACACTGTGTTTTGGACATGGTAGCAATGATAGTGAGTTGAGCTTCCATATAACCACTATAAATGGTTCCTTTAAATTTATTCCTATGTGCTATATAGTGTAGTAGTGAAAGTCATTCAGTTGTGTCTGACTATTTGTGACCCTATGGAATAGAGTCCATGGAATTTTCCAGGCCAGAATACTGGAGTGGGTAGCCTTTCCCTTCTCCAGGGGTATTCCAAACCCAAGGATCAAACCCAGGTCTGCCGCATTGCAGGTAGATTCTTTACCAGCTGAGCCACAAGAGAAGCCCATGAATACAGAAGTGGGTAGCCTATCCCTTCTCCAGCAGATCTTCCCGACCCAGGTGTTGAATTGGGTTTCCTGCATTGCAGGTGGATTCTTTACTAGCTGAGCTATGAAGGAGGTCCTGATTGGTATACTATTATTGAAAACAAGCAAACAACAACAAGGAAACAAGCTGTGCACTAGGCTCAATTAGTTGCTATGGGGGAGTGCTGTAAAATTTTATGGATTTCCTTTTGGCTTGTTGTATGTGGGAGTATGTTGTGAGAGAGTGAAAACCAGTGAGTATAGGGTTTAAATATGGAGGTGACACTTCTTCTTCTTTTTTTTTTTTTTTTTTTTGCTTATATCAGAGCTGGTGTACAGAAGTTACTAAGCTAATAATGAAATTAAGATCAAAATTTAAGTGAGAGAGTATACTGAAGTTATTTTATGAGCTATTTTGCTGAAAAATTTTGGATTTGAACAGAACAATCTTATGAAATATATATAATAAAAATTTAGAGGTAATATATTAACTATGAGGTAATGTTGCTAGTTATATTTTAAAGTCCACGTGTTTAGGCAATGTGGAAAACATTTTGAAGCTGTAACAAAAACACAGCAAAACCCTGATTTTGCTTATCAGAACTGGACTTGAAATTGTTCAAGACACTGGATTATTTTTCTCATTTTTAAAGTGAAGCAGAGTCCTTAGTGATTAAATGAATCAGACCGAATTGTTCTCAGATATTAGAAGTCTTTGTAACTTTTGTAGTGGTCAGATAGACAAAATACAATTCCTGATAGAGTGGCTAAGTGACAGAAGCCACCTTTTATCCATTACTTTATCAGAGAATACCCAGTGAATGACAGTTTTTGCAATCCTGAACCTCCATTGTTATTTTAAAAATGAAGAATGACTTATAAAGTTCTTAGCAGTAATGATGCTTGTCCCAACAAATGAGAAGGAGCTAAGCAGCTGCAAGATGCTCTGTTTGATGAGAAGGATTATGATTAAAGAAGGAGCACACCAGGGCTCTTATAAACCAGATAGGGGAATTACGTGGACTATATAAAATAATGGAGTGTTAGCCATCATAAAACCCTTCCTACATGATATATTGAGACTTTGAGGAGTTACTAAAATCATTACTCACACAGTACATTTCAAGTTAAATACTATTTAAAATTGAGTTTTACTTTTTGGATCAAAAAAAAAA
>SJYX01008284.1:0-82500 GCA_006410675.1 Oreotragus oreotragus
ACGTGTTTGGACTGTCTCAAGGGTAAGGGACACATGTGAAAAGGCTCTTAAGCAAAGGGCCGAGGCATTCTGATTGTGCTTTCTTGAAAAGATGGTGCTAGAAAGTGCAGTATCCTGGGTGAGAGATGGTAGTGGCCAGAAGGGGAGTGTTAGCAGTGGCGAGAGAGTGACTCAGAGAGGAAGTACATGGGCACGGACTCTGTGTTGGTTGCATGCGGTGAAGAACAGGAGCAGGCAGAGGCCTGGATTTCCACTGAGGGTGCCTGGAGCGTGGGTGCCAGTTCTTTCCATTGGATTAGGAAACCTGGGAGGAGGGGCAGTTCGGGGCAGGATGACGTGTGGCACTGTGGGGCCATCTGAGTGGAGAGCCCAGCCGGCAGTTGGACATCTAGGCCGATGGTACTTTGGAGCTCAGAACAGAGTGGGGCTGGAGACCTAGACCCACGTTACCATTGTAAAGCGAGTGAGTGAGACTGAAGGTCAGGGAGATGGTAGCATGGGGGAGTGTGTGGAGTGGATAGCTTCAGATACTCAACATCCTTGTGGGCAGAATCAGGCAGGGGACAGAGAATGGCAGTTTAAAGACCGCCGGTGGCTCTGCTGCAGAGTAGGTAGGCGGCGAAGGCCGCGGTGCCCTCTGTCAGCCTCAGCTCCTGGCTGCCTCTGGTGGCTGGAGAGATCCGCGTCGCTGGTTTGGCTCAGGTCTCATGCTCTGCACCGATGGGCGCCCGTCTCGCAGCAGGACTGAAGCTGAAACAGTGGCAGCACTGATGTCGTGGGGGTCTGGGCCCAGACAAGGGAAAGGGCCCTGGCTCCACGGTGACAGGTGGGCAGGAGGGCGGAGGGCACCGATTCAGTCAGGCGCCTGTGGTGTGCTACGGACCAGGCATTCTGACTGCCAGTAGAAGCACCCTGGGTTAAATGTTTGCATGGCGAGTGCCACGTCCAGGAGCCTACCAGGGAGGCGGAGGCAGGCACGGGGCCAGCAGCAGCCGGGCTCTGTGAGGCCAGCTCCTCCTGCGGCCTTGGGGNGAGGGCACCGATTCAGTCAGGCGCCTGTGGTGTGCTACGGACCAGGCATTCTGACTGCCAGTAGAAGCATCCTGGGTTAAATGTTTGCATGGCGAGTGCCACGTCCAGGAGCCTACCAGGGAGGCGGAGGCAGGCGCGGGGCCAGCAGCAGCCGGGCTCTGTGAGGCCAGCTCCTCCTGCGGCCATGGGGTCTCTGCGCAGCGACTCGGCTGCCAGTGGCCGCCGGGCCCTCATTTCCGTGTTGGCAGCAGCAGGCACCGAGGGGCGGCGCGGTGCCTGGCCTGAGCAGGAGCGCTTCCTCACCGTGAGCCGGCCAGGCCTCCTGGGCCCGGCCCTGGCGAGCCTCTCCGGGGGAGTGCTGTGTGCTCACAGGCCGCAGGCGCGCCGCCTGTCCAGCCTCTTCCCTCTTCACCGTGGCCAGACAGTGGGCAGAGTCCCGTCAGCTGCGTGTCTGGGCAGGGAGAGGGGACGCCTGCACAAAGCTCTTCTGGTGGGAAGGAAGAGGGGAGAGCTGACTGTTGGCACAGTGGCCGTGCCCAGCCTTCTGGCTCCCTGTGTGTGAACGAATTGGGATGATTCCAAAAATTATGTGGTTTTTAGAAAGACCTCGAAACATTTTCCAGGTTTTAAATGTTCTTCAAAGATGATTTTAATGGTTATACGGCATATTCTGTGTTAACAAATCTTAATAGTATTTAGCATATACTGTTGTAAGCACTTGATAGTTATTGATTTACACTTCATCTAACTGGCTGTTGTTCCCATTTTAAAATGAGAAACTGAAGGTCCAGAGCTGGGGTTCGGGCCTAGGCAGTGCTCCTAGCCACTTGCCTGTGCCGTAGCACAGAAGCAGGATGGCTTACTTAGCCTGTCTCCTGTTTACAGATGCTCAGGTAGCACCCACTCTTTCTGCAGTGCAAAGAATGCTGCAGTGTGTGTTTGTCTTGGGATTGTTTGGTCAACATGCGGCTCTTGTTAAGGCTCTAGGAAAAACTGTGACGCTTGAACTCTGCTGACTGGGGCTNGAGGGCACCGATTCAGTCAGGCGCCTGTGGTGTGCTACGGACCAGGCATTCTGACTGCCAGTAGAAGCACCCTGGGTTAAATGTTTGCATGGCGAGTGCCACGTCCAGGAGCCTACCAGGGAGGCGGAGGCAGGCACGGGGCCAGCAGCAGCCGGGCTCTGTGAGGCCAGCTCCTCCTGCGGCCTTGGGGTCTCTGCGCAGCGACTCGGCTGCCAGTGGCCGCCGGGCCCTCGTTTCCGTGTTGGCAGCAGCAGGCACCGAGGGGCGGCGCGGTGCCTGGCCTGAGCAGGAGCGCTTCCTCACCGTGAGCCGGCCAGGCCTCCTGGGCCCGGCCCTGGCGAGCCTCTCCGGGGGAGTGCTGTGTGCTCACAGGCCGCAGGCGCGCCGCGTGTCCGGCCTCTTCCCTCTTCACCGTGGCCAGACAGTGGGCAGAGTCCCATCAGCTGCGTGTCTGGGCAGGGAGAGGGGACGCCTGCACAAAGCTCTTCTGGTGGGAAGGAAGAGGGGAGAGCTGACTGTTGGCACAGTGGCCGTGCCCAGCCTTCTGGCTTCCTGTGTGTGAACGAATTGGGATGATTCCAAAAATTATGTGGTTTTTAGAAAGACCTCGAAACATTTTCCAGGTTTTAAATGTTCTTCAAAGATGATTTTAATGGTTATACGGCATATTCTGTGTTAACAAATCTTAATAGTATTTAGCATATACTGTTGTAAGCACTTGGTAGTTATTGATTTACACTTCATCTAACTGGCTGTTGTTCCCATTTTAAGATGAGAAACTGAAGGTCCAGAGCTGGGGTTCGGGCCTAGGCAGTGCTCCTAGCCACTTGCCTGTGCCGTAGCACAGAAGCAGGATGGCTTACTTAGCCTGAACAAATCCTAATAGTATTTAGCATATACTGTTGTAAGCACTTGATAGTTATTGATTTACACTTCATCTAACTGGCTGTTGTTCCCATTTTAAAATGAGAAACTGAAGGTCCAGAGCTGGGGTTCGGGCCTAGGCAGTGCTCCTAGCCACTTTCCTGTGCCGTAGCACAGAAACAGGATGGCTTACTTAGCCTGTCTCCTGTTTACAGATGCTCAGGTAGCACCCACTCTTTCTGCAGTGCAAAGAATGCTGCAGTGTGTGCTTGTCTTGGGATTGTTTGGTCAACACGCGGCTCTTGTTAAGGCTCTAGGAAAAACTGTGACGCTTGAACTCTGCTGACTGGGGCTTTCTGGGAGAATTAATAGTATTTAGCATATACTGTTGTAAGCACTTGGTAGTTATTGATTTACACTTCATCTAACTGGCTGTTGTTCCCATTTTAAGATGAGAAACTGAAGGTCCAGAGCTGGGGTTCGGGCCTAGGCAGTGCTCCTAGCCACTTGCCTGTGCCGTAGCACAGAAGCAGGATGGCTTACTTAGCCTGTCTCCTGTTTACAGATGCTCAGGTAGCGACCACTCTTTCTGCAGTGCAAAGAATGCTGCAGTGTGTGTTTGTCTTGGGATTGTTTGGTCAACATGCGGCTCTTGTTAAGGCTCTAGGAAAAACTGTGACGCTTGAACTCTGCTGACTGGGGCTTTCTGGGAGAACTGGTCACTGGCGCTCACCCTCTGGTTTTGTATCGCATGGAGAGGCGAATAGCACGGTGTCGCGCAAANGCGGCTCTTGTTAAGGCTCTAGGAAAAACTGTGACGCTTGAACTCTGCTGACTGGGGCTTTCTGGGAGAACTGGTCACTGGCGCTCACCCTCTGGTTTTGTATCGCATGGAGAGGCGAATAGCACGGTGTCGCGCAAAAGAGGCTGCAGCCATCCAAAGACGGACTTGAGGCGCTGCTCTGCCCCCAGTAACCGTGGCACCTTGGGCACAGCAGTCTTCAGCGGCCTGAGCACTGCGGAGTTCTTACCCTGCTGGCTTCCCGGGGTTGTGAGACCGAGTGAAGTCCTGTGGGTGAAAACTCTTGATGAACTATAAAGCTTCAAACTGATTGAATATATTCTTACGTTCACTTAGGTTAATATATACTGTTTATGCTTTCGCTAATCTGGAATAGAAGAGAGAGACGTTTCCTTGTTAAGTAGTTACTGTTTGACTTACTTTACTGTAGATGATATTTTTAACATATTCGTTAGTGGTTCCTCTTGATACATGCATCCACTCATTGATGAATGGGGTTGTAGGGACTTCACTAGGTGGGTTTATCCTCAGCAGGATTTTCTTTTTTGAGCTGTAAAGTTTTGTTTGTTTTCTCTTTTCGTGTTTTGGCAGTTAATCCTCCATATACTGTCACTCATGGTTGTCTTCCTCTTGGACATTTTGGGCGCAGGTTCGAGGGGTTGGGTCCGACCATAATCGTCTGTCCGACAACGATGATGCATCAGTGGGTGAAGGAATTTCACACGTGGTGGCCTCCATTCAGAGTGGCAGTCCTGCACGAAACCGGGTCCTTCACCCACAAAAAGGTAACGTTGTTCTGCTTGTTTTTGTTTTAAAACCTTCCATTCCACCTGATTGTTTTTGCTTTGATCCATTTATTTCTCAGATGTATGTTCTGATACTTCTTTCATGCGTTTGTTGTCCTTGATTCGTTTTAGAACTCTTTATTTTCAGAACAGTTGTGAATGTAGGCTTGATCATTCTAACAGCCCATGGTGATGACAAGACATGTTCTTGTCCAGTGAAACACAAGCCTGATCCCCTGAGTGGGACCACAATCAAGGGCCTTATGCAGTAGTTAACTGGTTGGATTTGAGGCATTATTGGCTTTAAACAGTTTTAGGAAAGTAGGTACAAAATGTAATTAGTATTTTAATCAGTAAAGGCATTTGTTAACATGCTTTTAAAATGTGTTTTTAATGAGCAAAAGAACAGCCTGCCATTTTGACATTTGCGTTATTTGTATTATTGCCTTTTAGTTAATTGTTAATTAAGTTGCTTTTTGTTCTCTGAATCTTGATTGCCATTTAAGTATAATCACTGTTCTTTGAAGGTGGCATTTCTTCACTTGTTGTTTTAGCCACATCATCAAAAAGGAAGTTTATCGTCTGTTCTTTTATGGGTAGCATAGATAGCTTGTATTATGCTTTTTAAATTCTCATTTCTGTCGATCATCTAGACTGTAAACTCTGCAGAGTGGAGACTATGTCTTCATCATTTTTGTATCCATGTGCTCCTATAGCTGAATAGATGATAATTATGCATTTTCACTGGGGTTTGCAGGTTACTCTGTAGATGAGCAGTGGCAGCTTGTTATGAGTTCTTTGCTGATTTTCATAGCTCTTGAGTGAGGTCTTCGTGCCCCCATGACAGCAGTGCCAGCTGAGAGGGCTGGTGAATGCTTGCCTTGCTGAGTTAAGTGCATGTGAGCCACTAAGCTCCAGTGTCTGTGTAATTCTGCCAAGACCCCCTTTGCTCCGAATCCCCATCTGTTCATGATCATGAGTAAGCGGAGCTTTTGACAGAAGTGAAACAGGAGCATCTATGATTTGGTAGCTCAAGTTGGTGAGGTGGAATCTTGCTTTCACTAGCTGTTGTTAAAACCGGCTGACTTTGCCCTGAATTTTAAACGATAAATGGAAAACAAGTGAGCTGAAATAATTAGTGAAGTGAGGTAAACGCTGCAGTTTTTAAAAAGTGTTTTTTTTAGCAGCATGAAAATAAGTTTCCATCATTTTTCTCATCAAGCTAAATTGTTGTAACTATCTTATTGCCCTTGTAGAATGTTTTTGATTCCTTCTTTCACTTCGTCTTTCGACATTTCTTAATGTTCTGTACTGCAGAATCCTGTACCAGAATTCTTTAGTTGATTGTGCTTTTTCTGGTACACCTTCCCCATATCATGGCCCACTTGTATTTCCTCTGTTCGCCTGAAAAGCAGCCTTCATGCAAACGAAATACATTGATTAATGAATGGAAATGGAACTGACATTGGTCAGTGCCTCTGTTGATGAGTCTTGCTTCCTTAACTTGCTTGGAGAGCAATAAAACCTTAAAGAACAGATTATTCACTTTTTTTTTACAGTGATCTGCACCTTCTGAGATGTCTGGTTGTGCACAGATATGTGCATACATATAATTGTTCATAGTTTTTCTAGTACTTAATGGTTTACTGAGGACTTTAATTTGAAAGTTTCTTAAGTTTTAAGGAAAAGTAAGGAGGCTTGTGTTTTTACTCTGACCCTTAACTCTTTGTATAGTTCCTTTTCCATTATAAAGTGTCTCATATCCCTTAAGATGTAAGCTGTTATGCAAAAGATTGAAAAGGTGTTCTTCTGTATCTTTCAAACATACTATCCACTTAGAGACACAGTTTATTACTAATATTAGTATCAGTTTATTATTTGTGATGATAGCATGTTGAAAATGTGTTAATTCCTCCACACAGGCCTTGTTTCCAATCCTGGAAACAAAAGTCCTTGTTTCTGAACGTTTCCGAGGTCAGAACTCTGGCTTCTGGACTGAAGCCCTGAGCAGCGTCTGACCCCCTGCTTCTTCCTTTTGTATTTGCTTTGCTGTGTACACGCCGTCGTCACCACGTGCTCACTTGTTGGCCTCCAGGTGTGTGTTAAATTGCAACAGAGTTTATGTCTCTTAATCACACTTCAAATGTCCTGCAACTGCTGTTCTGTCCTCTAAGCCAGCATTTGATGTCTAACTTCCTTTCCAGTGTAGGCTGAAGTTTCCCTTCTCCATGGGGAGACATTCGGTGCCCACTGGCTGTCCTGTCTAAATAAAATGGCAGCACTCTGGTATAGGGACATTCAGTGCTGGAGAAAATAGGGAAGGGAAGAGAATTTCTCTTTGGGAAGCTTAACAGTGTAATAATGCCAGAATTATTATTCTTATTCAGTAGGTGGTTCTTATTTTTCTAAAGATTTGTTGTAACTGGCAGATGTTAAACTTTGAAAAATTTTAAAGTCTTTCATTAGAGAATAGATATCAAATGATCAAACAATTTCTAATGGAGCTTATCTATCATTTTTCTTCCCTAAATTGCCTTTTAGCTTCCCACCTCTCTCACCATGTGATCCTGTATTATCTTTGTTAATATTCTCTTTGGTTGACAGCATAATTTTGAATTATCAAATGAATACTCAGCAACCATGCCAAAAAAAAAAAATGTGGCCAGTATTTTCAATCAAATGATCAAATCAGATAACATTTTCAGGCTCTGAATCTCCTTTAATGGTCAGTTGAAATCTCATTTACTAGGAACGTAGGATTTTCCTTTTCTCATTATGTCTTATGATCCCTTTTTCTAATGGAGAGAAACTTGATACAAAAGTTGATTAACCTTTATTTGTTGAATAACTGTAAGTACAATATTGTAGGTGTGTAATGTTATGTGGGTTGCAAACAATGGATATGATGTTTCTAACTGGCGTTGGAAAACTAACCATATTCTTGGGGAAAGAAAATACATGAAAAGATAATAAGACAGTTTTATAATACTTATAACTGTCAGCAGGTGGTGGCATCTTTAGCACTGTGTTGTAAAGTCCATTTAATTATTAAGTACCCTTTTTTCAATTTGTTGGAAGATGTTTAGTGAGAAATGTTTTGGTTATATTCTGAAACAGTTGTCACTTTAAAGCTCTCACCTTTCCCTGCTTTGTAGGACATGGTAATACTGTGGAATAGTTTTGATATTAATAGTTCAAAAAGATTTATCATCTTGATCCATTCATGATATTTAGAGCCATAGGGTTAGGAAATGCAGCAGTGGCATAAAGATTTAAAGGCATAGATTTTATAATTACCAGGCCAGGGCTTGAATATTGGATCTGCCATTTTACAGCTTTGTGACCTGGGGCAAGTTGCTCAGCTTCTCTTGTGTGAACTCCTGAAAATGGGTATTTTTTTTAGTAATTTTTCTAGAATTTGTTGGGTTCATATAGGTGCACAATAAACTTGGTGTGCTCCCCAGCATAGAATGTTTACTGCGCTAATTCCTACTATTGAAAACAAAGAATATGGTAGGCCTCTTCATCTCAATACCTGAGAAAAGACACTCTGGTGTTTCTGACTGATTCACTATAATTATACTTGAGGTAGAAAGTTCACACTCGCTTTATCAAGAACATTCACAGTCCTTCACATGTAGACCTTTTTCACCCTGTGTCTAGGTACATTGGCTCCAAAAGGATACAGTGAAGCAGAGCTGACATTCTTCTGTGGGAAAGGCAGGGTGTGAGCAGAGAGCAGGCCACACAGGGGCAGGCCGTGCACACGGGGGCAGGCCGTGCACACGGGGGCGGGCCGTGCACACAAGGGCGGGCCGTCTGGCACCGCTGCCATCACATGCTCCTTAAAAAGGCCCGTTTTCTGAGACGCTAGCATGAAAAGGCTTGGCCGTTTAAAAAGCTGGGAGTCAAGAAAAAACATGGCGAGAGCAGAAAAGGACCGCGTGGGCCCTCAGGCACCCTAAATATTTCAGATCCACTCCCAGTGCACACATTATAACACAAAGTGATGTCAGTTCCTGTTAACTTTGGAGACGCGTGCACACCTGGTACAAGGCGTGATAGATGCTGTGCTCGTTCCGTCAGGGATATTGTAAAATTAGGTTGCCGGGGCCTTTGTTTCTTCATTGTCAGCACAAATCCTTGTTTATTAAAGATTTGGCTTGAAGGAAATTTTAATTACTTACAGGTGCAGTAGACTCGGCCTGGGCAGCGCCGGGCTGTTGGCAGTGAATGGCCTTCGTGTGCCTGTGTTCCTCTCCGCTCCCCCTGCTGCCTGACAGTGTGATTTATAGCTGCTGTTTTCCACCAGTCCACTGTTTGCCCTCTAGGAGGGATTGGTCTCCTGAGCCTCCATAATAACAGCAGCACTTTCACAGACATCTTTTAATGACAACAGCGCTGCATTCAGTAAGTCAGGCTAATTGCAGATGTACCCTATTAATTGCAAAAACTAGGAGAGGTTACATATTTTACAAGCTTTTAATTTGGAAACCGCCCGAGATGATTTGTCTTAAGTGTTTGGATAGAGACCTCCGTAATATTCAACAATTCACCATTATTGAAACTCCGGTCTAGGCAGTTACAGAATTCTGAGATTGAATCAGGTGAAAACAAATAGTCTTAGATGTGTTTTTACCCAGTGACTGTTAAGTGGAGGTTATATTTTCAATGCAGACGTTCAGCAAATTTCTTACTCTTTTGATAAAAGCATCTTTGATTCTTACTCATCATCATACGTCTTTCTAAATATGGTAGAAAATTTGTATTTCTATAGCTATAGCTTAAATCACAGAATTTTCCAAATAAATTTCAGTTCTTAAATTCAGTTTTTAAGTTCAGTTCTTAAGTTAAATTTTTAAATTCAATTCTTAAATTAAATTTCAATGCCCATGAAGCTAAGCATCACCCTGGTGGTGTGTAACTGGGAGGCTTGGCGTCCCATTTGTTTAACTGTGGTACAGGGCTGTCCAGAGTCCAGTTCAGGGTGGTGTTCCTTGGAGTGTAGTGGAATGACGGTGGTGAGTCGGTGACTTCAGCAGCTAGGAGTTCCGAGGTTGTGAACAAGTGGACCCACATGGGCAGGACTTGGCTGTGATGCAGTGGACACTTTATAAACGTGAGTGGTAATTTCACTTCTGCCGTATTTCAGGCCCCAAACGGTTGTTGTTCTCCTCTCCCGTTTCTCTCTGCGCGCACAGCTCCACGCCTGGAACTCAGGGCACAGGACGCGGCTGTGTGTCCATCTGCTCTGGCCCTCACCCTGCCGGCTTCTTGGTTCCTAGCAGCCACTGCTCTCCCAGGAGGAGGGAGATGGGGATAGAGTTGCGATGGCTGCCTGCTCAGAATTCCAGTGGACAATTAAGATGCAGAGGAGCTGTGGCAATCGCCTCTGGCTTCTGACCCGGCCAGAGGCGGGATCTCAGCGCTGGTGGGATGAGCGCGAGGTGGAGCAGTGTGTCTCTGGACAGCTTGCCTGTCTTCCCTGGACACTCGCTGCCGTGGTGGCCCGAGGCCATGGACAGCACTGTGGTCAGGGAGACGTGGGTGGAGGCGAGGCGGTGCATTCGTCATGAGGCACCAAAAACAGTAGTCAGGAAATGGTTAAATCGGTGTGGCCTCTGTGCGGTTTCGTGCAGGGACTGCAACTCCTGAACAGGGAGAAGGTACGTCAGTGTCATATGAATGATACAGCTCTCCCTTGCCGAACCTTTGCTAGTGCCAGGAGTTAGAGCTCTTACCGCTCAAGTTCCGGGTGAGCCCTGAGGTGGCTCTGATATGAGACAGTTTCTCTCTTTTCCTCTTTCAAAATTTTCTTGGTCAGTGTTACACCCTTTATAGTCCATTGAATTAAAAAATATTCTAATTCTTGTTTATTAAGGTGATAATTTTGAAGATGTTTATAAAATTTATGATTATGATTATATGAATAATTGTATTGGTTTTCCTAATATTTAGCGATTCTACTCCTGTGATGCCTCATTCGCTTAATATAGTGCTGAATTTTTCTTTATAAAGGAATGACTCTCTAGTGAGGGGTGCCTGTGAGTATGTTGCCTCTGTCAGTCTTGAAAACAGCGTTTTGCCAGTCTTCTTGTTCTGTGTTTGGAGCCATTTAAATCACAGGGTTGATAGCCACTCCGCTGATAAAACCCTTGGGTCTAGTAGACGTCTGGTGGGAAAAGCTTAACGTTGTTTTCAAGTCCTTAGGTACGGGTCTGATCGGCGTGTCTCGTTTCCTTGGGTCCGCTTCTGGGACTTGTTCGTTTTTGTGGGTGTCCTCTGTCAGGCTTCAGATGGCACTCAGTTCCACACGGCGCTGCTGCTGTTTCGTGTCCGTTGCCTCTGTGTGGCTGACGGTTCTCACGTTGCCATGTTAGTCTGTTCTTTAGGCTCACTTGACAGAGGTCTCTCTCTTTTGGGGTCTTTTCAAAGAGCTGTTCACGTTTTTTCTTTTTCAGTTCTGCGAAGCTTTGTCCTTAGGCGTCACTGATTTTTTTTTTTTATCTTACTGTCTCACTGTCCCTTTTGCACCTCTTGCTGTGGCTGCTTGGTTTGATTTCAGCCTTGGGGAGGGTGAGGAATGAGGACCCTGGTGTGGCTGAGGCTCTGCTAAGAGTTGGCAAGAGGAGCTCACTGATGGTGAGCCTCGGATCCTTTGTGCCTAACTGTAAACTCCCAGTTGCCTTTGGTCTTCCTCTCTCTCCTAATGTTGAGTTCTGAGGAGCACTGGCCGCGTCCCCCAGGTTCTGTTTGCATCTCCTTGGCATCTCTTTAATAGTTCCCGTGTGCTGGATTCTCAGGGCCAGTCTGGGTTGGGCCAGACTCTCCTAGTGGAAAATGTCACTGCCGTCAGCCCACTATCGCATGGCGGCCCCAGAATAAATGTTAGGTCTGAAAGTTAGCTTTTTAAGTTCAGTCGCTCAGTCGTGTCTGACTCTTTGCAGCCCCACGGACTGTAGCCCAGCAGGCTCCTCCGTCCACGGGATTTCTCCAGGCAGGAGCACTGGAGTGGGGCGCCGTCGCCTTCTCCAGTTAGGTCTGAAGCCGCCTGTCTGCTGCCTGTTCCTTCTTTGCCTGACCCTGGTCTGATAGTCCTGCAGTCTCCTTCTTTTCTGATATTTATGCCAAAGATGCACGACGAAGCCTCCATTATCAGGGCTTCCAGTGTTGAAGAATCTGCGTGCCAAGTAGGAGACCCGAGTTCTGTCCCGGGTTGGGAAGATTTCCTGGAAAAGGAAACGGCAAGCCACTCCAGTACTCTTGCTTGGGAAATCCCACGGACAGAGGAGCCCGATGGGCTGCAGTCCATGGGGTCACGAAGAGTTGGACGTGGCTTAGTGACTGAACGGCGGCAGCAGCTGTCAATCAGTAAGTGGGCTTACGGTTTTTGCAAGTGTGCTTTAGCCTGTCTTCTATCTGGTAAAGAATTGAACAGTATTCATTACCTATGTACACCCCTTTCTACGCTTGGGTAAGGGATTTTTTTTTTTTAGTACACTCTTACTTTTCTCCTGTTCTCACTCTTGGTTGTTATACTGGACTTGCAGTAATGCAAAAATAGATCCTTTATATATATTTTATATATATATATATATATATATGAGAGTGAAAGTGAAGCCGCTATAGGATCTGTATTTTAGATCCTTTTAGTAGTTTCATTAGTATTTAAAACAATATTTTAACGTTTGATTATTTTACTATTTTAATGTTTAATTATTGTTGTAATAATTTAAGATTGGTAAGTATGTTACATGTAATCTTCCCTTAAAAATGTTCCTCTCATTTGCCTAATGCAAATGTTGCCTAATGCTTTGCCAACACTAGCTCTGCAGATCCCGCTCCACCGCTTCCCAGCTTTGTGACCTGATAACGCTGTTTACTCTCTCTAAGCACAGTTCTGTCTTCTGTAAGTTGGGGTCAGTAAGGACCTCTGTCCCTTCTCAGAGGTGCTGTGAGCTCCCCGTCAGTGCTGAGCCTCGGGTGGGGAGCTCTGCTGTCTGCTCCAGTGCAGCGTGGCGTCCTCAGCCCCCTTCTCCCAGCAGGCAAAGGGACCGCGCTCTTGTAGCGGCAGCACCCCTGCACCAGCGGGGTAGCCTGCCATGGCTGGGCCATCTCCTGCTAGTTTATTTTTGGTCCTTGACTGTCTAAAGGTGGAGTTTACTTTTTTTTCCTGGAAGCATGACCACTAATTTGGATCAGTGCAGAATTCCAGAATCTTTGCTTTCTCCTTAGAATTATGGAAAGGTTTTCCCTTTGCTCTCTGACATTTTTAATGTTGCAGAAAAGATATTCAGCGCAGGTAGAGTCCTTTTGTTGTGAAGGGAACCTTCTTAAAGAATCTGTTTTATTCTGATTAGAAGCTGCAGCATTTCTCTTGCTTGTTTTTATTTTGGGGATATATCGGTGTATATCTAGGTGTGTGGCTTTTTCAGTGTGTCTGCCTGGCACTTGGAAGTGCTTTGCTCCATGGGCTCTAGCCTCTTCTCAGAATTTTTTGGTGCCAGTTAAAGTCCCTTCTTTTAGCCCCTTGCGCTCTGTCCCCCTTGAGCTCATGTCACACATGTTAGACCTTCTGGTTTTTTCCTTATTGCCTTGACTTTTCCTTCATTTTCTTGCTTTCATTTTAAAATCGTAAATCATTTCTTATCTACCTTGTTGTTTTAAGTTTACTATGAAAGTGAAAAGTGAAAGTGAATTTGCTCAGTCGTGTCCGACTCTTTGTGACCCCATGGATGGTAGCCTGCCAGGCTTCTCCATCCGTGGGATTTTCCAGGCAAGAATACTGGAGTGGTTTGCCATTTCCTTTTCCAGGGGATCTTCCCAACCCAGGGATCCAACCCAGGTCTGCCATACTGTGGGCAGACTCTTTACTGTCTGAGACACCAGGGAAGCCCAGTTTAATATGGAAGGAAGTTTAATATGGATTAACACAAAGGATGTTTTGGGAAAATAAAATTTGGGCAAGTGTTTACACGTTACATCTTTTTCTGGTTTTCTTTGACTCTCTGCCCCCATAATAGTGAATATATTATCAGCATTTACAACTTACAGATTAATGAAACATAAAGTAGATTTCCAGTGTGATAATACATAACCAGGTTGTATGTGTTATGTTTATGTACATAAGTGCCTTAGACTGTATCATGGTTGAAAGGTTGATTTTAAGAGTCATGCTTGGGATAGGAAGGGGAGGGAGGCTTAAGAAGGAGGGGATGTGTGTGTGTGTATATATATGAAATTATGGCTGATTCACGTTGTATGGCAGAAACCAACACAACATGTAAAGCAATTATCCTCCAGTTAAAAAAGAATTGAAGAAACGGTCGTGTTCATTTAACTTATTTAAAAGTGGCCGCTTTGTCATCGCTTTAGGAGAGACTGGTTCAAGACATTGCTCGTTGTCACGGGATTTTGATCACGTCTTACTCCTACATTCGACTGATGCAGGACGAGATTGGCAGGCATGACTGGCACTATGTGATCCTGGACGAGGGACACAAAATTCGAAATCCAAACGCTGCCATCACCCTTGCTTGCAAACAGGTGTGACCTCTTATAACAAGGGGGGTATCCAGGTGGATAATATTTCATTGAGAATAAGCTCTCTGCTTTTAATAACACACTTAGGGAACCTTTCCTTGTGCTTTTGCGGAAGGAGTTTGAAATACATGTTTTGCCTTCATGCTGAACACTTCTTGTTCTTACCCTTGGTCATGTTTTCTCAGATTCTAATTGTTGATACTACTGAATGTCTCTCGTACAGATCAGTTGTTAGAGTGTAACCACATCCAACTCTAGTCCATAGTCTTCAACTTGAACAATAAGAAAAATTCTTCCATATATATACATTATTGATGTATATAAATTTTTTATCTATGTGTAATTGAAGAATTGAAGTTGCATAAAATGTCTGCATTTTAGAGGAGACCAAAATGATACGCAGTTGTGTTAAATGACAGGATCGTATGGGAGTGTTTTGGGGTAGGGTTGGTGATCATGTGTTAAAAGGTGAATTTAATAGAAAATCCCTTTCTTTCCTGTAATAGTTCCGCACGCCTCATCGCATCATCCTGTCTGGCTCACCGATGCAGAATAACCTGCGAGAGCTGTGGTCTCTCTTTGACTTCATCTTCCCGGGAAAGCTGGGCACGTTGCCTGTGTTTATGGAGCAGTTTTCGGTCCCCATCACCATGGGGGGCTATTCAAACGCATCCCCAGTACAGGTAACGTACTGGGCAGGTAACACTTCTGGCATTTTAATACTTAAAACAGGCTTACTAAATACTACACTTTGTAGCCAAGTCTTTCAGAATATAAGGCGAATGGCCCAGCTTATAAAAATCACAGTTATTTTTGCTCAAAAGCACATAATTTTCCAGATAAGCTTTTAAAAAATCATATAAAATATTCAAGAGCGGTCAGGTTTATGAGACAAGAGTGACTTCGTTCTGGACAGCATATAGTGGTGCAAATTGGGGGAGTGCGTTTTGTAAAGCAGTGTAATAGCGCAGAAAAGGGGGAACCAGGAAAGGGCTAAGAAGGCATATATCCTTTAACCCGATTCCGGGAAAACAGGCTGGAGAGTGGAGCGTTCTAGCTTAGAGCAGCCATTTGCATGCAGCCACTCTGTATGGCCACGGGCAATGAAGAGACATGCTCGACTCACCTGGAGATGCTCGGGGAGTTGCAGGAAAGCTGTGGATGCTGTCAGC
This sequence comes from Oreotragus oreotragus, assembly GCA_006410675.1. Classification (NCBI taxonomy): domain Eukaryota; kingdom Metazoa; phylum Chordata; class Mammalia; order Artiodactyla; family Bovidae; genus Oreotragus; species Oreotragus oreotragus. Next base: position 15,224 of record SJYX01008284.1, read on the forward strand.
AGGGTCTTGAAGGGAGGCAGAAATGCTTAGGCAGGAAAAAGCCACTGAAGGTGTCTGAGCAGGAAGCTGGGAACAGCTGTGCAGCTCAGGCTGCAGGTAGTGGTGGGAGAGAGGCTGGCTTTGAGGGACCTGCTAAGTTGTTGGGAGTGAGGGTGAGGAAAGCCTGGACCTGGGTGTGGGTGGTGGTCCTGAGAAAAGAGGTGGAGAGCAAGAGTCCCAGGTGGCATTTCTAGACAGAACAAACAAGATGTGGAGGTGGATAAGGAAACTGATAAAGGAAATTGGGTGGGGGAGACCGGGCGAGCTCTGCTGCAGCTGACCCCTGAGGTTTCAGGCCTGGGTGACTGACAGAGTGGGACTGTCACACACAGAAACATCGGGCCAACTGGAGGGCAGTTTGTGGCGTTTGGGGACAGAGTCTGCACAGCCCTCAAGTGGGGCCTGTACCTGCCAGGTTATAACAGAAATAAAGCCTGCCACCAAAAGAGCTGGTCACATATTTTGAAATATTAAAACTAGAAAAAGGATATTAGATCTTTAAAATTGGAGGACTATCAAAAACGATTTTAATACCTTAAAAATTTTGAGATTAAATGAGTTTTGAGCTTCAGTTAACTTTTATAGGAGTTCTCTTCCTCCACTGAGCCCCCATTATCCTTTAGGTATCCTGATTTTTGTTTTTTTTTTCCTAACTTTTTATTTTGGGATGATTTCAAACTTAAGAGAAAGTTGCAAGAATTGTAAAAAGAACCCCTGTACCCTCTTCACCCAGATTCCCTGGTTTTTAGCGTTTTCGCTGACATTTTGCCATATTTGCTTTATTTCTCCTTCCCACCCTCTCCCCTGCCTCTCACACACACGGAGTTTATCTTTTTTTTCTGAATCATGTGAGTAAGTTGCAGACACTATACCCCTTTCCTCTGCATCCTTCAGTTGTATTTACTAAAATTTCGCTGACATTTTGCCATATTTGCTTTATTTCTCCTTCCCACCCTCTCCCCTGCCTCTCACACACACGGAGTTTATCTTTTTTTTCTGAATCATGTGAGTAAGTTGCAGACACTATACCCCTTTCCTCTGCATCCTTCAGTTGTATTTACTAAAAACAGCAATGTCTTACATAACCATAGTGTAAACAGGAGTGTAAGTCAGGAGACAGTGTGGAGCGGTGATGTATAACTCTGTTATTTAATCTGTATGTTGTTCACATCGTGTCAGTTGTCCCAGTAATTCCCATGTCTCCCGTTTCCTTTCATCTGACATAGTTCCTCTAATCTTCCTTTTGCCTGCATGACTTGACATTTTTGAAGACCACAGGCTTGTTATTTTGTGGAATGTTCCTTACCTTGGGTTTGTCTTCATGATTGGAATCAGGTTACACATTACTGGCAAGAATATCCCAGAAATGGTGTTTTTTAGTGTTCCGTTCCTGTCTGGAGGCACACGTTGTGGGCTTATCCCTTCGCTGGTGGTGGTCTGATTACTTGGGTAGGGTGGCGAGTGTGCCAGATTTTTAAACTCTTTGAAGTTGCCTCTTCTATATAGTTGATAAGTCATGGGGGGATACTTCGAAATGATGTAAATATAGTCTTGTTTCTTCCTTGAAGTCTTTGTTTCAGAAGTTTGTGCACTTGTCTTTATTTCTTTTTAGGTTGTAAAGTCCTTGGGAGCAAGGGTCGTGCTATTATTTACTGCTCCTTTCTGTTTAAGATCATCAGTTCAGTTCAGTCACTCAGTCGTGTCCGACTCTTTGTGACCCCATGGACTGCAACACGCCAGGCTTCCCTGTCCATCACCAACTCCTGGAGCTTGCTCAGACTCATGTCCGTCGAGTCCGTGATGCCATAGTTGCCATTCTTGGGTAGCTCAGACGGTAAACAGCCCCCCTGCCAGNCGACTCTTTGTGACCCCATGGACTGCAACACGCCAGGCTTCCCTGTCCATCACCAACTCCTGGAGCTTGCTCAGACTCATGTCCGTCGAGTCCGTGATGCCATAGTTGCCATTCTTGGGTAGCTCAGACGGTAAACAGCCCCCCTGCCAGTGCAGGAGACGTAAGAGAAATGGGTTCGATCCCTGGGTCGAGAAGATCCTCTGGAGGAGGGTATGGTAACCCACTCCAGTATTCTTGCCTGGAGAATCCCATGGACAGAGGAGCCTGCGGGCTACAATCCATAGCTTTTCTAAGAGTTGGACATGACTGAGTGAAGTGTTCTTAGGATGTTTTGAAGTGTTTTCTTTTCTACCATGTTAATTTTTTAACATGAATTTTTCTGTATTAATATATTATGGTCAAGCTCTTATTATTCATTTTGCCGGTAACTTGTTTAAGCTTTGGTTGGAGATTTTCTTGTTCCGTTACCTAGTATACAGTAGGTTGTTAAGCCTATGTAGATTTTTTTAAGTATCAATAATTTATTGAAGTCTTTGTTTGCCTTTAAGTAAATGGCAGGGGGTGTGGTTTCCTGTGCTGTGGGTCTTTGTTTTTCTCTGGACGGTTAATGCCCATCTCCTGTGGCCAGGCTCCATTACAGAGCCATGTGCTGCGTTTTAGGCTGCAGTGACCTTTCATTTCTGGGATCATAGGGCTGTCCTTGAATTTGTGCTCCGAATCTCCTGTGGCCAGTAATCTCTGCTTATTATCTGCTGTTTCCCTTGCTGCGGCGTTTCCCTAGAGTTAGTGTTTGATCTTCAGTTTTGTGAAGTAGCAGCCCCTTTGTGGCCATTGGAGAATATAAGATTATAAACTGAGATTTGTTTGAAAGCAGTTCTTTCCCTGCAGGGGGGTGGGGTCAAGCACTGAGTAAATCTCTACTTTAGGGTTTAAGTATATAACATAATTAAATAGAGGTGGAAGAGGGCACAACATTTCCTGGTTGCTCCTTTGTACATTTTTGGTTAATGAGGTTTTTTTTGTTTGTTTATTTGTTTTTACTGATCATCTTATGAAAGCTATTGCATCCTGGAGTGTATGGAACTCAAAATTTTTCCAAACCATTTTCCAATAGTTTTGTACAACCATTGATTATTCTTTTTCTAAAAAGAATTTAAACTTTGGAATCAGTTGTGAGGTAAGAGCAAATGCATTCCTTAGGAAGAGTAATTGTTTCCCCTTCTCTCTTTCTAAAGGTTAAAACTGCTTATAAGTGTGCGTGTGTCTTACGAGATACCATAAATCCATACCTACTGCGGAGGATGAAGTCGGATGTCAAAATGAGCCTTTCTTTGCCAGATAAAAATGAACAGGTCTGTAAAACCAGGCATTATCGAAACCTTGCCAAAGCACGATGTGCCCCATTCTTTCTGCTTTGTGCATGCGGAGCTGGTGAGGCTAATGGGGGCGGCTGGGCCTGCTGTACACACCCGCCCGTGAAGTGCGAACCTTGTGGGCTCAGGAGCGACTGGACGCCGAGAAGAGGTGGCTGCTGTGCACGCTCTTTCAGGGACTTTTTCCCCTTGGATTTTGGAGCATCTGAGGCAGGAGCACTGACCTGATGGGGATGCGTAGGCTTTTGGATCGAGTACAAAGATGGAAGGGTTGTCCTGGAGCGCACGCAGGGACCTGTTGCTCTGAAAATAAAGGAAAATAACCGCACGTGGCAGATGAAGAAGTATTGATAGATTATTTTTGAGACTGATGATTAGGAAATCAGGCCCGATAGCTTCAGTTTCTATTTTTATTGTTTTTGTTGGATTAAAAAAAATCTTCTATTTATTTTAATTGGAGGATGCTTACAATATGTGATGGCTTTTGCCATACATCAACATGAATCAGACTGAGACAGAGGTGGCAGCGTGGAGTGCTAGGTGCAGCTGGCCGGAAGGGTAGGTGGTGGTGTCAAGAGACCAGTCTGGTAATCCTGTGTGTGGCTTAGAACTCAGGAAAGGGGGCGCCAAGCAACATTTTGGAGCCTGGTCGGGCTTGCTGAAGTGAAGTCTGGGTGAGGGGCTTGCGAGCTGAGAGGGTCTGAGCCCTTGGAGGCTGGCATGGAGGAAGGGCTGTGGACCTGGCCCTGAGCTTCCTTGGGAGCAGGAAGCCAGGCTTCAGAGACGGTGGGGTGGGGACCACGGGGCAGGGGGCCTGCAAGGTGGGTAGATGACGGAGATGGAGGGGCCGTGGAGGAAGGGCCTGGTCCTTGTTCAGCTTTAAGATGTGTTTTTGTTTTGTTTTAATAAGAGGCACATTGTAAAAAGTGTATACATCATGCCTGCTTTGATCAGTTGATTTTGGTAAATTTTTTTAAGTCTTTTTTTAAATTCTGCCCCCAGGTCTTATTCTGCCGTCTTACAGATGAGCAACATAAAATCTACCAAAATTTCATTGATTCNGTGACCGGTGCAGTCAGCTTTAATAACGCATTCTTCTAACCTGGCCTATCTGATAGGTCATTTTAGTGTGTGATCAAACGTTTCAAATGACTGAGACATTTTACTCCTCTTTCTTTGTACTGAGTCCTCAGAATAGGGTGTTTCACGTTGGTAGCACGTCTCAGTTTGGACTTGCCACGCCTCAGGTGCCCAGTGGGCACACATGGCTCGTGACTGCTGTGTTGGGCAGCAGAGTTCTCAAGGAAGAGAGCTCCGCTTCAGACGACTCTGGGGAGTGCAGACGGCGTTTCTGCTTTGTTTAGCTCGCGTGTTGTCTGTTTAACTGTTTGCTAGTTAGAATAACCACACTCTTTGATTATTGCTCACTTTGTGGTCTATCTCTTCCATTTGAACTTCTGTACTGGTGAGTGTGGCTTGAGGGCTGAAAGCTGCAGAAGGTGCCTGCTTGCTTGTGGATGGCCAGGTGGGCACTTGCTCTGGTGAGCCATCCCACCCCCTGCTGCCATCCGTGTCTGCTCCATGTGGCGTGTTTTGTGATACACTTCAACCTCTGACTCACACAGTAAACTATAGACCTTCCAGTGAGGTTCTTAGGACTGCAATACTTAAATGCATTTGCTAAATTACATGGCAGATTTCCCTAAATTTTAGTCAATCAGTTCAGTTCAGTTCAGTTGCTCAGTCGTGTCCAACTCTTTGTGACCCCATGGACCGCAGCACGCCAGGCCTCCCTGTCCATCACCAACTTCTGGAGTTCACCCAAACTCACGTCCATTGAGTCGGTGTTGCCATCCAACCATCTCATCCTCTGTCATCCCCTTCTTCTGCCCTCAATCTTTCCCAGCCTCAGGGTCTTTTCAAGTGAGTCAGCTCTTCGCATCAGTTGGCCAAAGTATTGGAATTTCAGCTTCAGCATCAGTCCTTCCAATGAACACTCAGCACTGATCTCCTTTAGGATGGACTGGTTGGATCTCCTTGCAGTCCAAGGGACTCTCAAGAGTCTTTTCCAACACCACAGTTCAAAAGCATCAGTTCTTCGGCGCTCAGCTTTCTTTATAGTCCAACTCTCACATCCATACATGACCACTGGAAAAACCATAGCCTTGACTAGACGGACCTTTGTTGACAAAGTAATGTCTCTACTTTTGAATATACTATCTAGGTTGGTCATAACTTTGCTTCCAAGGAGTAGGCGTCTTTTAACTTCATGGCTGCAATCACCATGTGCAGTGATTTTGGAGCCCCCCAAAAATAGAGTCTGACACTTTTCCACTGTTTCCCCATCTATTTGCCATGAAGTGATGGGACCAGATGCCATGGTCTTAGTTTTCTGAATGTTGAGCTTTAAGCCAACTTTTTTACTCTCCTGTTTCACTTTCATTGAGAGGCTCTTTAATTCTTGACTTTTTGCCATAAGGGTGGTGTCATCTGCATATCTGACGTTATTGATATTTCTCCCAGCAGTCTTGATTCCAGCTTGTGCTTCATCCAGCCCAGCATTTCTCATGATGTACTCTGCATATAAGTTAAATAAGCAGGGTGACAATATACAGCCTTGACGTACTCCTTTTTCTATTTGGAACCTCTCAATCATATCCAGCTCCTTGAGACCCCATGGACTGTAATCTGCCAGGCTCCTCTGTCCCATGAAATTCTCCAGCAAGAATACTGGAGTGAGTTACTATTCCCTTTTCCAGGGGATCTTGCATAACCCAGGTCTGCTGCATTGCAAGCAGATTCTTTACTATCTGAGTCACCAGGGAAGCCCAGATTTCTGTTGAGAATGGGCATGATATTTCTTATTTATGTTTAAAATATGAACCAGTTTTTTATATACTGTGACTGTGACTGCATACCTTTTTTTTTTAGAGGGAGAATCATCAGCAACTGAATATGACCCCATTAGATATGTTTGTTCCAACAAGACTTTTGTTTTTAGAGAACTTGCCCTGTCAGGAAAAGATGTGTGAAGGCTCTTCCCATTCCTAATATGCTGTGACTGGGGAGAAAACTAGAAAGCTGATGAAGGATCACTCCTTAGTCTGTGTTACGTATTGAACAGCCTGCTTCCTTTCCTTCTCGAGTGACTATTACTTTCCCTGGGGTGATCTGAGTGGACATAATTCTTTTGTACCATAGATTTTCTCTGGACTTGTAGCCCTAAGAAAAATCTGCAACCACCCTGATCTCTTTTCTGGAGGCCCCAAGAGTCTTAAAGGCAATCCAGACGAGGAGCTAGGGGAAGATGAGTTTGGATACTGGAAACGTTCTGGGAAAATGATAGTTGTCGAGTCCTTGCTGAAAATATGGCACAAGCAGGGCCAACGAGTGTTGCTGTTTTCTCAGTCCAGACAGGTGCGTATACAAGCTTCATACAAGAAGCAAGCTGGTTCTTTATGACTTATAACCAATAATAAGAAAAAAAGAAGGGATATGGTTTAAAATGATCCCAAAGGCAAATCCACCCACTGATACTGAAGGGGCAAGCTGCAGAGCTCTTCAGGAGATGGATCTTTCTCTAGAGTTGGTGCCCAGAAGTTGGCTTTTTTAAAAAGAGACAGTATTACCATGTGATTTTGGGGGGTGGGTGAGTTTTGTCTGAACTCAGAAGTCCTGCTTTTTACAAAATTTGTAAGAACAGTATGGAAACACCAAAAATACTCTTGTAGTAGTTTTATTTATCCACCTTGAACCAAGAAACTCCTTTTAATTTAAGCCTGTTGGGGAAGGTGTGAGCCTGTTTGCGTGAGTGTCACATACTCCCTGGAAGCGCACCTTTGATTTTTAAACTCTTACGGCTCCACCGCTTCTCCCAAATAGATGTTGGACATCCTTGAAGTATTCCTCAGAGCCCAAAAGTATTCTTATCTCAAGATGGATGGCACCACGGCGATAGCTTCCAGACAACCTCTGATCGCAAGATACAACGAGGTAACGGCGGGCAGAGCTGTGGAGTTGCACGGGGCCGCCGTGCAGAGGGGATGGGGGGGAAGCTGCACCCACAGTGCCTGCGTCTGGGATTGGGCAGCTGTTAACTAGACGCGTTTCTGGGTTAATGGGATGTGTGTATGTGTTTAAACAAAGAATGTGTATTCCGTTTAAAAAACCCAGTTTTCAAACATTGATAATGTAATTGCTATGAAAAGCAGAAGCCGTGATTTGGCATCTTGACTGACCAAAGGTCTCTGTGGCATAACTCGTTGCTTGCACTGCAGCCAGGCTTGCATGCGTAGGCGTGGGAGGGCTGGGGTGGCAGCGGTGACTGACCTTGCGTGTGCGCACTGAGGGTCGCGTGTCTCGTCCCCAGGACACGTCCGTGTTTGTGTTTCTTCTGACCACTCGGGTGGGTGGCCTAGGAGTCAACCTGACAGGTGCAAACCGCGTCATCATCTATGACCCCGACTGGAACCCAAGCACAGACACGCAGGTCTGTTTATTTTCTTAAAGCATGCTGTCTGATGGCTTACCCCCAGGAGCAGCCCTCCAGGCCGTGTTCGCCTCCACTTAGAGCTCACATCCTGGCTACGTCTCGTCTTCTGCTTGGAGGGAGGGTCTTCTCAGCGTGTCCGCAGCATCCGCACTAGCCCTGTGTGCAGAGGGGACATGGGAGGAGCTGGCAGAGCTGGCTTGGTCTGTTTCGCCGCCTGCCTGTCTGTGTTCCTTAACAGGTGGAGGATGTAGATGAGGTATTTAGCCTGATTAGCCAAAGCTCTAATTTGGGGAGTGGAAGGACGTGACTGGGTGTTAGTCAGTGCTTGTTGCTAAGAAGGGCCCTTGTTGAGCTGCATTTCTCTGCTGTGTCCTGGAGAAGGAAATGGTAACCCACTCCAGTACTCTTGCCTGGAAAATCCCATGGGCAGAGGAGCCTGTTAAGCTACAGTCCATGGGGTCGCAAAGAGTTGGACGCGACTGAGCGACTTCCCTCTCTTTGTTTGGTGGTTTTCTCTGCTGCAGGCCCGGGAGCGAGCGTGGAGGATCGGCCAGAAAAAGCAAGTGACGGTGTACAGGCTCCTTACCGCAGGCACCATTGAGGAGAAGATCTACCACCGGTCAGTGCGTTCAGCCGCTCCCCTGGGCACAGCTGCTTCCAGGCTGTGGGTGTGGGTGGGAGAGGCCTGCCTCCAGGGTTTGGAGCAGGGGATGTTTAAGAAGTGTTACTATAAGAAATCTTGCCATCGCAGAGAAATAGTTGCTGTAACTTGAGAGATGTATGTGTTTTTGTTTTTTTTTTATAATTTCTTGTATTTTTTTCTTTCTCATTAAAATAAGCTTAGATGGCTTATTGTGTGTGCTTTTTTTAAAATGTCTTTAAGTCTGATTACTTTTAACCTTACTAATAAACAGTTGCTGTAAGTTTAGAATCCTGAGGTGCAGCCGAACATTGTTTCACACCAGCTTATTTTTTATCTTTTTAGACAAATCTTCAAGCAGTTTTTGACAAACAGAGTGCTAAAAGATCCGAAGCAGAGGCGGTTTTTCAAGCCCAACGACCTTTATGAGCTGTTCACGCTGAGCAGCCCTGACGTCTCCCAGAGCACGGAGACCAGCGCCGTCTTTGCAGGTGCTTTGCCCGGTGAGATGGTCTCCCCTGGGGTGAGGAGGCGGCGGGGCTTACGCCTGTGGCTTCAGCATGCCTTTCCCTCTCACAGGAACTGGTTCAGACGTTCAGACTCCCAGACGCCATTTGAAAAGAAGACGTCCCCAGGCCTGGGGAGCAGCCCAGAGTGGCCCGGTGTGCAGACGGGCCCCGGACTGTAGGCGGCCTGCGGGCGCTGCCCCGCCGCCCGGAGAGGGGTCGGCAGCGTCAGGCGGGGAGGGGCCCGCCGCAGCTTCTGGCCCGGGCGTTGCTTTGAAGGAAGCCCTTCAGACGCCTCCGAGTCTAACCAGCAGCGAGAGGCGTGGAGAGGAGGCGGATCGCGTGCCCAGAGCCCGCGGGCCCTCGGCGGTGCATGCAGACGCGGGCGGTTCAGACTCCCCCGGAACCAGCAGAGCGTGCGGGACGCCTGGTGAGGAGAGCGCGCGGGAAGAGCAGAGTCTGTCTGATAAAGGAGAGCGCTGCCAGCTTCAGAGGGAACCTCTTTGGGAGAACGAGCAAACGGGAAATAGCTGCCAGAAGCACAAGTCGAAAAGGAGACATGGCGAGGCGGAAGCGGCCCGGCAGAGGCGCCGCGGGGACGCCACGTGTGAGGGGGCCCGCATCCCGCACCTGGTGAAGCGGCGGCGGCCCCGCAGGCGCGGCGGCGAGGGGCCCGCGCGCCGGCCGCGCGGCCACGACGACTACGTCCTGGAGAGGCTCCTCCGCAAGTCAGGTACCCCCTGGCTGAGCGCGCCTGCCTCCGGCGCAGCGTCCCTCACGGGCGGAGCGCGCCCAGCCGAGGCCCAGCCGGGAGGGGCCCCGACTGGGCCGTGTGTGTGTGGCTGTGCCGGGTCTCCTGGCTGCGCGGCCGCTCTCCCGCGGTGGAGCGCGGGCAGCTCCCCGCCGGGGCGCCTCTTGTGCAGGAGCGCAGCCTCCAGGGCGCACGGGCTTCCGCGGCTCCAGGGCTGTAGGGCACAGGCTCCGTGGTGAGGGTGCCCGGGCGGTGCTGCTCCGAGGCACGTGGGGCAGGCCCGGACCAGGGCTCGAACCTGTGTCTCTTGGATTAGCAGGCAGACTCTTACCACTGAGCCACCGGGGAGCCCTGTACTGACATCTAAAAAAATCGCTTTCGCCTCCTTTTCGGAGAACCTCTCCTTCTCGGAGAACCTCTCTTTCTCGGAGAATCTCTCCTTTCTAGGAGGATTTGAACCTTGGGTGAACAGTGGGACCTGACTTCTAACCACACACAGGAGGGGTGCAGTGCTTAAGATAGCTTTGTACACCTGAACATTCATAGAATATTTCTCCGCATGCGCTATGTATCTGGTTTTCCAGCCACAGAAGAGTCAAGTGACAGATCATGGGGTGAGGAAGGGGCATGGCCAGGGGCAGGCACTCTGGAAGGAGGAAAGCTGATAGCTGATATCAAGGGAGAAAAATTAGGAAAGCAGATCTAACAGTGGCTCAGGACCCTGTAGGACAGGCCAGCCTGCACAGCTGAATCATCCCTGGGACTGTTCTTGCTCAGACCTCACAGGTCGTTGTGTTCCCAAGGTGATGGTCTTGCGTTACCAAAAGTTTCCGAATGGGTCTCTATTCAGGAAAGCAGGCTTCCGTACAGTGTCTCAGAAGGACAGCCTCTGGGCTTGGTGCTTTCTTGTAAGGTAGCTCATTGGTAAGTTTCTCTGTTTTTTCCTACAGTTCCTGATTTGCTTTAAGAAATTATCTGTTAATTTTCAAGTTTATTTGCATGGAGTTGTAGAAAATACTCCTGTAATAATTTTTTAAAATTGACTATTTCAGGATAATTTCTCCCTTGTCATTTCCAATTTTTGTCCCTTTTCCTCCTTGTTCCTTGATCACGTTAAACCAGTAGATTGTTTCGTGATTTTTTTCAATAAACCAGGAGTTTGATTAATGAATTAGATCCATGGTTCTTCTCTGCCTCCGTAATTTTTGCTTTTGTCTTCAGTACTTTCTTCCTTTTTGTTTTTGTTGTTTTAATGTATTTGGTCCTAATTTTTATAAAACTGGCTGGGAGTTCAGTTCACTTGTTTTTGCTCTTTCGTTTTTATTAAGATGAATATTCAGGTCCGTGAATTTCTCACCTGTGACTGTATTGAATTCTTTCTATGATAATTACTTTTTAGAAATTGTGTAATTTTTGTTTATAGTTTTATATTTTACCCCTTCAATAGAGGATCCATTGGTAGAAGGTTTTAAAATTTTCCAGATAGCAGGGAAGAGCTTGTGGAAGTGTGGTAATTAAGGCATTATGCTTTGATGATACAGCGCAGTGATAGTTGACAGTCCAGCCCTCATTAGGTAGAGATGCAGGTGAAGATCTGCAATGTTTGTAAAAGTGTGTGGGTCCTGGTGGTCATGGGTGAGCAGCAGCCAAAACTGTTCACGGGTTTTCCTCCACCCCCCACACTGGCCGGGCAGAGGAAAGCGCGTGGTCGCGCCTGAGCTGAAATGGCGGGCTCACTGTGTGCTTTGCTCTTGCCAGTGGGCGTGCACAGCGTCATGAAGCACGACGCCATCGTGGACGGAGCCAGTCCAGACTGTGTTCTGGTGGAGGCGGAGGCCAACCGCGTGGCCCAGGATGCCCTCAGGGCGCTGAGGCTCTCTCGGCAGCGGTGTCTGGGAGCAGCGTCTGGTGTGCCCACTTGGACTGGCCAAAGAGGGCTTGCAGGTGCACCAGCAGGAAAAAAGTAAGAGCTCACCACCCTGACATACTTGTGAGGAGGCCAAACTGGCCGGGCTGGGAATAAAACCAGGATAAGTGGAGACACTCCTGCCGTTTATCTGAAGGAGGAGAAAATCCCTCAGGGAGGGACTGGCCCAGCCAGGTGTGCAAACCTTAAGAGGAATACACCTGTCATCTTACCTTCTTTGCTCTCACTCCTCCCTTTCCAGAGCTAATTTTCTGGGGAAAGGAAAATCTCTTTTGAGGTGATTTAAGAGGTGATGTTATAAAATAGTAAGAGTTGTAGAATAAGTTAAACTTTAATAAGATGATTAGCTATGTTTCAGCAACCAGTAATTACTCTGCTCTTTTAGAGTGGTTTTCCTACCTAGAATTCGAGGGTGGTTTCCACTGTGACTTGAGCAAGGGTATTAAGTGGTTCTTGCCTTGGGATGCCTTAGTAATTTCCCAGAAGAGTAAAGCATAGGAATCTAAGGGTAGAGCAGACACATCACAGCTGTGAGAGAATAACCATGCAGAAGAAAGTTTATCCAAGAAGAGTTTAGGTGTCGGAGGGGCATTCTCATCCCTAACTCACAAAGTAACATCTTATCAACTATGACTCTCTTTGTTACTTAGGAGCAGATTTGGTCAGAAAAAGAACTCCAGTTTCTCTGTGCAGCGTCCCTCTTCAACATCTCCAAAGGAAAAATGCCAGGTAATCTGATAGCCTTTCTGCTTTCATTCGTAAGATTTACTTGATTGAACTGCCATGGAAATCTCACTCAATTCCACATGTGAAGGCGCATAATGACATCTGCTATTTGTATTTCATGCACTTTCATGCACTTATGAAGCACTTTTGTGTGAATTTAAAAGGGCCAGCTAACTTCCTAGAAAAGGCAAAGACTTTAACGCAAGATCGTAGTAGAGTCTCTGTTTTGTCCTCCAGAAGTCCACACGGGCTAGGTGGTCTGGGTTGCTGCCCATGCTGCCCCTCCACTAGGAGGTGAAGCGCTAGCTTGAGGGACCACTGCTGTCCAGAATAAAGATCTAGAAAATCGCCTGAGTGTTGATATTGATTTACAAGCTGCGAGAGCATCACGTCCGCCTCTCCCTGCCCTGCAACTCTCTAAACGCCTTGAGTGCTTCTCTGAGAGTAAATAACAGGCCATATTCTTATCGTTTAACACTTTCTTTTTTTTTTTTTTTTCTGCTTAAGGATTGTGTTATTTATGAAATTTGAAAACTCCGAAGTTCAGATTCCTACTTCTAGATTAATTTGAACACATCTAGAAGTAGAGAAACTTTTTTTGACTTCCCGTGCTACGTTCTTTTAGCAGTAGGAATATGAAGAAAAGCTAGATTTCTGTTGCTGTTCTGAGGAAACTCACATGAGGTGTACAGGAGTAAAAGATTTAAAAGGGAAGGAAGAGCAGGACAGCTCTGATACTGTTCCTTATCCCGCGGTGCGCAGATCAGGGAAGTTTTGGGAGGAGGACCAGGAAAAGCCCGCAGAGCCCATGCCTCCTGGAGACGGCTTTCCGACGTCGTCTCTGGAATCCTGGCCCTCCCTCCGTATTCTGCTTAAGGATTGTGTTATTTATGAAATTTGAAAACTCCGAAGTTCAGATTCCTACTTCTAGATTAATTTGAACACATCTAGAAGTAGAGAAACTTTTTTTGACTTCCCGTGCTACGTTCTTTTAGCAGTAGGAATATGAAGAAAAGCTAGATTTCTGTTGCTGTTCTGAGGAAACTCACATGAGGTGTACAGGAGTAAAAGATTTAAAGGAGAAGGAAGAGCAGGACAGCTCTGATCATGTTCCTTATCCCGCGGTGCGCAGATCAGGGAAGTTTTGGGAGGAGGACCAGGAAAAGCCCGCAGAGCCCATGCCTCCTGGAGACGGCTTTCCGACGTCGTCTCTGGAATCCTGGCCCTCCCTCCGTTCTCACCACTCAAGATAGTGACGAAGCAAACAGTGTAGTTTGGGGTTTTTTAGGAAATGTTCTCTAAGAGCAGGTGAATTTAGACACTTAATCCCCCTCCTCTCCCTTTACGCCAGACAGCGTCTCATTCTGCCCCCATCAGCCTCAGCGCCCTGGGCACATGTGTTGTCTTATGGCCCCTCCGAGCCTTTGGAGAAATCAGTGGGAGCATAACAGGAGATTAAATATATCCGTGCACTGGCCTTCTTTCTCCAGGACAGCACTGTGAAGAAGGATGGAAAAGACCATGTTCCGGAGCATTTTAGTGGAAAAGTTGAAGATGCAGAGTCTTCATCTGCGGCTCTCACTTCGTCCTCACTGTTGGCGAAAATGAGAGCTAGGAACCACCTCATTTTGCCAGAGCGCTTAGAAGGTGAAAGTGGGCGCCTCCCAGAAGCTGCCACTCCGCTGCCCTGCAGCACAGAACATGATGACCTTCTGGTGGAAATGAGAAACTTCATTGCCTTTCAGGCCCAAGTTGATGGCCAGGCCAGCACCCAGGAGATACTGCAGGAGTTCGAGTCCAAGCTATCAGCATCACAGTCTTGTGTCTTTAGAGAACTCTTGAGAAATCTGTGCACTTTTCATAGAACTTCTGCTGGTGAAGGCATCTGGAAACTCAGGCCAGAATATTGCTGAGCAACATTACTCTCTGGACTTCTAGTTGACTTTTTCTGGTGAAAAGATTAATTATTTAATTATCATGTTTGTCAGTGGAAGCTGGCTGTATTTGATGTTTACTTTGAATGATAGCTACCTCATAAACAGAACTTTAGGGAAGAAGAAATTCTTCTCCAAAACTTAAGTTTTAAAAATACCTGGGTTGATGTTTTTTTTTTCCAAAATGAATTATGTTATAAAATCAGGGACCTAACCGTTAATCCTTGGAACAGAAGATGCTATCAGGGGACACATTACTTACTACTCGTGGGAAGTTTATAGACCAGAACTTGCAAGAATTCTTGTTATTGGTGCTAGAAGCATGTCTTCCGTTCAGTTAGACCTGTTCAGATAATCAGTTCATCAGTAGCTGTTAACAGCATCTTTTGGGTACGTTGTNAAATCAGGGACCTAACCGTTAATCCTTGGAACAGAAGATGCTATCAGGGGACACATTACTTACTACTCGTGGGAAGTTTATAGACCAGAACTTGCAAGAATTCTTGTTATTGGTGCTAGAAGCATGTCTTCAGTTCAGTTAGACCTGTTCAGATAATCAGTTCATCAGTAGCTGTTAACAGCATCTTTTGGGTACCTTGTGTTTAAATGCTTAAACTGATCATCTGCCAGTCAAGAAAAAGATCAACTTTGTTCCTTTTGAATCCTGTCGATTGCCTTTAAGCAATCTTCCATTAAGGTACTGTTAAACTGGCAAGGTTTTTATTTGCAAAACATAGAATAGTTTGCTAATAAATGATGAGATGCAGAAGGTTAGAGTTTTCTCAGTTAAAGTTGCTTTATTTTGAGCATAGGGCACCTTTTTCCTCCTACACTAACTCTTGGTTTTAGGAAAATGAAATGTGTTGTCTTTTAAAAAAACAAACGGAAAGCCCAAGGTTAACCAAAAGTAAGCGCAGACAAAACCGCCAGCGCCTGCCCGTGCATGGGAACGCCGCTCCGGGCCGCGTCCAGGCAGGCCGCCATCAGCGCCTGGTGCCGGCCGTGCCAGCCCTTTCTCCGCTGCCGCGCCGGGAGGGAGCCTGGAACCCGTTTCCTTAGCTCGCGGTCCTCCTCCCTGAGGACGCCGGTAGCCTCCGCCAGGCTCNGTCGCCGCCCCGGCTCCTCCCGGCCTGCTCCCCCTCTCCTCCCCGCCTGCTCCCCGGCTCCTCCCCGTCTGCTCCCCGTCTCCTCCCTGGCTCCTCCCCGTCTGCTCCCCGTCTGCTCCCCGTCTGCTCCCTGGCTCCTCCCCGTCTGCGGCTGTGTCTGGCTGTTCACGTGTTTAGAGTTCTGTTACGGTGTGGTTTCTGTCCTTAGGTTGTTTTCTTATCCTGTTTCTCTTTCCTTCTCACTGTTTCTCTCACCATCTCAGCTCTGAAGTCTTGTTTTCTTAAACTGACCAGACGTCTACGTGTCTCCTAGAGCTGTTGCGGTCCAGTGCGTTTGCTCTTAGAGCTGTTTTCTCCGGCTTGCGGTTTGCCCGCTTTCTGATTTTTCCGTGTTGCGTTTGCCTTCCTCCCATCCAGCTCACGCTGAAAGTGAGCAGCAGGGCCCAGATCTCTTTTGTGCTCTTCTCCGCCACTCAAGAGAGGAGGGCTGTGGGTTTCAGAGCGAAGGAGAGGCTCTACTGGGCAACGTGAAGCTTTTGACTGAAGACTTGGGTTTTAGTTGTGTTTTCTGAGATAATTTTATTAAATAACTTGGTCTGTGATGCCTTAGCTTTAGACAGGAGGTGTCATAGAGTCATAATTCCAAGCAGGGTTTTCTGCTGCTTTTTCTGGACTCTGGCTTGTTTATTTCCTTCAATTTTTAGCGTGTTTTATGATTAGAGGAAGAGGATCCTGTCATCTTCATTCTGCCATCATTGTCTGGAAATAATAGACTTTTAAACGGATCGGTGCATCCTAGACTTGACTACTTGGCTCAGAAGGGAGTCAAAACTCATGAATTTTGTTTCTGCAAAGTTTTTTTTTTTGTTGTTGTTCTGTTTAACCTATAAGAAAATTGCATCCCTTTTGTTCTCATATTAAAGTACTGATGCTGTTCACGAGTATGAAGTGCTTGGGCGTCATACCTCTGTTGTCTGAAATCTAAAGTCTACTAAGCAAGGGAAGTTGTAGCCTTCGCTTCAAGTAGAAAATGCTGGCAAAAGTTATGATGCACACAGGGCGACAGTCTTCACTCCCAGCCTGTCTCAGCCCTGCCAGCAGCTGAGATCCTGGGTGGTCACTGCCATCCCTGTGTCTCAGTGTGGATATCGGTAAGCTTTGTCATCTGCCCCTGGGTGGAGATATGTAGAGGAAAATGCTCCAAGTATCATAATTTTAACAACTATGGTTATACTGGTACTAAGCTACAATAAAGGATTGTAAAATCTTTGTGAAACGTGGAAAATTCCTTAAAAACATGATCACTGTTTAAAACATTTCAGGCAACACTCTGCCTCCCGCTCCTCTTGCTCCTGTTCCAGAGATAAGTACTATATTGGGTGTGTATTCTTGCAAGCTGTTTTCCATGCCTTTGCAGATACGTGTGGCAGCAGCTGCTGCTATGATGTCCGCTTTCTCCTCCTGCTTTCCTGCTAGGACTCCTGCTTCGTACCTGGACACCAAGGCTGCTCACTGAACACTCTGCTAAATGGTTAAATGTGGCCACTTGACAGGCAGTGGGATGTGAAGAGAGCGTCCATACTGCGCCCTGAATTGAGGGACTGGGTATCCACTTCTCCCAACATTCCCCGCTCGTGCTGGCCAACGTGCTTGTGGGAGCTTAAGCGGGGACACAAGAGTGTCAGAGTTGTGAGCTGAGGATGGAGAGTCTGGCCTGCCGGTCTCAGACTGCTTCCTTTTCACCTGTTGCCTAAGAGCAAAATAAATTCCTGACTTGTTTAAATCACTGTCTTTTGTTGGAGTCTCTTTGTTACAGCAGCTCGTTTTGTTTTACATGTGATTTACAAAAATGCAATTATTATCATCCTCCTCATTTAACAACTAGCTTCTCATTTAACATATGCTAGATACCTTTTCCTTTCTCTAAGTGTAATTCTACCTTCGTGGAATTGCTGGACTTAGGTGGATTTTTAAATGTAAATGATGATGTGGAGAAACCCAGGAAGAGAAACCCAAGGAAGATGGTAGGTGTTGCAAGAGGGCATCAGAGGGCAGACACACTGAAACCATACTCACAGAAAACCAGTCAATCTAATCACACTAGGACCACAGCCTTGTCTAACTCAATGAAACTAAGCCATGCCNTGTTGCCAACCAGCTCCGCCAGGTGCCATTTCCCCACTCCCCCTTAATGTTCAGCAGCTCTGTTATTTTATTCTTATGGGGAGAACTGTTTTACACTGAAGGGTTGACCTTGGAAGCTATTTGTCCTAGAGGTTTATTGGTGAGATCATTTAGATTTGGAGACAGATCTTTCTTCTATTTTAGGCTGGATCCTATTTGAGATTTCCTTGGATTGATTTCATTTTCTTTCCAGCAACTTATTATGATGTCTTTAATAACGGCCAGCTACTATTAACAACTAAATGTTGCTAAAATGATTTTGCTCCAAGTCAGTGACTCCAGTAGATCCAGCAAAGTAGTCCTGGATGTCAGGATCTTAGAAATTGATTCCTGTAGGCTCAGCTTTAGGACATATCCCAGACTATGGTCCAGCTCCCTGAGACCTTCCCTGAAGCAGGAATTGGGAAGCAAGAGGCTGAGGGCTGATACTGAGCCTTGTCAAGACCCTTGGGCTCTGGTGTGATGGCCAGGATGCCGAGGACCAAGGGCAGACTCGGTCGTGTGCTCTGGGCAGAGAGGGTGCTTCTTCAGCTGAAGCTGCAAAAGGATGCAGGGGCATCCTGGGAGCCCCTCCCCCAGCAGGAGGTGGGCTGTGTTATGAAAGCCGCTCTTCTAGAGAGAAGACCAGCGAATCCAGTGCCTTTCCGAGCGTACTAGGTGGTGCCCCTTTCCCTTCTCCCTGCTCCCTCCCATTTCTTGGCGTGCTGCGATTCATGGGGTCGCAAAGAGTCGGACACGACTGAGCGACTGAACTGACTGAACTGAGAAGCAGTATAGGCTTTCTTGGGGGCTCAGCAGTAAGGAATAAGCTTGCAATGCAGGAGATGCTGGTTCAATCCCCGGAGAGGGAAATACAACGCACTCCAGTATCCTTGCCTGGAGAATCCCAGGGACAGCAGAGCCCTGAGGACTACAGTCCATAGGATCGCAAAACGCGGGGCGTGACTCAGCCACCAAGCGACAAAGAGTCTGTGCACAAGAAGCTGTTTAACCACCTAAGTGTGAGAGAAAAGGAGAGAGCACGATGCCATTGGTGTTGAGGCTTATCTGAGAATATCTGGGACTGTCAGAGATTAGTTGTCTGCTGCCTCCATGAGTACGGGGAGCAGGCCGGGCACCCGGCCTGTGGGAGCTTCCATTGTCCCCGTGGTCCCTGGGTTGCGACTGCTCTCCATCAGGCAGAGAGGCAGCCATGCGACAGCAAATGAAACGTCAGCTAAGGCTCTCACTCACCAGCACCTCNCCTCCATGAGTACGGGGAGCAGGCCGGGCACCCGGCCTGTGGGAGCTTCCATTGTCCCCGTGGTCCCTGGGTTGCGACTGCTCTCCATCAGGCAGAGAGGCAGCCATGCGACAGCAAATGAAACGTCAGCTAAGGCTCTCACTCACCAGCACCTCCGCACTGGTCTCCCCTAAATGATCTCCTTTCGTGCACCCTCGCCATAGTCTCACCATGGCTCATTAAACAGCGGTAATTAAAATATATTAGACTTGTGTATCCTGGGCTTCGTAAGGCAATGAAGTTTGCAACGGTGCTGGTGCAGAGCTGGGACTGCAGGACCTAACATCAGCAGAGCACTGAAGGGGAAGTTGCCTATTGTTGTGCAGAGATTCACTTTTTAGGGGCAATGAGCTCTCCCTGGGGGTGGGAGTCCTAGCTGGGGTGGGAGAGGGGACCAGGGGCTGCTGGTGGCTGGTCCAGCCAGGGGAAGAGCTGGAGTTTGCTCGGTTAACAGAATGCTGTCTGCCACGTGCGGTTCCAGACACCGAGATGCTCCACTGAGCTTGCATGCTAGCAGGGAGGTGGGCCAATAAAACATGGGACAGTGTTGGTGGCTAAGAAGGCAATTAAAGCAGGAAAGGAGCTGAGAGCTGGGGATGTGGGGAGAGCTCTGTGGTGGCCCAGGGAGTCTTCTCCTGAAGAGATGACTTTGAGCTGGGAATGAATAATGGGAAGGCCGGAGCTTTGAAGGTGGGAGGATGGCTGGCCAGACTGGGGTGGGGAGTGCGTACAGGAAGGGTTTCTCTGATGGCCCTGGGTGAGATCATTAGGACACTCCCAGTGATCTCTTGCTCTTCAACCTCCCACCCTCTTCACCCCCCTCCCCATAAGCAGGTAAACCACCAATCTGGAAAATAAAGACACTTTGCCCAGTCTGTGGGCCCAGAAGGAGCCAGAAGCAGAAGCTTCGGGAAAGGCCGTTCTTGAGCTAGAGCTACCTGTGAGGCCCAGGGTGGACCCAGCTTCATCTGTAGTGCCCACCTGGAGGAGAAGGCATGCCCAGCTCTTGCAGGGGTATCAGCTCTATCCAGGCATCCATCCTTCCATCTGTCCTGCAACCAGAGGACATTCACACATTCTGAGCCCCCAGTCTGTGCCAGGGCTTTGATGGGAGCAGGCGACACCCGGATAAATCAGCAGGGGCTCCAGTCTTCCTTGGAAAGCTGTCTGTGCAGGACTTCCTGCCGAAGAGGAAGGGGCCAGTGTCTTTGCAGTTTGGTGCCACCTTGTGGCAAGTTGTTGGCTCTGGCTTAATTCGGGCGACTCTGGTTTGGGGCAGCGCCCTGGGACGTCAGGATAACAGCAGCACTCTCCAGGCTCAGCCGGTGGGTAACACTCCTTTGCCAGCCCAGTCTGAGGAAACTGGGCTGAGCCACTTGGGCACAGAGAGAGCCCTCCCCCTTCCCCTTTCCTGGTCCCCAAGATGGGGTTGCTCAAGGTTTTCCTTCCTGCCTTCCTCCCACTTCCCCTCTCCACATTTTCATCAAATCACTAGTGCTGACCTGTGACCCAGGATGTACGGCCATTCTGTCGGGGTGTGGACAGAGGCCCCATCTGCTGGTGGCAGCCCTGGTGGTGGAGGGGCCTAGGAGATCTGGGGAGTCCTGAGGACCACTGTTTATGCCCCTGCTCTAGGGAGAAATTAGCTAGCGGGCTAGAGCGCCAGAGTCCTGACTCCCCCGGTATGTGACCTGTGACTCTCTTCCGCCTTAGCCTGGGAAAGAAATGCCTCTCCCAGAACCTGCCTACACCACCTTCCAGCTCCCTCCCCAGTGTCCCCTGGCTTTGGGCTTCCTGATTGTGTCCGAAACCTCCCAAGGGTCTGTTTAGGGGATCAGGGTCTTCCGTCCGCATTGTCTCCTGGCCTGTGAGCCTTTACACCTGACTGTCTGGGCTGGCCCTGAGACCCTGTCTCGTTTCCATGTTGCCGCCCAAGACCAGGGAGTGCTGGTGCAGGCTCCTGGGGCTTGCGTTACAGTTTTCAGTTTGGGGTGGTGGCCACTGATGTCTACCGTTCAGTAGGCTGGTCTCCTCGGTAAAGGACGGAGACTTGAAGGGTGCTCGAGGTAGTGAAAGTGAAAGGTGCTCAGCTCAGTTCAGTTCAGTCGCTCAGTCGTGTCCGACTCTCTGCAACCCCATGAATCACAGCACGCCAGGCCTCCCTGTCCATCACCAACTCCCAGAGTTCACTCAGACTCACGTCCATCAAGTCAGTGATGCCATCCAGCCATCTCATCCTCCATCGTCCCCTTCTCCTCCTGCCCCCAATCCCTCCCAGCATCAGAGTCTTTTCCAATGAGTCAACTCTTCGCATGAGGTGGCCAAAGTACTGGAGTTTCAGCTTCAGCATCATTCCTTCCAAAGAAATCCCATTTTTTATTTCCTTCAGAATGGACTGGTTGGATCTCCTTGCAGTTCAAGGGACTCTCAAGAGTCTTCTCCAACACCACAGTTCAGAAGCATCAATTCATTGGCGCTCAGCTTTATTTACAGTCCAACTCTCACATCCATACGTGACCACTGGAAAAACCATAGCCTTGACTAGACAGACCTTTATTGGCAAAGTAATGTCTCTGCTTTTCAGTATACTGTCTAGGTTGGTCATAACTTTCCTTCTAAGGAGTAAGTATGTTTTAATTTCATGGCTGCAATTACCATCTGCAGTGATTTTGGAGCCCCCCAAAATAGTCTGACACTGTTTCCACATCTATTTCCCATGAAGTGATGGGACCAGATGCCATGATCTTAGTTTTCTGAATGTTGAGCTTTAAGCCAACTTTTTCACTCTCCTCTGTCACTTTCATTAAGAGGCTTTTTAGTTCCTCTTCACTTTCTGCCATAAGGATGGGTCATGTCTAACTCTTTGAGACCCTATGGATATATAGTCCATGGGATTCTCCAGGGCAGAATACTGGATTGGGTAGCCTTTCCCTTCCCCAGGGGATCTTCCCAACCCAGGGATCGAACCCAGGTTTCCTGCATTGCAGGCGGGTTCTTTACCAGCTGAGCCACAAGGGAAGCCCGCTCAAGGTAGAAGGGAAGCCAAAACGAAAAGTACTTAAGCGGGCATAGGCTTTCACAGGAGAAGGAAATGGCAACCCACTCCAGTGTTCTTGCCTGGAGAATCCCAGGGACAGTGGAGCCCAATGGGCTGCAGTCTCTGGGGTCGCACAGAGTTGGACACGACTGAAGCGACTTAGCAGCAGCAGCAGGCTTTCACAGAACTGGGAGCAAGTACAAAAGACTTGGGCTTTCCAGGTGGCTCAGTGGTAAAAGAATCCCCCTGCCACTGCAGGAGATGCGGGTTTGATCCCTGAGTTGGGGAGATGCCCTGGAGAAGGAAATGGCAGCCCACTCCAGTATCCTTGCCTGGGAAATCCTGTGGGCAGAGGGATCTGGTGGGCTACAGACCATGGGATCACAAAGAGCTGGACAGAGCTTAGTGACTGAATATGCACAAATGACTCTCAGGAATCTTCAATATGTTTATTGCTTGTTCAAGCAGTTTGTCTACTGGAAAATTTATCTTAGGAGATAAACAGTGGCTGTACGAACGTTCCACAACAGCCCCTCGAGGAACCAGCACTGTGGCGGATACTGACAGCTGCCCCCAGGATTCACTCTCCTTTCTCCCAGGATAACAGGCCCTGTGGTACTCAGGGCACACGGATGTCTCCTTGCCAGCTGGGTGGAGACGTGCTCCTGGCCACGGGGATGCAGCGTGTGTACCTTCCAGGTGCTGCAAGGGCTGTGCCCTCCACTGAAGGGTGAGCCACCAGCCCTCCTTCTCTACCCTCCCTGCTGGCTGTGAGGCAGATGTGGAGAGGGCTCTCTTGGGCCACGGGGACAAGGGCCTCACCTGAGGGACGGTGGAGAAAGCAGATTAAAGGGAGCCCTGCCGCTTAAGAGAGGAGAGCCACAAAGCAGAGTGGACCCCACACCAGAGGGAAATGCGCTGTCTTCTTCAAGCCACGGTTAGAGGTCTCTATCGCAGCAGCTGAACGCACACCCCAACTGTGCGCAGAACCACCAGGAATGTCGGGAAGAACATTTAATGACGCAGAAAGACATTCACAATATATTGCGAAGTGAGTAAGAACCAGGTGATGTTATGGTTCCACTTCTGTTCTTTAAAAAATATACATAAAACAAATTCATAGAAAACACCTGTAAGCGCGACAATAAAATGTTCATAATGGTTTTCTTAGGTTGTAAGATTGTGGATGTTTTAAATTTCATTGTCTTATGTGCTTTTTAAAAATTATCTTCACATTCAATTCATTGATTTTTTTTTCCCTTTAAACACTTTTTCTGAGGAGCAGAATAAAAGGGACTTACCACTTCAAAAAATCTATTCACTTAAAAACATCTTATAATCTATTATAAGTTCAGATGCCCTCAGATGTCAGGTAGAAATGGTCTTTGTGTAAAGGGACCGGTGTTACAAAGAGGCATTCCTACAATCGTTTTCACATTTCAAACGTAAGAAAGCCAATATCGATTCTGGTTGGACAACAACAACCAGATTTTCACCACAGTAGCCGGTGGACACCCCTTCAGAAATTAAAAATGGAGGACCTCTCCCCTTCCCCCATTTCTTCACTGGTACCTCCCTCCATCCGAACTCTATTTCTTGCTTAAAGGGGCAAAGGTGGTGAGAAGTCAGAGGCCACACAGACAGTCTTGGAAGAGCTAAGGCAGACAGGGCATGCCTTAGATAGGACAGAGTTTAGCACAGGCTTTGCCAGTGAGGGGCTGGACCAGACAGAGGGCACTGAGGGAGAGGGAGGGAGGGAGGGAGCAGGGAGAGAGATGGAGAAGATGCAAGAGCAGAGAGGCTCTTCCCCACACCCGCCCCTCTTCAGGGCCGGGCGCGCGCGCTAGCCTCCATCACCACATCTGCGGAGCCTTTTACCGCGCCATAAGGCGCTCTTCCGAGATGGGAGTCATTTGTCTGTTGCAGATGAGATGATGTTCAGGAGCTGGAAAGCCGCACGGGGGATTTCAGGCACGGAGCACCATGTATGTTCTAACACTGCGGGTTAAGTGGGGAGAGCGAAAGCCCTCAAATGATTTGTGAGTCAAGTTGGGCAAAACAGGAGAAGAGCTTTCCTCCTGTAAGGCTGCACAGTGTGTCCATTTTGATCGTGATTATCTCGGAAGTGACTGCCTGTGACTGTTCAAAGGCCCTCTGCAGCAATTAGTAAGAGATACAGTGGGGAAGGCAATGGCACCCAACTCCAGTCCTCTTGCCTGGAACATCCCATGGGCGGAGGAGCCTGGTGGGCTGCCGTCCATGGGGTCGCGAAGAGTCGGACATGACTGAACAACTTCACTTTCACGTTTCACTTTCATGCACTGAAGAAGGCAATGGCAACCCACTCCAGTGTTCTTGCCTGGAGAATCCCAGGGACAGGGGAGCCTGGTGGGCTGCCGTCCATGGGGTTGCACAGAGTCGGACACGACTGAAGCGACTTAGCAGCAGCAGCAACACAGGAGAGAGGAGACAGTTGGTTGGCCCTTGATTCAGGTACTTATTTGCACCCTGGCTTATCCTAGGGAACACTGAAGGATGCAGGCCAGCGCTGGAGGGGGAGGCATTGGTCGCTAAATGCTCTGCTGACGTCCACGTCCTCCTGAACTTGAGCCCGTAGACCCTGCCTCATTCTGATGTTTTCTGTATTGCATGTCTAGCGGTAGGTGCTAGGCATTGGGCTAAGGGCAGAGAATGTCATGATGAACCCATGCTGACCTGTTCTCTACCTTCCAGGCTTTTAGTCTACTTCGGGAGATAATATTAGGAAAAAAATCACAGAAATAAAATTAAAAGATCTTAAGCACAGTGAAAGAAAAGCCATCTCTTGCGCAGCATGGCTCTCAGTGAGCAACTGCTGGAGTGAGAGGTGAATCAGAGGAAACCGGAGCTTCAGCACGGCACTAGGGAAGCTGCGCGGGAGCCCCCACTTCCCCGGCAAAGCTGAGCCCTGCCCGTCACGGCTCCAGCTGCCCTCCCGCAGCAGCCGGGCTCAGCCTCTCTGGCCGGGACTCTGGACTCGGCAGCCGGGGCTCTGGGAGGGAGCAGACTTGGGGAGCAGGGGTCCACCCTTCCAGGGTAAAGCCTGTCACTGGAACCTGGACTGTGGTGAGCTCTGCTATGGTGGTTATGAGAGGCTTTCCTGACACACCAACCTCCTCAGTCCCTGGGGGTTTTCTGTGCAAATGCATCCGCCGACGGCAGCTGGCACAGAACTGGGACTGCACAGCTATTTTGTGGAATGAATGAAAAAAACGGATGGATGGACAGGTACATGGAGGATGTCCCCAGTGTTTATCAGTATGTCAAGCTGAGCCTTGCCTCTCGCCAGGCTGGCCTGTGGGGCGCTGTGGGCTGATCGGTGATGGGGCAGAGTGGTAGGAACTGCCTACACCAGTCTTGCTCAGACATCAGTCAGTTTCATTCAGGAAATATTTATGCTGAGATTTAAATGGGCTCTGAGATGCTCCCACTGAGTGAGGCCAGCAGGAGGGAAGGAAGGCAAAGTGGACCTTGGAGTGTGCTGAGAAGCTCTGCTCCATACACTCAGGGCGTGTCCATGCTGGCAAGATCATGGTGAACTGAGTCACAAAGGCAGAACCAGAGAGTGTGAGCAGAGCTGTGAGCTGGGTGTGGGGCAGGGCCAGTAGGTTGGAAGAGGCGGGGTCTAACCACAGACGGGAGTGGGCTGGTCAGAGGAGAAGGGGGGGGTTCCTCTAAATTATGCTGGCAAGATCATGGTGAACTGAGTCACAAAGGCAGAACCAGGGAGTGTGAGCAGAGCTGTGAGCTGGGTGTGGGGCAGGGCCAGTAGGTTGGAAGAGGCGGGGTCTAACCACAGACGGGAGTGGGCTGGTCAGAGGAGAAGGGGGGGGTTCCTCTAAATCCAGGTTTGCAAGGATGTCACAGAGAAGTCACAGTTCTGAAGCACCTACTGGGTGTGTGTGTGTGTGTGTGTGTGAGTGTGTGTGTGAGTGTGTGTGTGTGTGTCAGCGTGTGTGAGTGAGTGTGTGTGTCAGTGTGTGTGTGTCAGTGTGAGTGTGTGTGTCAGAGAGTGTGTGTGGATATGTGTGTGTGTCAGAGTGTGTGTGTGAGTGTATGTGTCAGAGTGTGAGTGTGTGTGTATGTGTCAGTGTGTGTCAGTGTGTGTGTGAGTGTGTCAGTGTGTGTGAGTGTGAGTGTGTATGTGAGTGTGTGTGTGTCAGTGTGTCAGAGAGTGTGTGTGGATGTGTGTGTCAGAGTGTTTTTGTGTGTGTGTATGTCTGTGTGTGAGTGTGAGTGTGTGAGTGTGAGTGTGTGTATGTGTCAATGTGTGTGTGAGTGTGTGTGTCAGAGTGTGTGTGTGAGTGTATGTGTCAGTGTGTGTGTGTGTGAGTGAGAATGTGTGAGAGTGTGTGTGTGTCAGAGTGTGTGTGTATGTGTCAGTGTGTGTGTGTGAGTGTGTGTGTGTGTGTGAGTGTATGTCAGAGTGTGTGAGTGTGTGTGAGTGTGTGAGAGTGTGTGTGTATGTGTCAGTGTGTGTGTGTGTGAGTGTGTATGTGTGTGTGTGAGAATGTGTGAGAATGTGTGTGTGAGTGTGTGTGTCAGAGTGTGTGTGTAAGTGTGTGTGTGTGTGTATGTGTCGGTGTGTGTGTCAGAGTGTGAGTGTGTGTGAGAGAGAGTGTGTGTGTTGTGAGTGTGTGTGTCAGAGAGTGTGTGTGGATATGTGTGTGTGTCAGAGTGTGTGTGTGAGTGTATGTCTGTGTGTGAGTGTGTGTGTGAGTGTATGTGTCAGAGTGTGAGTGTGTGTATGTGTCAGTGTGTGTCAGTGTGTGTGTGAGTGTGTGTCAGTGTGTGTGTGTGAGTATGTGAGTGTGTGTGTCAGTGTGTCAGAGAGTGTGTATGGATGTGTGTGTCAGAGTGTTTTTGTGTGTGTGTGTATGTCTGTGTGTGAGTGTGAGTGTGTGAGTGTGAGTGTGTGTATGTGTCAGTGTGTGTGTGAGTGTGTGTGTGTCAGAGTGTGTGTGTGAGTGTATGTGTCAGTGTGTGTGTGAATGAGAATGTGTGAGAGTGTGTGTGTATGTGTCAGTGTGTGTGTGAGTGTGTGTGTGTGTGTGAGTGTATGTCAGAGTGTGTGAGAGTGTGTGTGAGTGTGTGAGAGAGTGTGTATGTGTCAGTGTGTGTGTGTGAGTGTGTATGTGTGTGTGTGAGAATGTGTGAGAGTGTGTGTGTGAGTGTGTGTGTCAGAGTGTGAGTGTGTGTAAGTGTGTGTGTGTGTGTGTATGTGTCGGTGTGTGTGTCAGAGTGTGAGTGTGTGTGAGAGAGAGTGTGTGTGTGTGTATGAGAGACAGACAGAAACAAAGAAAGAGACTAAGGTCCTGATGTTCTGATGCACTGATGGCCAGCCAGATACTGAAAGGCCGGCATTGTCAGTCCTGCTTTGTAGACAAGAAAGGGGTTTAAGAAGCCAAAGTTAACCCCAAGTCTGTGTGATTACAAACCTACTCCCTTCCCACCGTAGATGTTTACATAATTCGAGTCTATTAGAAATTAGAAAGCTTTTATTGTGCTTACTAATATTCATGTTGCAAACATTTCATTTCTTTCATAGTCATTTCAATTAAATTCTACACATTTACTGAACACTTAGCATGGACAATTGACTGTCTTTTGTTTCAGGAGAAACATGTCTTATTAAAGAGGGCCAGTCAAGAGCACAGGGCTTGTGGCTGGGAGATGGGCTCCAGTCTACTTCTGTTGCCAACCAGCTCCGCCAGGTGCCGTTTCCCCACTCCCCCTTAATGTTCAGCAGCTCTGTTATTTTATTCTTATGGGGAGAACTGTTTTACACTGAAGGGTTGACCTTGGAAGCTATTTGTCCTAGAGGTTTATTGGTGAGATCATTTAGATTTGGAGACAGATCTTTCTTCTATTTTAGGCTGGATCCTATTTGAGATTTCCTTGGATTGATTTCATTTTCTTTCCAGCAACTTATTATGATGTCTTTAATAACGGCCAGCTACTATTAACAACTAAATGTTGCTAAAATGATTTTGCTCCAAGTCAGTGACTCCAGTAGATCCAGCAAAGTAGTCCTGGATGTCAGGATCTTAGAAATTGATTCCTGTAGGCTCAGCTTTAGGACATATCCCAGACTATGGTCCAGCTCCCTGAGACCTTCCCTGAAGCAGGAATTGGGAAGCAAGAGGCTGAGGGCTGATACTGAGCCTTGTCAAGACCCTTGGGCTCTGGTGTGATGGCCAGGATGCCGAGGACCAAGGGCAGACTCGGTCGTGTGCTCTGGGCAGAGAGGGTGCTTCTTCAGCTGAAGCTGCAAAAGGATGCAGGGGCATCCTGGGAGCCCCTCCCCCAGCAGGAGGTGGGCTGTGTTATGAAAGCCGCTCTTCTAGAGAGAAGACCAGCGAATCCAGTGCCTTTCCGAGCGTACTAGGTGGTGCCCCTTTCCCTTCTCCCTGCTCCCTCCCATTTCCTTTCCAAAATCTCTGGAGATTGGCTCCTGCGGCCAGAGATCAGCTCTGTGTCTCCTGCACCTAGCACAGAGGGGATGCTAGATAAATGTTTACAGAAGTGGACCGAACTAGACTCTGAAACTCCAGGGACTGTGGACTCTGTCTTCCTCAATATACCCCTTTCCCATCCTAATATTTGATAAGAATGCAGTAATAGTCTGGAAATTATGCTAGACTCACACAGAATTTATGTCAGAGGTAGGAAGGTCAAAGGTCTGCAGGGACCTGGTGGGGCGCACAAATATGAGAGGCGACTCGGAGGGAAGTAGTGTGGGACAGTGGGGCTGTAGGCAAGCAGAGTTGACATGCCCAGGCTAGAGGCACTCAGTCTGAACTTCTGACAGATTTCTGTTGGCCAGGTAAAACACCTCTGATACAGCTTAGAGGGCCTTGGTTTAGGTTTCTAGCCAAATAGGTGTGTGTACTCAACAAACCAAGCAAAGAAGCATGAAGGGGAAAATGTAAGGAAGCAAGCTTGGTCGACTGGCAGATGGGGTAGGAGAAGGTGCCAAAGAAGGACTCTCCCCACGGTGGTGCTTCAGCCCAAGGTGGGCCCACCTTGGAGACAGCCAGAAGGGGATGTGCAGAGCGGCTCAGAGTAGCATCTCTCCAAAAATGTGGCCCCTAGTGGATCATCGAAGTGGCCAGACAACAATAACAGTAATGAAAGTGTAACAGTTGTAGCAAATGAGGGGTTGTACGTGCTGGGCATTGTTTTCAGTATTTCTCCCCTCCCTTAATTGAAAAAGACAGCCTTTATTTTTTTAGAGCAATTTTCTATGCACAACCTCCCCATTATCAGCACCCCCACCAGATGGTACAGTCGGTGAATCTACACTGACGCATCATAATCACCAGAGCTCGGAGTTTAAGTCAGGGTTCATTCTTGGTGTCGCACAGTCTTTGGGTTGTAGAGTCACAAAAGTACAGTGACGTACCCATCACTGTAATATACAGAAGGTTTTCACTGCCCTAAGCCCTTTAGCACTGTTTTTAATCTTCCCACCAGAACCTGATGTAGGCGTTTTTATCCCCTCTTGTGTAGAAAGTCATGGGGGGTCTTGAAAGGGCATGTGACCTGCTCAAGCTCACCTTGCTCATGAGGACTGGAGCCTGCTTGAATGACAACAAGTACACACAGACTCTTCAGGCAGCGGGCCTGCCTCAGGCACAATGCTCTCTCACCTTGTGAGGATTAGGCAGACTAGAGCCAGCTATGAGAGCTCCCAAGAACCATATGGGAATGCACTTTATCCTGAGTCATTGCAGGTGAAGTTATTGGAAACTGGCTTGTATTTCTGTAGCTGCTCTTACATTTACATGACAGTAAAACTAATGAATGATGGGAAGTTTCCAAGATAACCAAATGCCTATCTTTTCCTTGTTGTGTGTGTGTGTGTATGGGTGTGTGTGTGTGTGTGTGTATCCTACTCATAGTACCCTGTCCATCTGAAATTTCAATTAGCTGCTATTTCCCCTACATATTCCATCATGTTTGGCAAACCAGCC
The DNA here is from genome assembly GCA_006410675.1 of Oreotragus oreotragus. Classification (NCBI taxonomy): domain Eukaryota; kingdom Metazoa; phylum Chordata; class Mammalia; order Artiodactyla; family Bovidae; genus Oreotragus; species Oreotragus oreotragus. The sequence continues at coordinate 45,091 of SJYX01008284.1, forward strand.
ATTTCCAAAACTACAAATGACAACAGATTTGCAGAGGATGTATGGGGTCCCTACTGAGTACGCATGTGCTGTGCTTTCTGTCTTGGGAAAGCTGTGTGACCACAGGGAGCTACACCTGAGAGGCTTTAAAAAATTTAAACAGTGAAACAATATTACAGATCATCTGGACACTTTGAAAACTCGTAAACAGAAATTCAGTGTGTTCTTTTTTCCTCCCTGAAAATTGAAGTATTTTTATCTGCTTGACTCCATTGGTATGGTTTTAAACTGTGTTTACTGAAATTTTTTCTGCTAAAGAAAGTTTTGAAAGGGAAGTTGGAAAAATCTCTTCTGAGCACAGCTGAAACGTCAAATCCAACACAATGCATTCAGACTCAAAAGATGTTGACAGTAGTGTCTCCAAATGTTTTTCCATTTTCCTAAAACAGAGCAAATGGTAAGAAATAAATACCATGTGTGATGTTGGAGACACTGACCTGGAGTTTCAACCCCTTACATTTTTTAAGGATTTGGAATTCTTTTCAAGAATCAATTAAAAATAACTCATAATTCAACAGAAGAACAATTTAGGGCTTCCAGGTATAGATGTTCCAATTTCCAGCATTTTATTGCTGCTCTCAGTATTTTTGTGATGACACTTCTCTCTTCATAGAGAACAAGCTTAAACTTAGAAAAATCAAACACCCATTAGAGAAAGCAGATTTGCCCTCCTGTTAATTGATACGGAGATGGAAAGCTACTATCATCCAGACGGGAGCCCAACGCATTCCTGCAGACATTCTCAGGGGCCAGAGCCTGGGTCAGCAACTGCCCACTCGGCCCAAGCCGAAGTTGTCTGTCTTTTAAGAGTGGAGGCTTGAATTTTCAGTGGTAGGGATGCGCTGCCCTAGGGGCACTGCTCTGTAACAGCTACACACAGATCTTGGGGTGTGTGGTACTGTCTTCCCACTTGATTTTATTTTTTTTAGGTGAACAACCTTGAAAGTTGAACTCACTACTCTGTTCCAGCTTCTCTTTGCTCTGCTGGACAGGAGGCAAGGTAGCATGCCGGTTTAGTAACTAGAAAATGATTCTTAGAGAGAATGAAGACTGCGGCTGCTGTGTGTTAAATACAGAAAGGCGCCTTTGAGGACCAACCACACAATTGCATCCTTCTAGAGACTGGAAGCGACCCAGGTGGGAGTGGGGAAGGCCCGCGCTGATAGAATCTGTTGAAATATGACCTGTGGTTTTAACTGTAAATAAGCATTCCCGTCCTAAGAGAAGCCCCCTCTAATATCTCCTGCAGCTTTGATTTTGGAACACGTCACATTCCTCATTAAAGCAATCACTGTTAAAACATAAAGCAACACAGGATTTATTTCTTCATTAAACTGATGATCCGTATATGAAGCCAATTAACATTATGAGTCTGGTGAACATCAAGTGAAAAGAGGTTAGAGAAAATTAAAAGCAGTCACCTTGGTCTTTAGATAAAGAAAGTACACTTTTAGGTTGTAAATTATCGGAGTGTCCAAGCGGGACAGGTCGGTGAATTTGGTTAATTGGAAAATACATTTTACCGCACAGGAATTAAGAAAAAATAACCTTTTCGTTACCGAAGCTCTTTCTTAGAGGGGAAGGAAATGGTAGCAATACGTGTTAGTCACCTCTCGCCGCTCCCGGCCCGGAGGGTCGGAGACAATCCGAGGAAAAAAACAGCCGTCACCAAAGTTTGCTGTAGCCGTTCCTTTCCGTGATTGCTTGGTTGGTTTTTCGCTGTTCTGCCAACAGGAACGAGCCCGGCCTCGAGGCTGGGGGAGAGGGACTTCGGGGAAACGAGGCCGAGGGTCCCGCTGGCTGCGAGCCCCGCTCTGGGTGAGTGTTTTGCGGGAGCCCGGCTAAGTGTCCCAGCGGGGAGACAGCCAGGCTCGGGTGCGGGACGCTGGCAAGGCCGGGACTAGACGGAGAGCGGCGCCGCGGGCCAGAAGCTGGGCGTCGGGCTGAGGAACGGAGAGTTCGGCCCCTGCTGCGAGCACTGAGCGAGCGTCCCAAGTAGCTTTCTCTTTCTCGTTTGGGACAAGAAGAGGATTGGGATCGGCTCCCAACACCCAGAATCTGGCGGGTGCGTCCCGCCGCCGCGGAGCACAGGGCCGCCGCGGGGACCTTGTGACTGGTCGCTTCCCTTAGCATCCCGGTAGAAACAGGTGCCGCTGTCCAGGGTTCTGACCACAGGAGGCTCGCGGAGCGCCCTGCCTGCAGACCCAGGACAAGCCTGTCCAGTGCCCAGGACATCTCTGGGCCTTGACAGGAAACTGCTTCGGCCGATGTCAGGAATGGGGACCTGAGACGGGCTTGGACCTCTTTGGTTTTGGGGGCCAACGCGGCGCTGGGCGCCTGGTTCCTAGGGTTCCTACACAGATACTCAGGTGCTCCTTGGAGCATCTTGTGGAGCCAGCCCAGATGTTTTCCTCACCTCGTTTCACAGGCATTCAGCTCCGAAACGCGCAGGGCGCTTGCAGGAGGCCGCCTAGGGTAAGTAGGACTTGGAGGGGGCTTTTGGAAGACCCAGGCACTCAAGGGGGAGACTCCAACTCTCGAAAAAGAGAGCACGGGTGCTCTGAGGGAAACAGAGAGAGCGCGCTGCGCTTCCTGGCCTGGGCTGAAATAGGGTTGGTTCTCAGGGCTCTAGCCCTTTCCGGATGGAGTGGAAATGGCTCTCTCACTACCCCGCCAGCCCAGCTTGCTATTGTGCCCGCCGCCCAGACCTGCAGGCATACTCCCCGCCGGTGGGTCGCCTGGACTCCTGGAGTCGGTGGCCCTGGAGAAGCTGGCGCCGCGGGCTCTCTCCGCTCAGAATCCAGCCAGCGTTTCCAGTGGTTTCTTCCTTGAGATGAGGTCGGCTTTCTGCGCCTGGGTGGGCTGAGCCCAGGAGGGGCCGCTGAAGTGTAGCGGCCCCGATCTGTCTCTGCGGAAGCGGTCCTGCTTCTTCCTCCTGGCGGTTTTCAGAGGGCTGTCCACGGGTGGTCCAGGGCCCTGGCAGTCAATCTGCCCTCCAGCTCGATGCGCCTTCCTTGGGGGTGGGTGTCCACGTGTGGGCCCCCTGGCCTTTTGTTTCCCACTCACTGTGTCTTTAAGATCAAGGCTGGATCCCAGGCAATGCAGGGACCCGACCTACTGCCTCGCCAGGGATCCTGAACGCAGCATTAGAATGTTTATAAAATATTCAATTTATGCAGTCTGTCCAAGAAGCCATCGTCCCAAAATAAAATCAGCAGTCTAGACGGAACACAGACACCAGAACTTATCAACAGTTGTCTGACTTGCATCTTCTGATGCATCTTGAGTGGGTCATAATACCAACTTTATTTTCAGTGGTGCATAAATTAATTACACGCATTTAATAACCAAAATATCATTATATTCCCCCTTTAATATCATAAAGGCTTTCCGCCAGGGAAGCACTTAATAGTGCAGGGGGCCGTAACGGGCTATTATCCTAGTGTAATACTATTACAGAACCAATTATGCGCCATTAGACTTGCTTTTTTTGCAGTTTATGTGATTTGATCCAATCCCGCGCCCCTGACTTGAAAATTTCAGCCCGGTACTTTAGAGTTTAATTTTCACCCAGGCAGAGGGAAGGGCGGTCTCTCTCCGCTGAGTGTCTGCCTCCGATGCATTTTAAAAGTAATTGCGAAGGGTCCCACCGCATATCATTTGCATGGAGAAGCGAACATAAATTCAGGGACCCCTTGCTGAGAACAAAATCAAACTTTCCTTTTGTACGGTCGCTTGGAAAGGGAAGCCGTGTGCAAAGAGTCCCCCCAAAACCCATCCGGTGGTGACAATTAGCAGCTCTTTGTCAATTCGCAGCCCGGGAGTCACCAGGCCTCTGACAAGGGGAGCCTAAAGTCAAGCTCCTGCGGAGAAAAAAGGTTTGAGGCCGAGGGAACTCGGGGTGGGGGTGGGGTGGCATGGCCAGAGAATAATGCCTTTTGGGGGTGGTGGTGTGGTGATTGTTTCAACCTTCTAAAAGAAAAGAGGAAAGACATTCCTGATGTTTGCTAAGAAATGACGGATTTTTTTTTTTTTTTTTACACCACGTGGGCCATTTGTAAGGCCCAGTAGACCTATCCAAGTTACTCGCTGTAGACAGCGCTGGAAATAATCAGATTAAGGCCAATTATGCGTGAGATTATAAAGGCGAGTGCTGAGCGGCGGCGCGCGCTGTAGACAGACAGCAAGACATCTGGCCACTTCCCGAGTCACTTTTGTGGTCCTGCGGGCGCCAGCCGCGCGGAGCCCCGCCCGCTGCCAGTCGAGCCCGGCGAACGGACCAGGGGCGGTCGCGCTCCGGCCTTCCTCTCCCGCCGCCCGCCGAGGTACGCGGCTCCCCACCCACACACCGAGCCCGGTGCGGCCGGCCTCGGGGCTGCCTTCCCGGCGGGGCTGCCTTTGGCGCTGATGCCCGGCGCGCTCGCCGCCTCGGCTGAGGTGGCGCGGGAGCAGGGATTGCGGTGGGGACCCCTGAGAGCCGCGAACCAGACTGCGTAGGCTCGGTGTTGGGGCCGAGGCTGGGGGACGTCTGTCCGGGTGGCGGACCCGAACGGAAGGGCTGCCCACTGGGTCCCCGGCTTGCGACGGCACTTCAGTCCCCATGGTGGGCTGACGGCGCTGGGAGGGGGTTTTCCAGGAAGAGAGCGCCCAGTGCGCTCGGGCCGGGTGGAGGCTAAGGCAGAGGGAGGCTTAGACTCTGTCGCTGTTTGCTCTGCAGCCGGGCCAGATCGCCGCGAACGCGTGCTTTGGCGGTCCTGCGGTCACCCTCCCGAGTCCCGGGCCGAAGGCGATGTTTTATTTCCATTGTCCACCACAGCTAGAGGGTGAGTAAGCGCCGAGCCGAAGCTGCTCCAAAAGGCCGGTGCCCGCCAGAAAGGGCCCAAGCGGCAGCTGGGGCTGGTTAGGTTAGGTCCCCGCTCGGAGAGAGGGGCGCAGCCACCGGCAGCTGGGTAGAGGCCCCCTAGACCCCTCCCCACATCCCTCTTCAGCCTTCTGCCCCCGTGGCCACCTGCCTCCTACCTCCCCCATCCCTGCCTGGGCTGGTCGGCCCCAGGCAATGTGCCCTGCCAGGACAGGCGGATCCTCCTAGCACAGATGCTGGTGTCACGCCTCTAATCGAGACTCCCCTGCCCAGGGGGCTGCATCAATCTTTCGCGGTGGACTCGGTGGCCTGCCTGGCCCTGGGCCCGAAAGGAGCAGGAAGCGCCCTCTGCCAGGCTGCTCTCATTCCCCGCCCCAGGCAGTCACGGTCTGATCCAGGACAACGTGGCCCTCAGGAGCCCGGTGGCCTTGCCCGCCAAGTGCCCTGGCGTGGCTCCTCTGTGACTCACTGGTTTTCTGACCCCCAGTGCTAACCAGTTTCCACTCCCATGGGCATCCCATGGCCAGGGTTTGGGTCTTTGAGGGTCTCCAGTTCTTAGAATCAGTTTCCCTTCAGGATCCTTGGCATGGCCCCTGCAGTAGGTTGTTAGGTGGGGATAAGTTGGTAAGAAGGGGAGAGCTTGGATCGCTGGTCTTGAGGACTCCTCAGGGGTGGGCCCTCCACAAACGGAGGAGATTACTAATGCCTCAGGCAAATGCAAAGCCACACACTCTGGCCCTTTAACAGCGCCTTCCTCAGACCAGAAGTCTCAGCCTTGGGCTATCAGGACGTATAACTGGGAGCAATACCAAGACTTGGTTTTGGCAACCAAGTTTTATTTGTGGGTGGGGGAGGTAAAGAAATCAAAGGCATGGGGCAGGGCAAAAGGTAGTGAGACAGTGGAGAACCTGAAATATCAGAGCATGCTCCTTCACCTTGCCTTGGTTACCTGGAGCAGTAGCTGGCTTCAGTTGGGCCATACACAAGGGATTTCAGCAAGTTTGCTTTGTTTTTTCCATAGAAGCTTTTAAGAGTTCAGTAAGATTTTCTAAAGCAGGTTAAGGAAGACCAGCCAGCTTGATCAGCATTCCTAAGAAGGGAAGGACAGACACGTGACTGCATTTTACCCCCATGCTGATGGGCTTTATAAATGTCTGAGAGGTTCATCCCCTGATGTAGGACTGCAGGGAGAGCTTCTACTTTTGCAGTAGACACACCTTTTCTGCATATCTGAATCTCGGGTTTGGACTGATTGGTATTTGGCAGCTCACCTCTCCAGTTAAAGTGGGATGGTTGAGGTTTGGGTATTTAGTGCATGGTGGCCTGCGAGGGTGACTGAAGGGGAAAGTCCAGCCTGCAGAGTGGGTTGCAGAAGTCACTTGGGGAGAGCCTGGGCCAGCCTGTCGTGGCCCCAGAGCACTGAACTGCTGTACCCTCGGCTCGGCTCACCTTTCTTTCCTGCATCTGGGCACATCCCACCTCGATGGTGATTCTGATTTCTGTTGACGAGAAGAAAAGGAGATGGGATTTTAAGAACTTTTTTATTCCTTTGCAGATATGTTTCAAAGCCACCCTTACAGAAAGGGGTGTTTTATTTTAGTTCAGTCTTGCTCGGGAGGAGGTGCCTGCTGCAGATGGAAAGGCTGAGGACAGCTCTTTGGAATCTGACAGCTCGTTATTGCCTACTGGCGTTTTAACTTTATTAATCCAGAAAGTCATACAGGAGAAAGCCAACTTGGCTCATAATCTTACTTCTCAGTTAACTTTGCTGAAGTTAAATTAAAAAGCACTACATCTCCCTGCTCAGAAAATTCCAATAGAACAGAAGCGTGTACACCGAAACGTGAGATCCTCCTTCTCTATCTCTTTTTCTAAAGATTCTCCCTGTTGTTGGTTTCTTGGGATTCATTCAAGAGAAGCATGTTTTTACCTGCATTTACCCTCATTTATGTATTTTTTTCCTGTATACGTTAAGCCTTCTTTGTGCTGAGATCATACTGCCACATCATTCGGTGCTTGGTTTTTCCTCTTCATAATACAGATTTTGGTGATTTTTCTGTGCTAATGTATGCAGATCTACCGGCTTATTTTAACAGCTGTGTAGTGTTCCATTTTATGTCACACAGAAAATGTCTACAGTTGGGCACTTTGGGTGTTTCCGTTTTTTCTGTTATCATGTTACCAGGAACAATGTTCTTTGGCACACTTTTAAAGTGTATTTCTAGACTAAATACCTGTATATACACTTAAAATTTTGGGCAGATATTGTCAATTTATCCTCTAATAAGCCTTCACCTATTTGTGCTCCTATAGATGGTGAAGAGTGTGTAAAATGCATTATGCTGTTATCTATACAGGTTATAATTGTGCATCTTTTTTTTTTGCAAAAATGTTTTGTTTAATTATTTAAAGTTTTAAATTTTCATAATATTGTCAACCATTCTATTTATTTTTAAGTAAAAAACATGTTTTCATATTTTCCTCTTTTCTCTTAGGTTGTCAATCTTTGTTCTTATTAATTTGATCAACTGTCAGCCTTTTTTAGGATCCAGTATGACATAAAGGGTTTCATTTAAAGATATATGTATACTTTGTGATACAATCTGGGACAAGCAAGCAGAAATTTGTGAGGCTGATTGTGATTGGAAAGTCTTAGAGGTTACACTTCATCCTCACCAGTCAGGTGCTTTATTTTAAAAGGAGACAATTTGGTTCCCCACAAAATAATAGGAATAAGACTGTTTAGAGTCTGTCTCTTTGAAGTTTCCAATGAGCTAGAGAAAAATATTTTGAGGATTTCAAGGAAGAAAGCAATTTGGATGAGATAATGGAGGGAGAAGTCTTCACCAGAGAGTGGAGGTCTTGTGGCAGAGGATGAGGGGAGTAGCGTAATGAGTAGGAGGGACTCCTTTTAATACACAGAATTTTAAAAAGCCCAAAGGACCTTGCTACTTTGGCCTGAGGTCCTTCAGAGGGATAATGCCTGGGCAGTGACTACCAGCTCCTAATGCCGAGCATGCAGTGATTCTGAGACCGGAGCCCATGGCAGGTACAGCATTCATTGGCTAATGGGAACTTTCTCATTTGTTTTGTTAAGAAGTCTTTGTGGACGTCAAGTAAATGACGCACATTTAGAAAATGATCTGAATGCACGTTTGGGGCCAAACTCTGCTCCGGCTTAATATGAGCTTTGGAGACTGCCAGGGAGGACTGTGGAAAGAATGCCTTTCTTTTCAGAGAATCAGGAGCAGTGGGTCTTTTATGAGCCTGGCCAGAGGCTGGGATGCCCTTTGAGAATGGTTCTGCTGAAGTCTGCTTGGAATTCAGGGCAGTCACTATTAGAGCAGATTTCTTGTTAATTGACATCTATATAACAGATCCACTATGGCGCCGATGAGCTGTGACCAATGGTATTAATATTCATTTATAAACTTCTTACTTGCTCGGGCCTTGAAGTTCTAGGAGAGGAGTGCTGGGGAAATCTCTTGGAAATTTCTTTCTTCTCCCTTTCCCAGCGTTTAATCCTTATTGTTTACAGAAACAAGGAAAAGTAAAGTAACAGGTGAGCAAAAGGGAAACTTCGAGGCTTCTATTAAAGGATCAGAAGTAGAAGGGATGAGCTGAAGGTGCAGAGATGCAGCTGGAGCCAGAAAGCTGATGAAGGAAGGCTCCATCTCAAGTCAGTGACCCTTCCTGACTCAGAGGGTCCATGGTTTCACAAGTGGACTTGGCTGTCTAGGGGGGTAAGGTTGCCATCACCCTACGAAATAGGCATAGTTGAGCTTAAAGTCAGAGATTACTGGGACAGAAGGAGAGAGCGCGCGCAGGAGAGAACGGAAAAGAGGGGACCTTAACAACGGGAGCAGAGAAAAGCACTTTTAGCCAGACGAGGTTCTGTCTGGAGGGGACGCCTCGGTCTCCCAGTGAGGGGTCTCCCAGCGAGGGTGCGGGCCGGGGCTCTGCGGGACGCTGGGGGCGGGGCTGTGTTCAGACTGACCCAGTCTGCTCACCGCAGGCACCGCACCCTTTGGCAACCACTCTACCGGAGATTTCGACGATGGATTTCTGCGGAGAAAACAGCGCCGGAACCGGACTCAGAAAAAGAACCATATTACAGACTGCATGGTGAGCTGAGCTGAAGTGACTCATGGTGTGCTGGGCCTGTCTCTTATACACATCTGGCGGGGCTGTGTTCAGACTGACCCAGTCTGCTCACCGCAGGCACCGCACCCTTTGGCAACCACTCTACCGGAGATTTCGACGATGGATTTCTGCGGAGAAAACAGCGCCGGAACCGGACCACGTTCACTCTTCAGCAGGTGATGATGTCCCCCTTCCGAGAGCCAGCCACTTCCGGCCTCCAAAAAAAACTCAGAATTTGAGCAGCTCTTCTTTGTCTTTTAAAATAAGGCCACCGACTAATTATGTTAAACCGGATCTTTCTGCTTTCTTGAACAATTTGTGTGTGGAGGACTCTGGAGAGAAGGCAGAGGACGGTGGCCTTGTTGTCAGGCTGATAATCCCGGGGACATGTTCACGTCAGCGACGTAGCAGTGTCATTTCAGCCTCAAAATGACCCGAGGAACAGGTCAGGTATTCTCACCCCCAGCAGATCGATGAGAAAGCCCAAGAGGTCGAGGGAGTTGTAGACGGCATTGTTGTCCTTTGGTGGAAGGACTACAGCTGAAGCCTTGGCACCGTGTTTCCAGGGCCCTTAAAGCTGACATTCTCCCAGAGCACCCTGGAGCAGAAAGCCTGCGCGGCTTCCCTGGAGCTGACGCAGTCAGGGCTTGTGCAAGTTGCTTCTATTCTTCCAAGCCCTGTAGTGAAAGCCACGTGGGCTGCACTTTAAATGTAAAGGCATATGCATTTTAGCGCCTCTCTCCTTCTCCCTCTTGGCGTAGCCCTGAGGTTGTTAGTGAGTCTTCGCTCATAAGTCATCGTGGTTGAAAATTTAATTCTGTGGGATCTTTTCAAAGAGCTCTTTTCTTCCTCTTCCTCCCCTATTTGATCTGTGAAATGACTTCCTCACCACTCAGAAAATTTGAAATATGCATCTGTTTCCTCTCACCTAGCCGCAACCTCTCACCAGTAAATATTTTTTCCTTTTACCAGCTAGAAGCTCTGGAGGCAGTTTTTGCCCAAACACACTATCCCGATGTCTTTACTAGAGAAGAGCTAGCAATGAAAATCAACCTCACGGAAGCCAGAGTGCAGGTAGACCTTCTTTTTAATTATTTAACTCTCTAATATTAAAGCTGGCAAACTTTTTTTTTTTTGACATCATGACTGCAGAGTGCACATTTGGCCAAAGAAAGCAAATGAAGACTATCTGTCATTTTCATGATGCACTTTAATAACATCAACATAATGTGGAATATTAGATTAGGTTGATTAATCGGTCATTCATAATTAACTAGTGATAATGTTCTACACTAATTTGTCCGCGTCTCTAAGGTACTAAATTACATCAATGCACATCCATTTCCTTGCTTTGGAAAAAAAAAAAAAAANAGTGTCATGAACAGCAGAAGGAGGAGAAAAAGCCAGTACGACTTGCCCCCAAGCCAGCCTTGGGCGTTCTCTAGTTGATTCTGGCGAATTCAAAAGTGCCTTCTGCTGGGCACCTTCCCCATGAGATCTACGTCTTCATCTCTCAGAGTATAAAACACATAGGCACACAAAAAAGAGACACATGTAGGCCAGAAAAAGAACCATATTACAGACTGCATGGTGAGCTGAGCTGAAGTGACTCATGGTGTGCTGGGCCTGTCTCTTATACACATCTGGCGGGGCTGTGTTCAGACTGACCCAGTCTGCTCACCGCAGGCACCGCACCCTTTGGCAACCACTCTACCGGAGATTTCGACGATGGATTTCTGCGGAGAAAACAGCGCCGGAACCGGACCACGTTCACTCTTCAGCAGGTGATGATGTCCCCCTTCCGAGAGCCAGCCACTTCCGGCCTCCAAAAAAAACTCAGAATTTGAGCAGCTCTTCTTTGTCTTTTAAAATAAGGCCACCGACTAATTATGTTAAACCGGATCTTTCTGCTTTCTTGAACAATTTGTGTGTGGAGGACTCTGGAGAGAAGGCAGAGGACGGTGGCCTTGTTGTCAGGCTGATAATCCCGGGGACATGTTCACGTCAGCGACGTAGCAGTGTCATTTCAGCCTCAAAATGACCCGAGGAACAGGTCAGGTATTCTCACCCCCAGCAGATCGATGAGAAAGCCCAAGAGGTCGAGGGAGTTGTAGACGGCATTGTTGTCCTTTGGTGGAAGGACTACAGCTGAAGCCTTGGCACCGTGTTTCCAGGGCCCTTAAAGCTGACATTCTCCCAGAGCACCCTGGAGCAGAAAGCCTGCGCGGCTTCCCTGGAGCTGACGCAGTCAGGGCTTGTGCAAGTTGCTTCTATTCTTCCAAGCCCTGTAGTGAAAGCCACGTGGGCTGCACTTTAAATGTAAAGGCATATGCATTTTAGCGCCTCTCTCCTTCTCCCTCTTGGCGTAGCCCTGAGGTTGTTAGTGAGTCTTCGCTCATAAGTCATCGTGGTTGAAAATTTAATTCTGTGGGATCTTTTCAAAGAGCTCTTTTCTTCCTCTTCCTCCCCTATTTGATCTGTGAAATGACTTCCTCACCACTCAGAAAATTTGAAATATGCATCTGTTTCCTCTCACCTAGCCGCAACCTCTCACCAGTAAATATTTTTTCCTTTTACCAGCTAGAAGCTCTGGAGGCAGTTTTTGCCCAAACACACTATCCCGATGTCTTTACTAGAGAAGAGCTAGCAATGAAAATCAACCTCACGGAAGCCAGAGTGCAGGTAGACCTTCTTTTTAATTATTTAACTCTCTAATATTAAAGCTGGCAAACTTTTTTTTTTTTGACATCATGACTGCAGAGTGCACATTTGGCCAAAGAAAGCAAATGAAGACTATCTGTCATTTTCATGATGCACTTTAATAACATCAACATAATGTGGAATATTAGATTAGGTTGATTAATCGGTCATTCATAATTAACTAGTGATAATGTTCTACACTAATTTGTCCGCGTCTCTAAGGTACTAAATTACATCAATGCACATCCATTTCCTTGCTTTGGAAAAAAAAAAAAAAAGAGCTGAGATGCTATTCTCAAAGCAGTTCTGACCGCTCTGGGGTAAGGCCGGTCAATTGCAGAGAACTATGTTTTCATATGGGAACAGGGTAGGATCTGCTTTCCAGAAATTGCATCATGTCCAACTTTTCTCCAGTGTGTGGACTCTTTCAGCAAAGTGGATGTGAAGAACATGGGCAATTTAAAAATCTTTAAGCGGCAGCATCGAAGGGCTGCCTCTGAGCCTAGTGCGGCCCGCGGTGACAGTCTCTAAGCAGGATTTCTTTTTAGAAGCTCCGTGGTGATTACATTTAAGTGTACAAGCCCGTCGAGCTCAGCAGATGTGCCTGAATGCAGGAGGAACAGATTCGCAGCGCCGCCTCTCCGGGAGAGCTATTCTTTGAGCACAATTATATATTCATTTTATTTATGGGATTTCCTCCATGCTGTTTCTGTTCTTTTTTATGTAGGGGCTTGGGGTTAAGACTATGCAAAGATCTAATTGTAGGAAATATAATAGTTTGCTTTCGGTTCCCCTGGGTCATGTTAGTATCTCTTAAAAACCAATGGCTGAAGAGAGATAATGGAATTCTGAGCAGTAAATTGGGGGTTGTAAACAAATTATTTCCCCTATAATCAGATTATGTGATCCTGATTATTAAATCTGAACATGAATCATTGGTCATATGCGGGCAAATTAAACTGATTATTATTTGGAAATGAAAATCTCCTTTGGCCAGGATGCTGTTTATCCTTTCTTTTTTTAATGCCAGCTTGCCAATAGCTGCCTAAAGACTGAACTGCAAATTGAGATAAATGACACAATTATTGAGCATTCAGAAGTGGATGCTCATAACTTCTCCCTGAAAGGTGCAAGGGTGAGATAGGGGTGGTGACAATTAGAGCCGGGGATTGTTGTTCGGGCTATTGTTGGCTATTATGCAAACAGACAATGGTTGTGAAGCATTTGTTTAGTGAGCCTCCGTATGGGGACATGGCTTTGCTGGCGGGAAGGGAGATGTGTTTACATTTATACCCCTTGCTCATTCAAATATGATTAATGTTCTATAAAGCAGGGTCTTAATCGAAGCTGATGTTGTCAAACAATAACTAAATAGGGAAATAAACGACTCCATCATGCTCTTTCCTCAGAAGCAGGCGAACTGTCAGTGCAAAGTCATTAAAATATGATAATGAAAAATAGCTCAATTAAATGTTGTTATAGCTGTGACCTTCATTCAATTAAGACGCCAGAAAGTGTCTGCATTTTGCTTTGCATTTAACTGCCCTAAATTTAGAATATAGATAAAATCATTATTCAATGGTTGCTGATATGTGCAATTAAAAACCAACTAGATTAAAAAAGGGAGAAACCCAGTTAAGGAGAATGAAAATTCGGAGGTGGGGTGAGCCTCAACTCCCAGGCTCTCTCCTGGGCCAGTCTGTCCACAGAAGGAGGAGAGGATGCCCAGGGGAACAGAAGGACGTCTAGCCAAGCCTTTTTTATTTTTTTAAACCAGGACTAATCTCCCAGGAAAGATCGGAAGGAGGTTTAGCTGCATCAAGTTAAGAACAGCAGGATTTCCCTGACCTCTGGGGACACCTTGGGCCCCGGTCTGCCTGGCTGCCCTGAGGCTGTCCTACAAACAGTTCCCAGGGCTTAAAGAACTTCACACCCGCCTCCAAGTAGGCGCTCAGAGGAGGTGAATCATAAGCTGCCTCCCAACCTGAGAAGATGGTGCAGATAATAACACCAGCCCATGTTCGCTGTGGAATTAACTGCTCCGCGCCAGGCACTGTGCGCTGTGTTTCAGGCGTCTCTGTCCATTTTCTAACAATGCTTGCGGTGGGGAGAGTGGGGGGCACTATTATTACTCCCAAACAATTTGGATCGTGGTCCCCAGCTAAGCCACTGGGCTTCAAATTGTGGATCCACCAGCACTTGAATCATCTGGGACAAGTTAAACGCTTTGTGTTTAGTTTTCTCATCTGTAGAATGGGGGTGGAAGAACTGCCTGCCTGGAAAGATTGCAGCGGCTTCTGAACCAGATTCACTGGGCTCCAGGATTCTAAGCCGGAGCCGACTCCGGAGTCAGTGTTCCTATTGGGGGCACTTGTCATGATGTGATGGTGTGTCAGGGTTAAATCACATGCTTGAGTCCAGACACACTCAGGCCACACCTGCTGGGAGAGAGAATGAGTATTTTGCACGAGGAAACCGCAGGGCAGTGTTTTACAAACTGCTTTGATGATGAACCCGCCCCCTACTCCCCATAGGAAACACATTTCACATCAAATAAATGGACTTGCATACACTGAGAATTTCCACAAGAGGGTACGTTCCCCCTTACTCTGGGCAGTGCACCGGGATGTGATACTCATTTAAAAATGCCTTCCCTGGTGGTCCAGTGGTTAAGACTTTGCCTTCCAATGCAAGGGGATGTGGATTTGATCTCTGGTCAGGAAGCTAAGATCCCACATGTCTCATGGCCAAAAAAACAAAAGATAAAACAGAAGCAATATTAGAACAAATCAAGAGAGACTTTAAAAATGGTCCACATTAAAAGTAAAATCTTAAAAATGCCTGTCACATTTCCTACACTGGTTTTCTGGCCCACCTGTGGGTCTGAAGCTGCAATTCAGGAGCCTCGCTTTGCTAAATCTCTGGAGAGAGGAAGCTGCGCTCCCACACACCTGCTGTTAGGCGCTTATGGGCCCAGGCATGGGGACCTGGCATTTGGGTTCAGGTTCTGGCTGCCTCCTTCTGTCTGATTTTCTGCCTTCTCCGGGTATGTGTGTTTCCTTCACGGACTCAGGTTTGGTTCCAGAACCGAAGGGCCAAATGGAGGAAAACGGAGAGAGGGGCCTCTGACCAGGAGCCAGGAGCCAAGGAACCCATGGCAGAGGTGACACCCCCACCCGTGAGAAACCTGAACTCCCCGCCCCCGGGGGACCAGGCCCGGAGCAAGAAGGAGGCCCTGGAGGCCCAGCAGAGGTGAGGCTGGCTGGACCCGGGCCTGGGTGGCGGGGGCTGGTGGGGATGCCGGGTTGAGAAGTCACCCTGTGATTTTCTTTCTCTGCCAGCCTGGGACGCACTGTGGGTCCCACAGGGCCGTTCTTCCCCTCTTGCTTGCCGGGAACCCTCCTGAATACAGCCACCTACGCCCAGGCCCTGTCACACGTCGCCTCCCTGAAAGGTGAGTCTGGACTCCGCTGGCCTGCACCTCCTCCCCGGGGATCGTGGAGCTTGTTCCTGGTCTGGCCCATCCTTGCACCTGGGGCGGGTGCAGCTCTGTTTCTCCTCTCAGGCTCAGCCAGGGCTGCAAACAGCATCCGCTTGCACACGTGCTGTCTTGTTTGATTTCTGTATGTCTTGAGGATACAGGTGGATGTCATTAAGTTTCAGTGCACTGGCCAAAGGACTGGCCGAGAGGTGGCTCTTTCAGAAGGGGCCACTGCGTTGGTACTGATTCTATTGTTTCTAACTGAAAATTTTTTAATTGGAGGAAAATTGCTTTACACCGCTGTGTTGGGTTTTGCCATACAGCAGCACAAGTCAGTCGTGACTGTGTGTACGCATATTTCCCCTCCCTCTTGAGCCTCGTGCCCTCCTCACAGCCTGCCCCTCTAGGCCATCGCCGAGCGCCAGGCTGGGCTGCCCGCGTTGCACAGCAGCTTCCCGCCGCATGTCTGTTTTACACGTGGCAGTGTGTATATGCCGATGCTACCGTCTGAACTCATCCCACCCTCTCCTTTTCCCCGCTTGAAGCTGATCAGTGTTAGGTGTTAGCCTGCAGCTCATGGGTGAGGCCTGCGATGGACAATTGTCCCGCCTTGCGAGGACCCTCCCCATGCGCGCAGCTCGCCCACCGGCCTTCCCCGGGGCCTCCTGATGTCAGATGCTCACTCGTATCTGACTCCTTGCGACGCCATGGACTGTAAGCCCGCCAGACTCCTCTGTCCTTGGGATTTTCCAAGCAAGAATACTGGAGTGGATTGCTATTTCCTGGTGCAGGTCAGAGGTCTGAACTGTTCGAGCTTGTGGTTTTCTTAGATTTGGTCTCTTTTCAAAGGCTGCTATGGTTTGCAGGGTGGAAACCATCGGGGCATTTTTGTCAGGCTGACAGAGGGGGACTCTGATGGGACTGTCCGTTAGGGGTTTCTCGGGCAACCCACTGGATGAATGGGTCCATCCAGTGTCTTTTAGTTCTTGGCTCCAGAGCCACTCTGTGAGGAAGCCAGGCAGCTGTACTGGCCGGGAGCACGGCTGGGCCCCGGACTGGGTGTGGGGCAGCCAGTGTGAGTGCCGGGGTTTGTCTGTCACAGTGGGTCTGGGAGGTGGAGGCGCAGGTGTGGGCTTTAGCCTTTTAGTAGTGGGCGAGGCCCCCCTAGGGCGTTTCCTGTGTGTTCTCTTTTAGGGTCTGGGGTCTCCTGGCCTCAAGGGGATCTCCCTCCAGCAGGTTCTTCACACACACCCCGCCCCCACCCCCCCACCACACACACACATTGTGGCAATCTGCATTGCAAATGTAGTTTCTGGAGTCTGAAGGAGGGCATGATGGAGCCTCCTTGGGGAATTTCCTAAAGGCCCAGAAGGGGAGAAGGGGGTTCTAGGCACAGGGAACAGGTGTGCAGAGCAGCAGGGAGGAGACCCAGGCTTGTCTGGAGGATGGCCCGCATGGTGGGTGCTCATGGGATGGTGCCAAGAGACAAGGTGCAAGGCCAGAGCTGGCAGGCCCTGGACACCGCGCTCTCACAGTGGGGTTTGCACTGTAGGAGGTGGGGGCCTGAGGCCTGGAGCCACTTCTGAGTGGTCCAGGCAGCTGGGCAAATCCTGCTGCGGGAGGATGAGGCTCAGCTCCATCCATCTCTGGACCCCGTGGCCTCCTAGTGCTTCCTCAGCTCCAGGGGCCACGTAGAGGCCCTCTACAGAGTGGCCTTGGAACAGCGTCACAGGCTAATAGACTGACGGGGCTCTGAGAATGAAGGTGGGGGTCTCACTTACAAGGATACCTACCAGAGGGATGTAGGTATCATTCAGGGAGCTTGTCCAGACAGAGGAGCAATCCTGTGTCTGTCGAATCATCTCTGCTTTGGTGAGAGCCAGCTCAGCTCCTGGGAGTGACTGTCTATTTTATAAACATTCTCTGCTTGCCCCACTCCAGCCTCATGACTTGAAGATGAATCCCGCATTTCGTTGCTGGGACAGCCTCTGGGGGATCTGTGGGAAGCTGAGGTCCTGGTGGAGGCCTGTGGTGGCTGAAGGAGGAGAGGCCCGGATTGCTGGCAGGGAACAGGAGGGAGTGCCTGCCTGTCCCTGAGAGGCCGAAGGCAGTGGCGAGAGGTGGACACAGGACAGATCAGGAGGAGGCAGGGCTGGGGGTGGGGCAGGCGGATCTGTCATCCTCCTCTTCTTCCTCTACTTGTGGGTACCCCCAACCCCAGTACACCCTTGGGGCCTGCCCTGAACCTGCCTTGCTGGAAACAGACTCTCCTCTGATGGAGGGGAATGCTCGGGGTGTGCAAGACTCTGCCGAGGTGATGGGAGTCGCAGTGAGCACACAGAGCCAGGGCACAGCCTTGTGCTCCGTGGTGACACTTGCTCGGGGAACCTGGACATCCTCACCGGAAGGGCTTCCCAGCTGCAGCCACGGACATGAGGTGTGCTGGGGCAGGCGGCACACTCCGTGTTTCCAGAGCGAGGCAGGCAGTGAGCTAAGTGAGCATGTGAGGCTCTGCCTTCGCTCCCCCAGATACAAGCGAGCTCTCGACCATTTGAAACATGCAGCCGCCTCAGTCTGTGCGCCTTTCTCCCACTTTTGAGCAAGGGGTGGGGAGAAGGCACGCTTCGCTACCAGCAGCAGTTATGCAAGGACCCAGCTAAGGGGCGCCTTGAGAGTCAGCAGAACTGGGTGGCTAAGGGGTGCCTTGAGAGTCAGCAGAACTGGGTGGGGCTGGGGGGTGGGCTGGGGAGCTTTTGCCCACTCAAGTGTCAACTGCCATTCGACAGCCCCTGGTAGGCAAATGGATATGTGGAACCAGTGTTGCCAGAACTACTGAAATTTCAGGAGAAGCTGGAAATCCAGACTTTTGTTTAGAATAGTCGCATCTTTTAAATGTGGCTTCCAGTTCTTCAGGACTTCCCTGGTGGCTCAGATGGTAAAGCGTCCGTCTACAGTGCAGGAGACCTGGGTTCGAGCCCTGGGTTGGGAAGATCCCCTGGAGAAGGAAATGGCAAGCCACTCCAGTGGTATTGCCTGGAAAATCCCATGGACAGAGGAGCCTTGTAGGCTACAGTCTATGGGGCCGCAAAGAGTCAGACACGACTGAGTGACTTCACTTCTTCCAATTCTTTGGGCCAAATGGGCGCATCCTTGGTCAGACCAGCCCGTGGCCTGCCTTCCTGTGGGGGACACTTTTACTCCATCCCTCCCATCTCTGCTTTCTGTGTTCGTCTCCCTGTAGTCAGAGCTCCTCCTCGGTTCTGCCCTTCCCGGCAAAGCTCCCCTCTTGCTGCTCTTCCTTGCCCCTTACTCACCATGGCCCTTACGATCTGGTCTCTCTGAGCGGCTGGCCTGTTCGTCTCTGCAGGCTAAACTGTGCTGGAAAGGCAGGGAGGTGAGTGATTCTCTGAGCGGCTGGCCTGTTCGTCTCTGCAGGCTAAGTTGTGTTAGAAAGGCAGGGAGGTGAGTGATTATTGGAAACCTTTTCTGTACCCTGCCTGGTGGTGGCTGTTGTTGTTAAGCTGCCAAGTCATGTTCAGCTCTTCCCAACCCCGTGGGCTGCAGCATGCTGGGCTTCTCCATCTCTCGCTGCCTCCCAGAGTTTGCCCAAGTTCATGTCAAATGAACTGGGGATGCCGTCCAACCACCTCATTCTCTGTCGCCCTCTCCCCCTGCTCTCAATCTTTCCCACCATCAGGGTCTTTCCAATGAGTCAGCTCTTCGCATCAGGTGGCCAGAGTACTGGAGCGTCAGCTTCAGCATCAGTCCTTCCAAAGAGCATTCAGGACTGATTTCCTTTAGGAGTGGCTGGTCTGATCTTGCTGTCCACGGAACTTGCAAGCGTCTTCTCCAGCACCGTGGCTTGCAAGCATCGGTTCTGCTGCGCTCTGCCTCTTTCCTTCCTTCTTCTTCCTGGAGGAGGGAGTAGCGAATCACGCCAGTATTCTAGCTGCGAGACCCCATGAGCTGTTTAAAACCATCTCCCGTTTGGCCCCATTTAATTCTCACATAGGGTGGTGGAGTCAGTGATGTGTCAGGGAGGCTCTGGAGCTGCACGGTAGGTCATGGGGGCTGGGATGGCTCTGAGGGAACAGCTGGCATTAGCTGGGGCACTTTTGCACTCCAACAGGGCCTGACCCTGCGAGGTGGCACTGCCCGCACTGGGGCGTTCTGAGCTACAAGTCTCCACCCAGTCAGCTGATCAGCACAGCCGTGCTCCAGTCCAGGTGGGCCTGGCTGCCCCTGGAGATGTGCTTGGTAGACTCACTTCTGCCTCAGGACCTGGGATAACAAGTGTGTACCTGAAAGTCAGGTTCTGAATGCCCTGGGCTTCAACCCTTGGTGGTTTTGTGGAACGTTTGTTCAGGGATTTGAGGCTGTAGACTCTTACAGCCAATGTCTCCTTCTATCAGGATATTGAGCTATGGAAGTTAAGTGCATGACCCAGTCTGGACCCAGGAGAGAAGCAATCCCAATTTTCTAGGCCTGGCTCAGTGCCAGGACCTCTGGGCTGTCTCCCAGCCTCCCTCTCCTGAGTTCACCCACACAGGTGGTTGGGCAGCCTGGTGCTGGCAAAGCTGGTGCCCTGAACTCTGCTTCTCAGGGGCTCCTGGCCACCCTCATGCTGGGAACTTGATGCATGTGGGTGCTAGAAGGTGCATATCTGGGCTCCCATGTCCAGCCCTCTTTTCATAAGCAAGAAATTGAGGTTCCAGGAAGGAAAACCACTTGCTCACATGTCATTTATATGAGCAAGGCCTCCCCTTTCAGATCAGGGCTGATCTCCGTGGGTCCTGATGTGCTCTTTCCTCCAGACACGATGTATTCATTCATCCCTTTGGGTGGGCACCTGGTTGGACCCCCCGCCCCCACCCCGACCTCTTCTCCCTGGCAAGTGAGAGCAGCTAAGGCTCCACTGGGTATGAGCCCTGGTGGGGGAGTCTGGACTCACCCAGAGACCAGGACCACTGTCAGCTGAGCACCACAGCCCTTCCAGCCGAGATCCTAACCCACTCCTCCAGACCTGAGGCAACTTGCAGATGACCCACAGGAAAGGAATCAAAGGGAATTTCAGCTTCTGGACCCAGACCAGTGCTTGTGTCTCCTCCCCAGACTTTGTGGTGCTGGTAGGATCATATAGCCCCGGACTGAAGACAGCACTGTGCCGACCCTGCTCTGGATGCACTCTTGGTGTCACTCCCAAGACTCCAGACCAGGGCCTGAGGATCCAAGCCAGGGATGCACCAATGCCCGGCCTAAGCGTGAGGGGAATGCGGGCTCCCGGTGCCTGGGCAGGATCACTTCCCTGGAGGCACATGGAGCTCCACACCCCTCCCTGCCCAGGCCAGTGGTTCTAGAGCTGACTGCCTGCAGGGCATGCTCTGTAAAGTTGAGGGACTCTGAGTAGGGAGTCTTGGTCCTCTGGTTCTAGGTGCTGTTGTGACAGCTGTGGAGTCCTTGCCTGGGGAACACTGAGAGAGCCTCCAGGAGTGTTTGTGGGGGAGCTTGGAGGTTGGCAAGGTACAGGGTGCTGAGTTGCTTTAGGTGTTGGTCCTTTAAGTAACTGTTGAACTCACTTTCCTGGAAGCACTGGCTTTGACTGTGCTCTGAGAACAAGGGCATCCTTGGAGTATTGACTGTCTCCTCCTGGAGTGGGTGGCACTGGAGAGAAAGAGGCAAGCAAGAGCGGATGCAGAGAGCTAGTCTCAGAGGGCCAGGGGGCCCAGGTGGGGTTGCCAGAGCACAGAGCTGTGGGGTGTCGCCGGGCCCTGCCTCCAGCACGAATGGGCGGACTGGCTGAGTGCTGGCAGCTCTTCCACTGTGGCTTAGCACATGCCGGTGTATCTAGAGTCTGCTTTTAATTGTTTTATTAAGGGGGAATGTGGTCCAGAAAAGACGAAGGGGAACAGGTCTCCCAACTGCTTTGCAGAGCTTTGGTACCCAGACTGAGACGTCAGTAACAGAAAACTCCGGATTATAGTTTTCTTAGGAAATTAGAGGCCCTCATTTTCACTGCATGGAGAGACGTGTTGAGGGTAGGGTCCTGGGGTTCAGAAACAGCTGGAGAGCTGGGAAAACCAAGATGAAGCTGGAGAGGACCCCTGGGTTTGGAAAATACGGACAGCTTATGGACACCTCAGAACTGGCACAGCACACCCTGGGCTGGCTTTGTGGACCTGCCTCAGGCCAGGGGCTGAGGGCAGAGGCTGCCTGGAGTCCTGCCCCTGCCACATCCTGGCCTGGGTGGCTCTGCTCTGCTGCCAGGCCCCAGGAGGCTGGGGGGCTGCTCTGGGGCTGGAGCACTGGGGCACCCATTCATCAGGTTCAGCACTGGGGTGTGTGGAGGGGTTTTCACGGGGAGATGTATCTAGATGGGTCAGCAAGGCTGCTCAAGCAACCAGGAGCCCAGGAAGCATGAGAGGTGGGGTTGGCCCCCTTGAAGGACAGGAGATTATGAACCCTCTGGACGGGCCGGTTAGACAGAGGTGTGGCAGAGTAGCCTGTAGCCTCTGCTGGGCAGGCCCCTGGATGGGCACTGGGCTGAGTCCAGCAGAGGGGCCAGGAGACTGTCCAGTGGTGAGAGCCAGGTGGTGGAAAACCACACCCTTGTGAGTTTCCTCCTTTGACTACCAAGCAGCCGACGAGCCCAGCGGCTTTAAGCAAGGGCTCTGGGTGGCTGCCTGGCGAGACTCCTCAGGTTTCCATTCTTTAGCCATGTTAGTCTTTTAATTTTTATTGAAGTTTTATTCATTTATTTTAATTAATTGATTTATTTGTCTGGGCTGGCTCTTAGTTTTGGCATGCAGGCTCTCTAGCTGTGGCTTGTGGGCTTCGTCGCCTTGTGACATGTGAGATCTTAAGTTTCCCAGCCAGGGATCAAACCTGTGTCCCTTGCACTGGAAGGCAGATCCTTAACTACTGGCCCACCAAGGAAGTCCCTAGCCATGTACATCTTGAGTAAAGTACTGGGAATCTCTACCTCTGCTTCCTCATCTGTAAATTTGGGGATCTTGACATTATAGGACTGAATTTATAAGAATAAATTAGGGGGAGCGTGAGTTAGAAAAATCTGAGGCTTCTAGACCAGTGGGAGGTGTGAGTTAACGCTATCATCATTAACTAGATTCCTCCATTCTCATTTCCAAGTCACTGGGTCCCACTCATATTTCTGCTGCTGCTGCTAAGTCACTTCAGTCGTGTCCGACTCTGTGTGACCCCCCCAGGCTCCCCCATCCCTGGGATTCTCCAGGCAAGAATACTGGAGTGGGTTGCCATTTCCTTCTCCAACTCATATTTCTAAGACCCAATAAAACGTCTTTTCTTCCAAGCTTCTCCTATTTCTGTGAACTTTATCACTTTCATGCAGACATGCTAAGTCGCTTCAGTCCTGTCCGACTCTTTGCGACCCTGTGGACCCTGCCAGGCTCCTCTGTCCGTGGGACTCTCCAGGCAAGAGTGGGTTGCCATGCCCTCCTCCAGGGGATCTTCCAGACCCAGGGTTCAAACCCGCTTATCTCTTGTGTCTCCTGCGTTGGCAAGTGGGTTCTGTACCACTAGTGCCGCGTGGGAAGCCCTTATCCCTGCTGACAGTCGCCTGTGTCCTGTAACCCCACAGTTCTGATGGGGGCCCCTTCCCATCCCTGGTAAGATTTGCTGGTCAGGGCACTCATTCCCTCCCTGCGGTTTCATGCAGCCAGTGATGTGCTTTGTGCTCCAGGGTGGTCAGAGAGGGCCCCCCCTGGCCGGGCAGGCAGTCGGGGTATGTCTGTATTGGATGTCCCACGGAAACCGGAAAAGAAAGAGGCAACAGGACCCCACCCCATGAAGCCAGGGCTTGCGTAACAATGATGAGCATCCAGAGAAAAAGCCTTTGCAACACAGAGAGTTTTCCCACACTGCCTTAATGGCCAGCCTCCTGTTCACAATTCGCTAATGCAGAGGAGATTAGTAATGGCCGAGGGAAGTGCTTGGGGCTGTTCCGGGGAAGTGCTGGCCACAGGACGGGCCACAGTCAGCAGAGGCCCTCTCCCTGGTGTACTTAGCCTGGCTGTATCTAACCTGTGATTCGGAGAGCTGGGTGTGCGGTGGAAACTCCTTACAGCTGCCCGGGGAGAGCTTTCCTAACTTAGCCGTGGAGCCGCTCTCCCCGGCTAGACGGGGCATCACAGCTGACCGTCCTCAACAAGACGGGGACAGGAGGGAAGATGGGCCGCCTGCGAGGCAAGGCAGGCCTGTGGGGATGCTCCGTGTCTTCTGTGGACCCCTGGAGTCAGGCCTAAGCTGAGAGAAGCGCAGCAGAGCCGAGGAAGGAGATCTGACCTCCTCTTACGTTCCCCTCTCCACCCGCCCCAGGTGGGGAGGAGCCCAGGGGCAGCCAGACCTGGTCCCAGCTCTGTGGCCTGGCTCCATCCCTCATGTCCCTCCAGATGAGGGTGTTCTGACATGCAGTGGGGGCTTGGTCGATGCTGCAGAGTAGCCGTCCTGAGCCTCATCACACGTGTGAGGATGAGGCGAGAGGTGAGGGGCGAGAGGCAGGGCATCCAGTGCTGGGAAAGGGTCAGGCCTTGTCCTTCCTGGGAACAAAGCCCCATAGTTACCCCCCAGTGTGCCCTCCCGACTTGGCTCTTGGGCTTCTGAGCCAAGGTAAAGCGTCCAGAGTCTGAGACTGGGAGGGCTTCACTGGCCAATAAGTGTTTCCCCATCAGGGTTAAACGCAGAGCTGGAAGCAGCCTCTTCCTCTTTCAAGCCCCTGAAAACATTTTCCTCCTAATTCTCGTAATCACTTTTTCCTCTGTGTTGTGATTTTTTAAAGAAAAGTCACAATCTTAGTAAGCAATTAAAATTATTTTGTTATGAACTATGATAGTCAGGAAAATTCAGCGAATGGGCATTTAGAACTTAGTGAATAACTTTAAGCACTCACGCGCCGCCCTTCCTCTGGAACTCTGCCTCTGCCCTAGAAGCCCCCGGATCTGCACGCGCTGTTTCATGGCACTTTTCTTCCCCCTAAAAGAGCGTCACGCTGACTGTGATGGTGATGCGGTTTTGCCAGCCACCCGAGTAGGCACTCTGAAGCGCTACTGTCTAGTCTGAACTTTTCTGAGCATATGCATAGAATCACGTGGGGTGTGTTTTTCCTGCCTGGTTCCTTTGACTCGGCATATGTGGGAGATTTATCTGTGTAATCAGGTCTAGTTGTCAATTTTTTGTGGTATTCTCTGTTCATGATCCGATCGTCTGTAGATAACGACAATAATATGTCTCTCCCTTTCCAGTCCTTATACTGTTATTCCTGGGTATCCACGGGGATTGGTTCCAGGGTGACCTTCCCCACCCTCCATACCAAAACCTGCCCATCCTCAAGTCCCTTATAGAAAATGTTGTAATATAATGAGTATAGTTGGTCCTCTATATATGAGGGTTTCGCATCTCTATATTCAACCAACTGGCGAATTGATTTCAACTGGTTGCTTGAATCTGAGGATGTAAAAAACCTGGGGATACGAAAGGGCAGACTGCACTTATTTCTCTTTCTCTTGTCTAGCTGTGCTGGCCAGAACCTCTAGCACAGTATTGAATAAAAGTGGTGAGAATAGGCATCCTTGCCTTGTTCTTTTTCTCAGTAACAGCTTTATCAAAATACAACTCACATACCATGGAATGCATCCATGAAAATGAACAACTCAGTGACTTTTTTTTGTATAGACGAGTTGTGAAACCATCACACAATCGACTTTAGAAAATTCTCATCACCCCAGACCTCTTAGCAGCCAGCCGCCATTTCCCCCAACCCTCTGTGCCCCACGTTACCGCTGATACTTCTGTCTCTGCAGACTGTGGACACTGTTCTTGCCACTGCAGACATCTCGCTGATACACTGGCTGGTCTTTGGGACGGATCCTGGCGTTATGCCCTTCTTAATCTCAGGGGGAAGAGCGCTCACAGCCTCGCGAAGGCTCCACCGTCATGCTTGCTGTCTGCCTGTTTATTTTTAACATACACTTTATCAGGTTAAGATATTTTTCTCTTGCCCTAGTTTTCTAAGAGTTTTTTTTTTCATTATTATTTTTAAAAATCATGGATACGAAGGGATGTTGAATTTCGTGGAATACTTTTTCCTGCTGCTATTGAGACAACCACAGGATTTTTCTTTCTCAAATATTAATAGAGTAAATTGCATTGGTTGATTGTTTACTGTTAAACCAGCTGTGCATTCCTGGAATTGACCCAAATTAGAGGGGACATATTGTTCTTTTCATAGACGGATGGAGATTCTGTCCAGGCTTTTCTGCCTGTGGTCCTGAAGAAACTGGCTCGTAAATTTTTCCCCTGACTATCTCTAGTCCGAATTTCGGTGCTGTTTCACTTCACCCCCAGCTGGGTATAATGAAAGCGGCAGCAGGGCCGCCCAGCTGTTTTACTCTCTCCCCCAGTTCCAGGCATGGGCTGGGCTCAGCCGGATGGCTCTGTTGCTCCTTTCTCCTTTCTCCTAGAGTGTCTCGTGAGGTTGCCTTCAAATGGTGACTGGGGCTGATACGTACAGGATGGCGAGGCCTCTGTGCCTGGTGCCCTGGCAGAGATGCTGAGAGTGCCCTGTCTCTCTCTGTCTTTGCTGGGAGTTGGATGGGGGTGGGATCCTGAGATTATAAAAGGCAGAAGATGCCAGGTCTTGTTAAGACTTACATTCAGAACAGGTGCAGCGTCCCTTCTGCTGAATTCTATTGGTGGAAGCCGCTCACAGAGCCAGCTCAGGTGCACGTGGCGGGAACTGCACAGAGGTGTGAGCACTGGGAGCGTGGCTCTTCGAAGGCCCTCTGCGGAGACTGACTGCACAGGTATTGCGTGAGGTGGGGTTTAAACAGATATTTATGTGTTTATCTGGCCTTGCCAGGTTTCAGTTGCAGCAAGTGGGGATTTAGCTGTGGCGGGTGGGATCTAGTTCTCTGACCAGCAATCAAGCCTGGGCCCCCCGCACTGGGAGTGTGGAGCCTCAGCCAGTGGACCAGCAGGGAAGTCCTGAGAGGTTTGCTTTTGAACTCACCTGACTTCCCAGTCCTGACTATAGGTGCTTTAAGGGCCCTGTCCTTATCTGACTCACCTCTAGATCCTTCCAAGGCATTCACCTCTGCCCTTAGCACAGAGGCTGGTGCAGCGTAGAAGGTAGTGGAGTCTGACTAGGGCAGAGGGTCCTGCTTCCTGCGGACTTGGCTACGCAATGGGAGAGGCTCCCGGCCTAATGTGCACAGTGTGTGCAGCTTCAGGAAAGCAGCACAGCCTTGCAGAACCCCTGGCTTATTTCCGAAGGTGCAGGTGTTGGGGAAGCAGGGCACCCGAGGGCTAGGACGTGACCTGTCCTCGGGCGGGATGTGGTTGGGTCAGCCCTAGCGCCTCTGTGCCTAGCTGATGTCCGGAAGACACGGGTGGAGACCGCCAGCCCTTGACATTTGGAAGGAATCTCCTTGATGAGTATGTTACCCCCACTTCTCCAGGATACAGTGGGAGAAACTGAGGCTCAGAGGCGGACAGGACTGCCCGGGGTCACCTAGTGTGTCTGCCGGGGGTAAGACAAGCCAGGGACCCACGTGTCCCACACCCCGTATTGATTCTGTTCCTTTCACAGGCCCCTGCTGTCATTCTCTGGCTTTAAAAACTGCAACGCACTTTCCAGAAGCCATTTCCCATGGGTGCTGATGGGTTTGCCCTTCCTGCTAATCAATGGGGCCCTGGAGTGCAGAGCTGAGCAGAGGTCCTGGCTTATGCCCAGAGGCAGCAGGGGGCAGGCTGCCCACTCTGGGGGCTGCTGGAAGGAGGGAGGTGGTGCTCACTGGCATCAGATCACCTAGAGTGTTTCTCCCTGTTGCTCCCCTGCTGAGCAGGGTTCTCGGCTCCGGGTGCTGCCGACATTTGCTTGCCCCTCAAAGGCATCCAAGCAGAAATGGGACATCGGTTCTGGCCCCAGACTGGGTCACATCACAAAGAATGGTTGGCTGAGCTGACTCCCATCAGGGAGCATTTGCTGAGCGAATAAACAAATGTCGGGACAGTGCGTGCACACATGGGGTTGACGGGGAGGGATTTAGCGTCTACTCCCCCGGGGTAGGGGCTTCCCTTGGTAAAGCGTCTATTCCCCTGGGGTAGGGGCTTCCCTTGGTAAAGCGTGTACTCCCCCGGCATAAGGGCTTCAGTTGGTAAAGAATCTGCCTGCAGTGCAGGAGTCCCGGGTTCGATCCCTGGGTGGGGAAGATCCCTTGGAGAAGGAAGTGGCTACCCACTCCAGTATTCTTACCTGGAGAACCCCATGGACAGAGGAGCGTGGCAGGCTGCAGTCCATGGGGTCGCAAGACTCAGACATGACTTAGCGACTAAACCACCCCAGGGTAACCTGCGCAATGAGCCTGGTGATTTTGGCCTTAATCAGGTTGGGTCGCTTTGTGGTGACCATAGTTTTTCTTTTCATGGGGTGTTGAGGCAGATTAGGACCTGGGAGATGGCAACTTTGAGGAATCAAAATATGCTTCCAGACTTCCCCTTCCTTCCTCCCTGCCCCAAATTTAATCGAGTGTTTGCTTTGTATCCAGAATGGACATTTTAGCTCTAGAATCAGGGCTGTGGGGTGAGGATAGGTGAAGGCTCTTACCCTGCAAGTTTGGGAGGTGAAATAAACACAACTTCTGTTAAGAGGCAATAAAAGCTGTAACAGAGAGATGGGAGAAAGTGCTTTGGGAGGAAGTCACCTGGCAGTGAACTGGACCCTATTGTCTGTGTGATTATTGGTGAACGCACTTAGCCACGGCACTGAAAAATCTCTGCTTAAATATTATAGGCGTCTGCCAACACTGTTACCCCGACACTCCTTACAAACTGTAAGGAGCTGGTATTAGGAATCACAGAATGTGTTTATTCTACTTTGCTATGAAGCACAAAAGAAATGAACTATATGTATATGAAAAGTTTCATAAATCCACTTATGCACTTACTTGCTCAATATTCTTACCCTTAACGTGAACGTTTAGCAAAAAATCGGTGTGCTACAGCTCTGCCTGTAACCGAAATTGTCATTCTCCTGCCTTTATATGATGAGAATGTGCTATTGGCAGAGACGAGACAGAACTAACTTAATCTTTCCTGTCAGTCTCTGTAGTAGATCAATTAAACTGCCGAGGAGATCAAATACTTCAGACTGTATTTATTACATTAAGTATTTATGTTCAGGCCAAGCCTTTAAAGCATGATGTCATATAGGAATGTAGGCCGATTAAATCAATTCAGCAGAATTTGCTGTAACTTAATGGAAATCTAATTGTGCGTTTTAATTTAGTGTCCAGGAGGTAGTAAGTTCTCCACACAAAATAATTTTCAGCCTGCATTTGGGGAGCAGGAGGCTCTTGCACTGGCTTGGGTGACGGCACCTGTGGCGGGTGAGAGGGAGGAAGTCCTGGCCTTGTAGGGGCTTTGCTGGCTGGCAGGTTGGGTTGCATCCCACGCAAGGGATCACTGACTTCGATCCCCACCAAAGAGGAGATCGATGAAATGTTCCTGGTGGGTCCTGCACGGCCAGTCCTCAGCTCCACATTTGCCTGTCAATAGCTCCAGTGCAGACCGAGGCCATTAGCGGTCATGGAGTCTCGGCTGGGTGCTGAGGACACAGTTCTTACTCCTTAGAAACCTCGGTGGGACTCTCTTTAGGGGAGAGCATCTCTCTCATCATCTGAATGAAAGGAGATGGGAAATCACAAGTCACGAGGAAGACACTTATTGTGAGAGTAATGCTCGGTCAGTTTAGGAAAAGCGGAAAATACAACAAAACACAAAGAAAAATATAAAGCTTATTCATAATCTTAGCATCCAGAATCAGCCACGATGAATATTTGTTACTGGTGCATTTGTTTTCTTATAAATCTGTATCTCCAATAAATTTATGTATTTTAAAACTTATTTAGAATTAAAAAATCAAATGTTTGAATTTATAAATATTTTCTATGTCTAAATAGTATTATTTACTATACATGCCTGTGACCTTATATTGATATGATATATGGTCGCACATGTGCATATACACATATGTACTATGGATGTATGTATGTATTGTGTCTATACAGATATGTATATATTATATATACATACACACAAAATGGGATAATTTTGACTTACTGCTTTTTTAACCTACTTTTAAAATTTAATACTTTACTATTACTTTAATTTTGCACCAAATATCCTCTTACAGTATAATTTTGTCACAGCTTCAGTGCATTCAATAAAGTGATTATAACTTATTCAGTCAATTCTCTAGAATCGGATGGTTAG
Source organism: Oreotragus oreotragus (assembly GCA_006410675.1). Classification (NCBI taxonomy): domain Eukaryota; kingdom Metazoa; phylum Chordata; class Mammalia; order Artiodactyla; family Bovidae; genus Oreotragus; species Oreotragus oreotragus. Next base: position 74,619 of record SJYX01008284.1, read on the forward strand.
TTTCTTCATAATTTTTTGTTGCTATCTGCCACATGGAAATGACTTCCTTTGTAACTAATTTAATTTTTAGACCACTCTTGATTCTAGCTTTTTGACAGATAAAAAACAAAAGAAAACTAAGCCCCAAGTGTGGAAATCCAGACATTGAAAGGTGAGACTTTAAAGTCTGTTGGCTCACTCCTCAGGATTCCGTGGGCAGAATAAATCATTCCACTTTTCGCCCTGAGGGGACGGGCTCCTCAAGGATGCCGCCCAGCTTGAAACAGTGCCGGGACTGTGTGTAAGGCCAGTGGCGGAGCCTCACAGCACAGCCACGCGCCTCGGGGAGGATCCCACTGTTCGTCCTGTGTGTCCTCCCGGGCACGCGCAGAGCAGGTCCAGTGCCTTGCTGGTCGCTGAACTGAACTGGTGCCTAGAGCAAGCTGTGTGTTGTAACTTACTCTTGGCCTTTATTTTGCATGTGGTCATGGAAATAATACTTGTTGGAGGACTTGGTACTAGGTGCTTTATAGAGGTAGATGTGTTACCTGTTCTTATAAATGAGGAAGCGGGAGCTTGGAAAGACGGTGTGAAGCCCCATAACCAGTTAGCGGTGGAACCAGGACTCAAACGTCAAAGCGCATTTCCTCCTCCTCTGCAGGCTGCATCTGGCTCTCAGACCCCAGGGCTGTCCCGTCACCATCCTCATGTTACAGGATGTTGATAATTATGACTCGGTTTTGGCGTAGACATTTGCTAAAGTATCTGCTACCACCCTGGCATAGTAAAGAGGAGGACAGTCTCTTTCATGGCTGACTCCACGTCACCCCATCACTAGCAGATGCAGACTCACTGTGGTTTTCAGAGCCCTTTCAAACATCGGCCCTTGCGGTGGTTCCTGTGGCCAGGGACCGACAGCTTCAGGCCACGCTAAAGCTGGCCACTTTGCTTGCCTTGTACTAAATGGCTCCAGGTTACCCTGCATGTTGAATGTCTTGGCTGTTTTATAAATTTTTTGTCCTTTATCTCAGTATTACCCACCAGTGTTTCTGCTATGGACAGTCTCGTCTTGCAAGATGCAAAAGTTGTGTTAGCCATGCGTGTGGAAGTCTTCAAGGGTGTGGTGAGGGCCTTGAGCCTGTTTTTTGTGGGCAAAATGCGTGTGTTTTGGAGTCTGGGCTTTCCCTGGGTGACCATGGGGTCATCTGCTGCCTTGAGCATTGCAAAGGGTGCATTCATACTTTGCTATTTCTGTTGTCAACAGTGCTCCAGGTTGATGGAGTTGTTCGGGCAGGAGAGCACTTGGAGAAATCTCATATTGCTGTTGGTTCTGTGAAATCATGGAGAAATCTAGGGTTAGGTCTAAAAGGATCCTATTTGTAGAAATCATTTTCCCCCCTGTGTTAAAAAGTGGTTATGGGGATTAAGGGAGATGCTGGTCTTCGGACAATTTAAGTTCAATTGAAATCAGTTGAAATTCTGCAAGCGTGTTTAAGTTGGAATGAAGACATAGCTTTATAATTCACAGCCCATTCTAAAACCACTCATTTTCTGTTGAAAGGGATTTAAAAGTGTGTCTGTTAGCTCACAGTGTGCATGAAGATTCTCTACAACATCCTGTCAAGGGGGCTTCAGTGTCCCCTGACCAGAAACCCGTCACCCGCAGACAGAGGCCACCGTACACGCTGATGGTAAAGAAGAGAGACCCCTCTTTCTCTCCCTCCATCCGCTGCGTCTGCTCTGCCCTAAACCAGGGAGAGGCAGCTTCCTCACGTCCTTTCACTTTTCACTCCTCCCTGCAGCTCCCTCCCTCTGGTCTGACGGTCTGACTGTGACTTTACCCTCCTTTTTTCTGCAGGTCCTGCCTCTGTTAAGGCAACCCACGACCCTACAGTGTCACAGTGAACTTACTGTGAAGCCATACTGACCACATGCTCTGCTGCTGAGACACATCCCCCTCTGGACAGTTGGGTCTTTGGGCACAGACCATAGACTTTACCCACTTCCCTGATAAATGTCATTGAATTAGATTTGTTTCTGTGTTTGCCTTTGAGCTTGTCTGTTGGTTCAGATGGACTCTCTTGGCCTTGTCTGTATCTGCCTTCTGTATCGGCATGCCTTCTGTGTTCTCATCCGGGGAGGGTAGGGCAGAGCAGAGAGGAGGTGACTCCCAGTGGCTCAGTTTGTTCAGCATTCCTCCACGTGGCTTTCAGACATTTATGTCTCCACCAAAGAGCATCCCCTGTGGCTCAGCTGGTAAAGACTCAGCCTGCAGTGATGGAGACCTGGGTTTGATCCCTGGATTGGGAAGATCCCCTGGAGAAAGGAAAGGCTATCCACTCTGGTATTATGGCCTGGAGAATTCCATGGACTATATGGTCCATGGGGTCACAAAGAGTCGGACAAGACTGAGCGACTCTCACTTCACCAAGAGCATTGCCCCCTTTGATAGACAGTCAGCTGCTCTTCAGACTGGGGGTGTTGATGAGGAAAGAGGGAGACAGCCGTGACAGGCTTCATGCCAAAGGCTTTTGTTGGCCTGGGTACATCTCTCAGGGTCAGATGTCCTGCTCTGGGAATCCCCACCTGACAGGTACTGTATAGTCAAGGGACAGAGAAAGGACTCAAGGGAGGTGCGCATACCTCATGATGCTTCCTGAGCATCTTGTGGCCAGGGATGTGGGGGATTGGGTGGGCTGAGAGCGCTGCTCATAGACATGTGTGTGTGGGTGACCTGGGACCCTTTGGGGGTCCTCACCCACTGGAGGAGCGATAAGCAGTCCCAGTCTTGGGCGGTCGTCATCTTCTCGAGGACCTTGACCTCGCTTTCCCTCGGCTCTTACAGTTTTGTTTTGAAGATTTTGTTTTTAATTGTGGTGAAATACACATATGATAAAATTTCTATCTTAACCGTGGCTAAGGGTGTAGTTCAGAAGTGTTAAATATGTCCTTATTATTATACAACCATCATCACCGTCCGTCTACAGAACTCTGTCATCTTTCCAAATTGAACGGTGTACCTATTACACCTCACCCCTCCCATCCCCTCAGCCTCCGGCAACCACCATTCTCCTTCCTGTCTCTATGAAGTGACTGTACTGGGTGCCTCATACAAATGGAATCAAACAGAATCTGTGTTTCTTCTGACTGTCCTGGTTCACTTAGTCTAATGTCCTTGAGGTTCATCCATGTTGCCACCTCTGTTGGAACTTCCTTTTTTCTATTTTTGAAGGCTGTATGCATAGCCCGTACGGTTTATAAGCAGAGTCTCCCAGAGTTGTTGGGTTCTTCCGGTCCTCAGTTTCCCCAGGTCTAGCGTAGGGGGTAAAGTAGGCAAGCTGCATAGACTCTCTCCCTCCCTCCATTCCATGAATTAACTTATATCTTCCACCTCTGAATCTGGGTTATCAGTGACTTTTGTGGGGACTTGCCTGTTGCAGGCGTAGATTGTGGATCCAGGGGGCTGCGTCTTGTCCAGGTGGGACTTCTTCATCTTGCAGGCGATGTGCTCATCACTGAGTCACAGCCTAATTGACGCCCTCCCTGATGTTATAGCAGAGTAAGGCCTTGCTGGGGACGAGAGCCAGCAAGGGCACACGTATGCTGAGCCTGCCCCGCTGGGGCTTGTCTGACATGGGGTTGGCTGCCCGGGCCTGGGTCTAGGCACTGTGGCCCCTTCAGGGTCCCCTCAGACCCGCAGCCCCTCGTGGCCCATCCCCAAATGTGCTGAGGGTGGGGGTCTGATAGCAGTCTTCCTTCTTTTGAACATTCATTTAAAATCAAACTTACGTGTATAAAAGAAATGCACAGATGTTGTAGAAAAGTGAGAAAAGTTCTAAGCAGGCACAGCAAGGAAAATCATCAGTATTTCCATTGCTGAGAGGGCTCGCTGTGCTCTGCTGCGTGAGTCCTGGCCCTGGGGGTGGCCCCTGGGCTCAGGGCACAGGCACTGAGGGGGTCCCGCCCAAGTTCGCGACCGCTGGGCTCAGGGAGGCCAAGACTGCTGTCAGTGTGTGGCTGCCTGTGAGCACACTGGGAGGAGCAGAACCAGCAGGATGTGGAATTTGAGCCCTTTAACTTTTTGTTTGCTTCCTTCTGTCACTGGAAATGCGACCAGGCGAAAGCCAGCTAGGGGTGCAGGTTGTGGAACGGGCTCTCGGAGTTCTGTGTATAAACTGGGCGCTTGTGATTCCTCTCACGCTCATCTTGCCATCTGCTGCCCGCTGCATCGGCCCCTCCATCAAAACTGAGGCAGGAAGTGACGCTGCATTTTAACCTCCTGTTACGCTCGAGGAGAAGGGGACGATCTGCAGGAGAAGGCCCCCTTCTGTAATAAACTGTGCTGCTGCTGCTGCTGCTGCTGAGGCACTTCAGTCGTGCCCGACTCTGTGCGACCCCATAGACGGCAGCCCACCAGGCTCTGCCGCCCCTGGGATTCTCCAGGCAAGAACACTGGAGTGGGTTGCCATTTCCTTCTCCAATGCATGAAAGTGAAAAGTGAAAGGGAAGGCGCTCAGTCGTGTCCGACTCTTCGGGACCCCATGGACCGCAGCCCATCAGGCTCCTCCATCCATGGGATTTTCCAGGCAAGAGTACTGGAGTGGGGTGCCATTGCTTTCTCTGAATAAACTATGTGGATCTGGGCAATTCCTGGAGCCTTGTTTCCTTCTTGGAATGTGGGGCTGAGTGATGCCCTCCCCTCAGGGCGGCCAGAATGAAGACAAGCGACCACAGTGGGTGCTGGAAGGGTGAGTGTCCTTTTGCTTCTGAGCGGGCTTGGAGAGGAAGAGAAAGATGCCCAATGTACTTTGGGGGAGAGAAAGAAACCTGACTCCAGTACAGGGAAGCCTGTCCCTGGGAGAGGAGGTTGGGCATGCCCCAGCTGCGGGCATGGGTGATGCTGCTGAGGCCGCTTCCTGAAGGCTGATCCCACGAGTGGGTGCCAGGCCTGGGTGGCCCTCCCTGTCCCCCTTCTGCAGGCCACAGCTGTTTCTCAAGGGCCTGGCCTGTTCCAGGCGCTGTGCTAAGGGCTGGGGACAGAGTAGTGATTTAGGCCCCCTTGGGGGTGTGTGGGGGCAGACAGACCACAAACCATTAGTGACCCCCCTGCAGTTTGTGCCCGGTGCCGTGAGGACATGAGTGTGAGGCTCTGATGCAGAACATACCCCGGGAACCTGCTTTGGATGGGAGGTCCCCAGGGGCTCCCTGAGGCCATGGTGGTCAAATGGCGCCCTCAAAAGAGACAAGACCCCGAGTTAGAGGAAAGATCTCTTCACTCCCAGGCAGAGCCCGATGAAGGGTCCAAGATAGGGGAAGGAGTGTGTCCTCTCTCCAGACAGAGGCACATAGTCGTTAAGGCCTCTGCCTAGTGGAGAAGGCGATGGCACCCCACGCCAGTACTCTTGCCTGGAGAACCCCATGGACGGAGGACCCTGGTGGGCTGCAGTCCATGGGGTTGCTGGGAGTCGGACATGACTTCCCTTTCACTTTTCACTTTCACGCATTGGAGAAGGAAATGGCAACCTGCTCCAGTGTTCTTGCCTGGAGAATCCCAGGGGCGGCGGAGCCTGGTGGGCTGCCGTCTGTGGGGTCGCACAGAGTCCAGACTGAAGCGACTTCACAGCAGCAGCAGCCTCTGCCTGGGGTGAGGTCCCGCTCTGCCACTTGTTATTTCGCCAGTTTCCTCATCTGCAGAAGGGGATAGAGTCTACCGCCTAGGGGTGTGCAGAGTCACAGCGTGCTTAGAACTGCGGTGCTGGTGCATCCAAGGGCTTGCTCCGGTAAGCACAGCTCCTGTGGGGCTTCCCTGTGATGGTGGTTTGAACATCTGACAGGAAGCGTGCGTAGCGCGTGACAAGGACGAGGTGAGGGCAGCGGGGGCCCCAGCACTCAGGGTCTTGAAGACCACAGGGAGGAATTCCGATTCATTCAACAGTTTTGGTCCAAAACTACTCCCTGTTTGCAATGCTACTTCTTCCAAAGCTGTGAGCACTTTCAGAAGAGCCAAGGGGGGAACCGAGGGGGGCTGGCTCTGCTGCCCCTCCCGGGCTCAGGGCTCAGGGTCCGGCACTGACCCCCACGTCCTTGGCAGGGCCTCAGTGCACCGTCTCCTGCTCCCCTGGTGGGACAGTCTCTGGAGCTGGCCCAGACTGGCTGGGGCAGACAGAGGCTGTGGCGACACACGGTGCTCATCTCCTGCAAGAAACACACGTGGTGGGTGGGGGGCGCCATTTGACCTGTCCGGAGGCTCAGGAAATTTCTCAAATCATGTCATGCCAGCAGCTGAGTCCACCCACCCAGCCTGGATGCAGGTCTGTGTGTCTCCTGCCCCCACGCCTGCCCTCTTGTGGAAGTGCCAGCCTGGCTCAGCTCTGTTCGCAGAGCTTGGATGGACGTTAGGACCTCAGGATTCCATGGCTAGGCTTGCCATGTCCTCCTACACACACACACACACGTACACCCCTTTTTCTCTGTTGGTTCCCATCTTGGAAATGGCACCTCCATTCATTCATTCAAACCCAGGTGTCATCTGTGAATTCTTTTTTCCATCACCCTCCACCTACAGTCTGTGAGAAATGCACATGGCGTGCACCGTGAGCATAAATCTAGAACCTGGCCATCTCTTACCACCTCCCCTCCGGCCACCTTGGGTAAGGCCGCCATCCGCTGGGACCGCATCATCACAGTAGCCTCCCCATCCTCTCCTCAAGGAAGTTGCGCTCTGGACACTTGACTCAAGCCTGCCGAAGCTCCCGCTGCGTCCTGCCTGGCCCTGGCGGCTCCCCGGCTCCTTGGCCGCCTCCTCCCCGTCAGCCCGTGGCTTTGGTCTCTCTGAGCGCCTGCTGCAGGTGGCTTCTGTCCCCGCTTCAGTGCCGCCGCTCTGGTCTCCTCCCCTGCTGCCGTGTTCTCTCCTGGGTGTGCCTGTCCCTGTTTCTTTGACATTGCACTCAACTATCTCCCAAGCATCACACTCCATTCACGTTTTAAACAGCTCTCGCCACTGCCTGCCTTCACATGGAGCATGCCTGGACTACACTGTGCCTTTGCCCTGGAACTGTGCTCCTCGATGCTGGCGCTCTTGCTGCCTTATTCCCGCTGAGTGGTCACTAGGGCCAAGCACAGTGCCAGGCGCTCAGGAGACAGCCACTGGCTAAGTGCACAGTCGAGGGTGACCTGTGAAAAGAAAGGTCCTCTCCTGGCCCTGGCCCTGGAGAGCTTCGTGCAGTGCTTGCCGGCAGCCTTGGGGCCAGACAACTGTTGCAAAGCCCCATTCCGCACACTGAGCCTGTACCGAGTCCTTTCCAAACCACGGCCTTCAGAATTTCTCAAACTTTAGTTCACGGTGCCCCGAGTGTCCCTTGAACCTCAGTTTAGTGTTTCTTGTCTCTCTTGGGCTGTAAAAAATACCTACAGTCCTGTTCATTAGACGGTTAGGTCCAAGCAACTCAGTGTTTCTGTCCCAAAGCTTAGTAGTCATTTGAAAATAACACCTGTAAATTGAATGGAAAATCATAATTTTCTTTTATTCTTAAAGAGCTACCATTACTTTCTAATGGGAAGTACATCAGTGAGCTCTGCGTGACTTCTCTGAACCTGGAATCACATTGGATGCCATCGCTCCTCATTTTCTGTTCCATGTGGATTATTTGTGTGGTGTTTGCAAAATCTGGCTTCACGGAAATATGACATCCTTGAAAGGAGTGCAGCGAGGCCTCCTGTTGAAGCCTTGAGCTGCCTTGCGTGGCAGCTTGCATGGCATCTGATAGATGTGGCGGCTTCTGCCTGCCCCTGAAAATTTAAAGTATCCTTGCAGGGCCCTTGTGAGTTCTTGGGGATGCTCTGGCACTTAGTCTGGAGAGTGTGGCATTACTTCATTGGATCCTCATAATGATCCTGTGAGGTG
>SJYX01008284.1:85000-95749 GCA_006410675.1 Oreotragus oreotragus
CAGAGACATGGAGTCTTTAGTTCTGTTGTACAAAGGCGAAAATCACCTTGCATGCTGTAGTTTCTGTTTGTTTAAATACCTGAATAAATTTAGAAGAGTTAAAAAGAAAGATATAAAGAGCTCAGGTCCTCTCTTTGTTTCTCCTAGCCTCCCCGGCTGCAGGCCTGGGCAGGGCAAGCTTCTCCACTTTGGCAAGCTTGCAAATGGAGTCCTTCCGAAGCTTCCAGGGGAGGGCTTAGAGACCTTGGCTCTGGAAACTTTTAGCAGATTCTGGGACAAGACAGGCCTCTGTATAGGCCAGAACCTCCCTGGTTCCGGCGCATGTAGGAGTCAGCTCTTGTGTCCTGGGACAGACGGATGGACGGGTGGACGGACGTGGCCTCACTGGCTGCCTTGCTGGCCATCCTTGGTGAGAACTGTCCTTTGGGGGAGTGAGAACAGCCGTTGATGGAGTCCCGTTGTGTTTAGTCGCTCAGTCATGTCCGACTCTTGCAATCCCATGTACTGTAGCCTGCCAGACTCCTCGGTCCGTGGGATTCTCCAGGCAAGGGTACCCCGCTGGAGCGGGTCTGCATTGCCACCCAGGAACCCTGGAACTCCTGTAGGTTGTCCCATCTGCAGGGGTTCATAATGTCACTCTAAAAAGGAAGCTGGGCTCATGCTGGGAAGGAGGTGCAGCCCCTGGGGTTGAGTGACTGACTATTATTATCCATCTGCTGGTTGAAGCCCTCGGAAGCATCTTCCTCAACACACTCTGGGTTATGGAAAAGGAATCTGGAGGCACAGTGGGCTCAGGGGCCCAGTCCTGTTGGGGGTGCTGACCTGTGGGCACCTGAGCACCGGCGGGAGCGACAAGGAGCCGGAGGTAGGTGCCCGGGCAAGGAAACTGGCTCCTGTGGACTCAGGGCTCCCGCCTCCATCTCTCAGATTTAGTGTGTGATTTAGGAAGACCCAGTGTTTGATCTCTCAGTTGGGTAGAAGGATCCCCCTTAATAAATAGTTCCCTTTACTAAGACTCTGCTGCTCTCTCATTGCCTGGGAACTTTACAGAGGTTAGTTCATTTAATCTCACAGCTCACAAGGTAAACATTACTACTCCATTTCACAGATAGGGAAACTGAGGCAGAGGAAGGTTGGGCAACTTCTCCACAGTTGCATGGATGGTAGCCTTCAGTGGGAAGAGGGAGAGCTTGGCCTCATTGCCCATCACCCAGAGAGGGCTGAATACACGAGTTCATGAGAATAACTGGGCTCAGTCTTTGGACCCCAAGAGGACAATGGAGGTGTAATGATGGCCAGTTTGACAGGTAGAGTGAGTGAGTGAAGGGAAAGTCACTCGTTCATGTCCAGCTCTTTGCAACTCCGTGGACTATAAAGTTCACAGAATTCTCCAGGCCACAATACTAGAGTGGGTAGCTGTTCCCTTCTCCAGGGGACCGTCCCAATCCCGAGACTGAACCCAGGTCTCCTGCACTGCAGGTGGGTTCCTACCTTCTGAGCCATCAGGGACGCAGGTGACAGGTGGAGAGTTGGGGTAACTGCTTGGCGATTTTCACCATCTGTGGACCCTGGCCAGGTGGGGCTGGCCTGTGGAGGGGAGGACATGCCATCCCAGCTTCCCCCTCTCTGGGGTCCAGTCTGGCAAGGCAGAGGCCAGCCTGAACCCATTTTACCTGCTCCGTGGCTAGCACACTTGGCCTCTGCGTCGTGTCTGCCTGTCCAAGGGCCTGCCCGCCCAGCAGGGACTGGGGCTGATGGTGGTGCCTGGAGCCACCACACCCCTCCAGTAGCTTTTCCAGGAGGAGGAGCACCTAGCAGGGGCCCACCGCTCCTCATCACAGACCCTCACTCCCCCTTCCTAGTTTTCTGGCTGCAACAGGAGGAGCGGAACTCTGATGAATTCAGAGCCTGACTGAAGGGGTTAAGAGCTTGTTTTACCGGCTCTTACTGACTGTGTGGCTCTAAACAAGTCACTTAACCTCTCTGTGCTTTGGTTCTCTCCTGTAAAGTGGGAAAAATTATGGTACCAGCGTCGCAGGGTTCTTTGAAGTTGACATGAATCGGCTGCTAAGTGCTGCCTGGCGCAGAGGAGTGCAGTGTAAACACTAGCCCTTCTTCGACCGAGCCTCACGTGTATCAAGGGTTTGAAGACCTTTTAGGGGTAAAAATCTCGTATTCTCAAGAAGGAAACAGGGTTGGTTGGCTCTCAGAGCCTGAGGATGTATGTGCCTTTTCCTGGAGGTCATACTCTCCCAGAGCTCACATGATTTTCTTAGGAAGTGGGATTGCTGCTGCTAAGTCGCTTCAGTTGTGTCCGACTCTGTGCGACCCTATAGATGGCAGCCCATGAGGCTCCCCCGTCCCTGGGATTCTCCAGGCAAGAACACTGGAGTGGGTTGCCATTTCCTTCTCCAATGCATGAAAGTGAAAAGGGAAAGTGAAGTTGCTCAGTTGTGTCCGACTCTTAGCCACCCCATGGACTGCGGCCCACCAGGCTCCTCGGTCCATGGGATTTTCTGGGCAAGAGTGCTGGAGTGGGGTGCTATTGCCTTCTCCGTGGAAGTGGGGTTGGCAAACCCCAACTCCTCTGCAGACTCACATCCATGTGAGAGCCTGGTATCTTGCCATCTGGGTCTTGGGATCCCAGAGCTTGAATGGGAGCCTGGAGTAAGAGCTGGGGTGCTGAGAGTCAGGTGTGGGGGGTTTAGGGGAGAGGAAAAGAGAATGGCTTGGGTGTCCACCTCTGGTCCTATCAGATATCAATTGTCATGGTTCTGGCCTTGCCCTGGAACATGCCATCTGGGTGGACACTGGAAATATGCCCACTCCTTGGAGAGCACACCAGCGGTAGAGCAGGGCTCAGATGTGAAAAAACCAATTCATTTAGACACTTTAATCTCAAGGAGGATATTTATGCTCTTTAGAGACAGGCACTATAAAGGGCTTATAATATTCTTAAAAAAAAAAAAATGATAGCTCCATTTCTGGGCTCCACTTCTGGACATAGCCAGACTTCAGAGTCCAACATCTGATGGGTTTTCTCCAGGCCTTGGCTAAGCACCTTGGTGGGGAACTTGTATACAAACATAAAGACGGAGGTGTGCCCAGCCCTGCGTCCAAGAAGGTCACGGATCCTGGGGCTGTGACGTGCTAGGTGTCCCTCGAGCCATCCTCACTGCCTGTCCTTGTCCAGAACCCCCTCCTGATGATAATAAAGCTTAGAACTGATTCAGAATTTAGACCTCCTGGTAGTATCGATGGTAAAGAATCGGGCTGCAGTGCAGGAGACCCAAGTTCCACCCCTGGGTTGGGAATATCCCCCAGGAGAAGGGCATGGCACTCCACTCCAGTATTCTTGCCTGGAGAACTCCATGGACAGAGGAGCCTGGTGGGCCTGTCTGTGGGGTCACAAAGAGCTGGACACGACTGAGGACTTCCACCCCACGGTCCCAGCACCACTTACTGCCGTCCAGGGTGGGTAGTGAGCTGAGTGTTGGTGGGGCATCAGGCCCCAGGGGTCTCCTGTCTGTGTGAAGAGCAGCATCTTTTCCCTAGCAGGAGCTGTTCTCCTGAACAAGCCAGGACCACATGTCCCTTAGTCCTGTGGCAGGAGGCAGGGTGACAGGCTTGGATAAACCAGGATGTATCCTCTTACCCACCAAGAAGGATATTTTAGAGAAAAGTTATATACCCTACCTGGATGGGTATCTATAAGCCACCTTTTTCTGGGTCACTTCAGGGGAAAGTGAGGCATCTTCGTGGAGGCAGCATCACCCAAGAGCGTACATACCCAGCACCCTAGGGCGTTCTGTCAGAGAGGCCCCTGGAGGCTGGGCCTCAGGACTGAGCCTTCTCTCACTGCTGCTGCCTGCCATCTGCTCTCAGGCCTCTGGGCCGGGAGGGCAGCCTCTGCAGAGCAAAGCTCCTTGTTTTCTGTGCCTGCTCCGGGCAGGAGCTGGACCATTGCTCTGTAGAGCTGGATGTGAGCACTGGCCCCTCCCACCGGTCACTGGTTGCGTGACTCTGCTGGGCCCATCCTGGCTGTAGCGCAGGGTCAGGAACCCAGATGCACTATCAGACAGTGCTGAGGCCGGGCTCTGGTTGTGGAGCCCTGCTCTGGAAAAGCTGGGGGCCCGGATGTCACCGCAACTTCTGTGCAGAGAAGCTTGTGCTGCTGGAGGGAAGAGGAGGCTTGCCAGCTGTCAAGTGGCTGCACCACGCGGGCGGTGGGGACACTCATCCAGCTTGAACAAAAGGTGCAGAGAGCGTGGGAGGTATAGGATGAAACGACGCAAGCCAGGGGACCTCCAGGGCAAAGGCTGCCCGGGTTCTGCCAACAGGGAAGTTGCTGCCAGGGGGCAAAGCTGCGACTCTGGCAGCCTGATGCCTCTGCTGGGCAGACAGAACTCTTGTCCTACCCCCTGGCCCTGGAGACCCCGCTTTGAGGCTGTTTGAGCTCCCCATCCACGGGAACACTCCCACAGGATCATGGCAGTGTGTGGTGGACGAAGCGTCTCCAATCTGGGGATCAGAGGCCTGAGGGCAAGCCCTTCCATCAGCTTGGTGACCTTGGGCAAGCTGTTTACCTTTGCTGTGCCTCATTTCTTAACTGTACAGAGGAAGTAATTATGCTAATTCTGACTTCGTGGGGCTCTGGTGAGGATCCAGGGAGATGATGCACGTGAAGGCGGTTTGTGACCAACTCTCAGGATAACAAGGCCGTTTGCAGCGCATGGAGACCAGGCTGTCTGACGCCGCCTCCCCTGCAGCAACGTGGGCTGGCCAAAACGCAGCCTAAGAACAGCAAGGGAGGTGGTGGCCCGGAAGTGATCCTGCAGACCCTCCCCTGGGCTCTGCCGGCTCCAAGGCCCCCTCCCAGGTCTGGATGGGGCAGGGAGGGGGCTAAGTGGCTGTGTAATGGCCGCATCTGTCAGCGCTGGCCAAATGGTTTTTCCAGGAGTCAGCGAGCTAATGGCCCCATAGCCAGGAGAGAGCTTCTCTAAGTGGAGCGCTTTATCTAGCGGGGAGCATCAGAGCTGCGTGGCCCCAGGCCGCCAGGACTCAGAGAACAGCTGCTCAGCCCCCATCCTTGAAGTAGCGCCCTGTCCCCATCGGCTTGCCTCGCACCTGCTGCCAGAGGCCAGTTTGCAGGTGGCAGCTGAGGTGGCCTGGAAGGGGGACAGGAGGCCAGCTTGGGGATAGCTTTGAATCCACCCACTGTCTGTGGGACCTTGGCAAGCCCCATGTCATCTCCAAGCCTCAGTGTCTTCATCTGTACAATGGAGACAATGGGGCTTACCTGTGGGGGCACCATGCCTGGCACACGGGGGTTACTGCTGCCCAGGAGGGCTGTGAGCTCTCCCAGAAAATGATGACAAAGAGGGTGGAACAACCCTCTGGGCTGAGGGAGAAGGCCCTATAGGTGGAAGGGACAAGGGACACAAGAGCGCAATGAACCGGGACACTCAACATGCGGTGTAGATGGGCTTTGTTTCTACCCGAGTTACATGGGAGTCCTGTGGACAGGGGTCCAGCTGCAACTTACCTCTTATAAAGTAGGCTCTGTTCCTGGAGAGCCACAAAATATCACCCATTCTCCAAATACTGGATACACAATTCTTAAAAGACCCTGTTCTTTCTGTACAGATGGAACCTGTTTACAAAGTGGAGACAGAGACACAGATATAGGGAACAAACTTATGGACCCCGAGGAGGGTCAGAGGGAGTGGGATGAGTTGGGAGGTTGGGACTGAAAGATATATATGCGTGTACCCCTTTGTATAAAATAGATAGCTAATGAGAACCTACCAGAAATCACAGGAAACTCTACCTAATGCTCTGTGGTGACCTAAATGGGAGGAAATCCAAGAGGAGGGGATATTAGGGTATGTAAGGCTGACTCACTTTGCTGTACAGCAGAAAATTACACAACTTTGTAAAGCAACAATACTCCAAAAAAATTGTTTTGAAATCGTGAGAAAAAATAAAACGTCTTTATATTATTAGATAATTTTAGACTCACGTGCATGTTGCAAACACAGTACAGAGCTTTCTCGTCCCTGCCACCGTTTCTGCCAGAGAAAATGTTGACATAACCCCAGGACAAAGGTCAAAGCCAGGACATTGGCCCTGGGATAATACTCGAAAATACAGACCTGATTTGGGTTTTACCTGTTTCTACATATGCTGACGTTTTGTGGGGAAGGATACGGGCATTTTATCACGTGTCTATTTTCTTGTAAACGTCTCCTACAGTCAGGATACAGAACTCACCATCGCCTCTAAGAGACTCCTTCAACCCTAACCCGGCAACCACTGGTCTGACCCCCACCCTTATACCCTATTCCCTGTCATTTCAGGCTGCTCTATATCTGGGGTCATAGAGTGGCTATATGCTTTTTAAAAATCAAGTGTTCAACATAGTGTGCTGGTCATCATGGTTTAAAACATTAACTAGAGGGAGTGAGTAAATATTAACTGGGTTTCCCTGATGGCTCAGCAGTAAAGACTCTTCCTGGCAAAGCAGGAGACGTGGGTTCTGTTCCTGGGTCAGGAACATCCCCTGAAGAAGGAAATGGCAACCCACTGCAGTGTTCTTGCCTGTGAAATCCCACGGACAGAGGAGCCTGGCAGACTGCAGTCCACGGGGTCACGAAAGTGTGGGACACGCCTGAGCTGCTAAACAACAAACGTTAACTGTGTGTAACGTGACTTCTAAGGGGCTCTGTGAGCTAACTACACTGACATTTATTAGACAGAGGAAGTTTATTTTGTGTTCGATTGTAGTTAAGTACGCACAACATGAAATTTATCATCTTAACCTTTTTCAGTGTACAGTTCAGTAATGTCAAGTAAATTCACATATTCTTAACATAACACTTGTGCAAACTGTCTGCAGACGCTTTCATTTTGCATGACTGGGCCTCTGCCCCTTCAACAACCCCCCATTTCTCTCTCCCCCTAGTCCCGGGAAACCACCATTCTATCTTTTGTTTCTGTGAGTTTGACTACTCAGAGTATCCCATGACGTGGAGTCATGCAGTCTTGATCCTTTCGTAACGGGCTTCACCCGTGTTGCAGTGTCAGAGCTCACTCCCTTTCCAAGGCTGAACACTGCGCCGCTGTATGTAAAGGCCACGTCTTGTCCGTTCATGCACCAACGGACACCTGGGCTGCTTCCACTTTTGGCTGCTGTGAATATGGGTGTGAAACTGTCTCTTTTAGACCCTTCTCTCAAGTCTTTTGAGTGTATACTCATGATTTACGTTTCCCTAATGACTTTGTCGTGAGTCTGTTGAGCGCCTTTTAATGTGAAAAGGCCTTGCTGATAGGGGTTCTGGAAAGGAACGGGTTGACTGTGGTGAGGTCTTACTCACTTTTTGGATAATTTGTCCAGAAGAGACGGAACGCCAGCCCGTTTGCTTTGGCTAAGAAATCTATGGCAAGCTATGCGTGAATTATGCATACAAATCATTATCACCTACAATCACATGGTAAGAAAAAAAAAACGGGGTAAATTTTATCTTCTTCCCTCCTCTGGTTTCTCTATGTAGAGATGGCCTCTGCTACCTGGTTCTTTATATCTGTCCAGAGATCTTCATATGTATGTGTCCTCTTGTCATATAAGTAGCAGCATATCACACATGCTGTTTGATATTCGCTTTTTTCTCTCAAGTATATATTTTGGGGAACATTCCATATTAGCATATATGGTTCTGCTTCTGGAATGTTCTTCTGAAGCTAATTCTCAATCCACATGCCTGCATTTCCTCCGCTGATGCACTTAGCCTCTAGAAGCTTCTAGAGGCTCCATGTTTCCTCTCAGCGTTTAGCAAATGCACTTCAACTGGTTTATTCCTTACACAGATGAGTGTCCAATGTCCAGATTGGCCCAAGCAACACCCACAGCGTTGTTGGTAGCAGAGTCATTTCCTGCTTTAATTCCACTTAGCAACTTGATGGGGAAGGCAATGGCACCCCACCCCAGTACTCTTGCCTGGAAAATCCAATGGACGGAGTAGCCTGGTGGGCTGCAGTCCATGGGGTCGCTAACAGTCGGACAGACTGAGCGACTTCACTTTTTCACTTTTCTCTTTCATGCATTGGAGAAGGAAATGGCAACCCACTCCAGTATTCTTGCCTGGAGACTCCCAGGGATGGGGGAGCCTGGTGGGCTGCCGTCTATGGGGTCACACGGAGTCAGACACGACTAAAGTGACTTAGCAGCAGCAGCAACAGCAACTTGATCTCCATTACACATTTTTTTTTTTAAGATAATAAAAGCCAATAGTCTGTATAACACAAACACCACTGTATGGATAAATATGTGGATACTAAACCCTCGACTAACTTAAACTGTCCATTCATCAGTTGATGTTTCATCACATGTTCTCATGTCTTGGCGTGAGAAATTTGATGTAGAGGCTTCAGTATAATGGATGGAAATTCTGCCTGTGGGAAAGTTGATGTCTTCATGTCAAGAGTCAATGGAGACCCAAGTGAGAAGAGCAAAGCCATGGAGGACTGGGGTGGGGGGAGAGGAGTGGGGAACGCAGGTTGAGGACAGGCAGGAGGGCCCGTGTGAGCCAGGGTCAGCTCCACCCTGTAGGAGATGCAGGGCGGTATCAGAATATGAAGGGCTGTTGGGTTAACTAACTTTATCTTTTGTTATAAAAATAATGATGATTAATGGATACTGTCCATGTGCCAGGAATTCTAGCAGATGCTTCTCACTTATTATTTCTGATGCTCACGCAAATTTACTATTCTTTTTCTAATTTTCCATCTGAAAAAAGTGAGGCTCAGAACGAGAGTGAAGCAGCTGGTGACTGTGGGGCTGGAATTTTTACGTGGGGTCCTCTGATGGCAAAGCCCTGGCTCTGCCTTTGGCCACACTTCCTTCCCTACTACTGCGGCCTCCAAGCAGAGGCGTGTTCTCTGGTGAACTCCAAGGTGTTGTGAGCCCTCCTGCCTTGTTGGAGGGGAGGAGCATCCTGCTGAAGCAGTGGGGGTCAGCAGGTTGGACGGAGCACCTTCCCTAGGCTCCCTCAGCCTTGCCCACTCCAAGGCAGACAGCTTGACTCCCTGTGTGCTCACATGGGGAGACAGGCACCCCAGTTCCCATTTCTCCAAGGCTGCTGCAGGCATCATGCCCCTCCCTGTGAGCAAACTGGTATTCCAAGCATGGAGCTACAGAGTTCCCTGGAGTTTTCACTGCCCACCGAGGCAGCTAGACACTCCTGCCCAGCCGTCAGACACCCCATGTGGCTCAGCCCATGGCCCCCACCCCCAAGGCCTGCCTCCTTTTCCGTCTGGCTATCATTCCACCTGATCTCCATCAGCTCCCACATTTTGACTGATTCCAGCTCATCTCCATCAGTCAGGGCCCAGCTGGCACACTCCCATGGGTGATGAGGAAACCTTATGGGAGGGACTCTTTTCAAGCATGTAGGTGTGATAACGGGGAAGGCAATGGCACCCCACCCCAGTACTCTTGCCTGGAAAATCCAATGGACGGAGTAGCCTGGTGGGCTGCAGTCCATGGGGTCGCTAACAGTCGGACAGACTGAGCGACTTCACTTTCACTTTTCTCTTTCATGCATTGGAGAAGGAAATGGCAACCCACTCCAGTATTCTTGCCTGGAGAATCCCAGGGATGGGGGAGCCTGGTGGGCTGCTGTCTATGGGGTCACACGGAGTCAGACACGACTGAAGTGACTTAGCAGCAGCAGCAGCAGGTGTGATAAAAGAAGGCCAGCAAGAGGTGATGGGAGACCAGAAGGGCTGGTGACAGTGGAGAGCCATTCCCACCCCTGGGCCTGACCAGAGGGCGCTGCAGCCAGTGGGCTCTGCTTTCCCAGAGGGGACTGGTGAGCGGGAGCACTGCGCCTCAGAAGAGGGGTCCAGCCGCTGCTGCCCGCAGGCTCCTGGCGAGAAAGCCGGGGCAACGATTATTCCTCCCCACTTCCTCCTGCTTCCCATTCTCCATCACCCGGGCGGAAGGCAGAGGGCAGGGGAGACCGGCGGTAGAGCAGAGTGGGCTGGAGGCTGGCTGGGAACCAGGCAGCACACCGCCCTCTGGTGTGTCTGGCACTTGGGTCTGATTCGGTCTTGGAGCCTGAGCTCGTTCTCCTGCTGATCCAGCACGGTGAGGAAAACTCCCTGGGAGAGTGTGGGTTAGAGCAGAGTGGGCTGGAGGCTGGCTGGGAACCAGGCAGCACACCGCCCTCTGGTGTGTCTGGCACTTGGGTCTGATTCGGTCTTGGAGCCTGAGCTCGTTCTCCTGCTGATCCAGCACGGTGAGGAAAACTCCCTGGGAGAGTGTGGGTAGGGGGTGAAAAGAGGATAAGACATGGACGAAAGTGTGCGCAGTTACAAGGGCTTCTGGCACCCTTGGGCCCCATCTTTTTCTGCCACCGAGGCAGTGTGCTGCCCTGGCCCCCGGCTCCACCTACTTCACAGTTTGCGTGGTCATCAGTTACTCATGGAAAAGGGGGGCAGGCCCACTCTCTTGCTTCCAATAATGTCCATATCGCCTTCTCTAAAGGTCTATTCTGAGCTGGCTCCCCAGCGCTGGTCCTTCTGAGCTCCTTCCTCCAGGAGCCAGGCAGAGCAACAGTGTGATGGAGCCCTGAGGCAGAGGGGCCCACTGCCATCCACACTGGGCTGGCTTGTTCCTGTCCTGAAAGGATGCTGTCTTGCTGGGTTCTTGTTTCCCCATGGGCCACCCCTTCTCGTGGGGGCGGGGGG
>SJYX01008284.1:97455-220796 GCA_006410675.1 Oreotragus oreotragus
TTCTCGTGGGGGCGGGGGGGTGGGCATGGGTGGGGGAGTGCTGAGAGAGAAGAGAGCGGGTGCAGGACGGCCAGAACAGGACAGCTGACCACACACCACTGCCCCACTTCCTGAAAGGATCCTCTTCACCTTCCCTAGTTTCTGTATCTGCATCACTATGCTTAATGGAGGAATTAAGGAGCCGGTGTGCGGTTGACATGAATCCCCCAATTCCTCGTCACTTTCTCAGCATGCTGTGCTGCTGGAGGAGATGCAAACACAGCTTGGGAGAAAGCATCTCCCCTCCTTTCCTCCCTTCTTTCCCTGCCTCCTTCCTTTCACCTTTGGCCCTGTACTTCCTCTGAGCTGGCAGGCCCCTCTGCCTCTCAGTCCTATCTGGTCACCATCCCCCCACACCCACTCACCCGCATGGGTGAGGTATGGCGGGCACTTTATGAATGACTCCCCCATGATTTCTGAATGTGGAAGTATTAGTCACTCAGTCGTGTCCGACTGCTTGTGACCCTATGGACCACAGCCCACCAGGCTCCTCCATCCGTGGGATTCTCTAGGCAAGAATACTGGAGTCAGTTGCTGTTCCCTTTTCCAGGGGAATTTCCCAACCCAGGTATCGAACCCGGGTCTCCTGCGTTGGAGGCAGATTCTTTACCATCTGAGCCACCAGGGAAGCCCAGTGACCCCTGCCTCCCGGGTGATCCCCTTCCTTGGAGTGTGGACTGCAGACGCTAACTCGTTTCAAAAGAACAGGAGAAGTTGTGGGGTGTGGCTTCCCAGGCTAGGCTATGAAAAGATGGCAGCTCCCATCTCGGGAGCTGCTGACTGTGGGCCTTGCGAATGCCAGTGAGGGAATGGCGAGGCCACCCTGTGGAGAGGGCCGTGCGGGGAGGAACCAAGAGAGGCCAACAGCTGGGAGGACCAGAGGCCCCCCCACCCCCAGCCCCCTGGAAAAGCCTGGAGAAACCCTTCCCCGGCAGTCATCAGATGAGACTGCAGCCCAGCCAAAGCTTGACGGCAAGCTTGAGCCAGATACCAGCCAAGCTGGGCCAATTCTTAACTCACGGAATTCTGAGATAGTAAATGTTTTAAGCTGCCTAATTTGGGGATAATTCGTTACGTAACAATAGTAGGGAAAGTGGTGAAAGTGTTAGCTGCTCACGCCTGTCCGACCCTTCGTGACCCCGTGAACTGTAACCTGTCAGGCTACTGTGTCTGTGGGATCCTCCAGGCAAGATTACTGGAGTGGGTTGCCATTTCCTCCTCCAGGGGATCTTCACAACCCAGGTATCGAACCCAGGTCTCCTGCATTGTAGACGGATTCTTTACTGTTGAGCCACCAGGGAATCCCATACAGGAGGGGAGATATTGAAACTTGGAATGGAGGAGCTGGACCCAGGTATGAGTCTGCAGTAGAGACTGAGGGAGCCGTGCCTGTCCCCAGGATGGAGAGAAGCAGAGAGCATGACTTCTCCAGGCCGGGGCATCATCTGACAGCCTCACCAGTTTCAGGGAGCTCATGACAGTTAGAGCTCATTGCCAAGGTTGAGGGCTGGTGGGAGACCTCGTTGGGGTGGGGGAGGCTGGGGTCTCCTTTCCTGTCATTATCTCCTGAGCTCAGTGTCTGAGAAGCAGAGAGCATGACTTCTCCAGGCCGGGGCATCATCTGACAGCCTCACCAGTTTCAGGGAGCTCATGACAGTTAGAGCTCATTGCCAAGGTTGAGGGCTGGTGGGAGACCTCGTTGGGGTGGGGGAGGCTGGGGTCTCCTTTCCTGTCATTATCTCCTGAGCTCAGTGTCTATTTTATTAATAATACATGCCTAGTGATGGTGTCTGTGAATGAATGCTTGTCTCCCGAGCCTGACTGTTCTGTTGGGCAGCCCTCCTGTAGCTTTATCATTGCCTTTCATCTTTATTTAGCAGTTTTATTGCCAGTGATTAGTAATGGCAGCAGTTGGCGTCCCTCTTTATAGGGAAGCCTCCTCTCTGTTTACTGGTGGGATGAATTCGGAATGAGGAGGTTTGTGGGTACAGGAGCCTATCCCCTCNGGCAGCCCTCCTGTAGCTTTATCATTGCCTTTCATCTTTATTTAGCAGTTTTATTGCCAGTGATTAGTAATGGCAGCAGTTGGCGTCCCTCTTTATAGGGAAGCCTCCTCTCTGTTTACTGGTGGGATGAATTCGGAATGAGGAGGTTTGTGGGTACAGGAGCCTATCCCCTCCTTGGCCCGCCTCACCCAGCAACCCAGGTCCCCTGTGGCTCCACCACCTTGGGTTGCCTCCCTTCCTAGCTCAGTCACACCCGCAGGCTCAGCTCAGCCTCGTCGCTACCAGGGACTCTGGGAGAGGGAGTCTGGGGATCTCTTCATGCTTCCTCTCCCCCTATCCCACTTAGGGAAACGTAGCATCCTGTCACCGTCTGAGCATCCCTCTCTGTCTGATCCCAGCACCATCTTCTAACCCCACATTCTTAGGAGACTTTGGAATGGGGAGAGGCCCTTAGCAGAGCTGGGGGTTAGGGTCCTCATTGCCTGCCTCGGTCCCAGGAGTGGAGCTTTCTAGCTTTGGGCGAGCCTGACCTTCTGCTGCAGTGTCCGTAGATGACAGCTCTGCCTCTGGGCCTTGCCTGAAGCCTGCAGGTCCCAAGACCAGGCCCCAGCAGAGGGACTCTCATCTGCAGTAAAGCCTGCTGAGGTACGGTGCGCCTCTGTGCCTGCTCTCTGACTGCTGAGAACTGAACAGACCATAAAGGCAGCCCCTCTTGTTCCTGTGAAGGTCTGTGTAGGGCTGCAGTGATGAGGCTGGGGGGCAGGAATGGGTTTGTGGGGAGGAGCATGTTTCTGTGGATGGGCAGGGTTACTTCTGCTTGGGGGAGGGGGCAGAGGAGGCAGGATGGGGTGCTCCGCCTTCAGGACCCTTCCCTGCCCCTGCCGTACACTTGCTGGCTGGACAGTGTGGCTGGGCTCTCCCTTGGGGATCCATGGTGCTGGCAAAGCAGCTTCTTGCAGTGGGCTTTGCGGGAGCACAGACCTGGGGTTTGGATCCCAGCTCTGCTCTGTGTGTGTCCTGACATGTCTGGCTTCGGGTTTTTCTGCAGTGCAATGGCGATCCTACCTGAAAGGCACTCACCAGGCTCCAAAAAGCGAGCCCAGCCCTTTGAAGTCAGGAGGGCTGGCTGCTGGAGCTTGTACCCGGCCAGGTCTCCTTTCTGCCCTCTTCCTGGCCAGCCACCTCCTCCACGCCGGCCCGAGGGGGTCTGCCTCCTTCAACCCAAGCACAGCACTCCACCTTCACCCCTCCTCTCTAGCGCAGTGGAGCACAGAGGATCCCAGCGGGAAGGCTCCATTGTTTTGGTGATCTCTTGCTGAGTGGCAAATCACCTTAAAATCAGTGGCTTAAGATGCTGATGCTTTATTACGTCTCATGGGTTCAGTGGGTCAGGAAGTTGAGAAGAGCGTGACTGGCGCCTCTGGCTCTGGATTTTTCATGTGGTTGCCCTGGGACAGGGGCTGTGGCTGGAAGGACCCACATTTCCCCCCATGATTGGCATCAGGAAAGCTCCTCGACTTGGAAATATCTGTTGTCATCACAGGTATTCGGACTGACTCTGTGGCCTCCCCCACTGGCCAGCCAGGGGGCGGCGGTCCAGCAGGGGTGCAGCTTCATCCTGGGGCCCCACAGAGGGTGCTGAACCTCCTGTCTGACCAGTCCATGGGCACGAGGAGTGACAGGGAGCTCTCACTCCTCTGTCCTTCTGCAGTTCCCCCATGGACCCTGCAGAGCTCCCAGCCTTTCTTTTCCCACCCGGCTGTGACTGTGACCTTCCCGTCCCACCCAAGCGTGGCTGGCTGCAGGCCCTGATGGCCTGTTAAGCTGCCCCGATCTCTTTTTTGGACTGCAGGGCGCCTCGGATTTTGCTTTGTGGTTGGAGTTCTGCCTCCTGATGCTCATATCCACACTCCTGCCTGTTGCTTCCTGTGTGCATTTGGGAGCTTTGTCACTTCCCGCAGCCCTGTCCCTCTTGGTGCAGAGGCTTCGGACAGGCCCTGACAGCTCTCTATTCTCAGGGAGAGGGTCGTCCCGACTGTGCCTGTGGGCCCGTGCCAGTGCTGCAAGCAGACAAGCCTTCCCTTCCCTCCTTCACTCCCAGAGGCCATGACGATTCCTACCAGGCTTGCTTCTAGGGTTCTGGTCTTGGACTTGGCACAAGGAGGGAGGAGCAACTTTTTTCCAATTAAGCTGTATTTGCGTTGTCAACTGAATCCAGTTCCCCTTCAGTCTCTCAGTCTAGGAATTATCCTTTATTAAACTTGGGCCTGAACTGCAGCTGCAGCAAAATCAGGAGCCGTCCCCCAGGTACCACAAGGCCCTGTGTTGCTGGAGGTTTTCCTCTTGCAGCTTTTTCAGGCCTGCTTGGTGAGAGGAAACCCACAATGACATCCTCAGCATTCAGGAATGGGAGATGTGGGTGCGGTGAGCTGGACCCCTCGCCCAGCCTGGGGCTGGCTACTGCCAAGCCCTGAGTCTGTAAGGCCACCCACAGACCTCTACTAAGCAATGAGGGGCTGTGGCCCCGGGAGCCAGGCTGATGAACACTTAGTGGGTGCTGGGCAACGGGCTAAGTGCTTTCTGCATACTAAAGTACCCAGTCTTCATTACCATCACAGGAATCTGGAATTGGAATGGTCTCCACTTTACAGATGAAGATACTGAGGGTCAGAGCGGATGGCTCAGTCACCAACTGTGAAACAAGGGAAAAATGAAGTAGCACCTCTATGCCACAGCACAGAAGAGAGCCGACTAACCGTGATCTCGCGTTTTACAGCATCCCTAAGAAGCCTCAGGTGAGGAAGCAGCCTGCTAATGACTTTCTTCCAGTCCGCCTGTGCCGATGCTTTGAGGGACCAGAATAACCCATCAGTGAACTTTGGATGTCACAGGCTAAAAAATCTACCACATGTAACGCCCAGAACCCTCCTGAATGTGTACCGTGTTTCATGAAGAGAGAGGAAAAACCGTCATGCCTGCACGAGGACCCTTGAAAATTCCCTTTACCCCTGCCTAGCTCCGACTGCCTCCTGTTCCCTACTCCCACGATAAATACAGGCGGATGGGAGAGACAGAGCTGAGCTTTGCCTCCTGTCCCCTTGCTTGGCCTCCCTGTAATAAAGGCTTTCGTCTACAAAAGACTGTCGTTCTGGTGTTTGGTCTTTCTCTTATGAGCCCACGCCCTCGAATGCAAGTGGGCCGGTGGGCGTGTGGACCCTGAGTCCAGGCCTGGCCTTAGCTCTGGACAGACGGGGGCCTCTTCTCAGCAGTGCTGGGAGGAGCCCTGTGGGGTGGGCACAGGTGGTGGTTTGCCTGCTGCTTCTGTGGGCGGCAGGTCTGTAGGGCTCCCTTCCTGGGGAGCGGGTGGGAGTGGGCATCTTCCTTCTTCCCTCAGACTACTTGGCTGAGGAAGGCCAGACATATACATTTCGCAGGACATCTCGACTCAGTGTCAAGGGGGACGCTGAGCCACGCCCACATTCCTGGCCCACAGTATCACAAGAAAATAAAGGCTTGTTGTTTTAAACTATTAATTTTCTGAAAAGTTCTTGTTTCGTGCTATTTCATTATGCAGTGAAAGATAACTGACCCAGTGTTCATGAAGAGAGAGGAAAAACCGTCATGCCTGCACGAGGACCCTTGAAAATTCCCTTTACCCCTGCCTAGCTCCGACTGCCTCCTGTTCCCTACTCCCACGATAAATACAGGCGGATGGGAGAGACAGAGCTGAGCTTTGCCTCCTGTCCCCTTGCTTGGCCTCCCTGTAATAAAGGCTTTCGTCTACAAAAGACTGTCGTTCTGGTGTTTGGTCTTTCTCTTATGAGCCCACGCCCTCGAATGCAAGTGGGCCGGTGGGCGTGTGGACCCTGAGTCCAGGCCTGGCCTTAGCTCTGGACAGACGGGGGCCTCTTCTCAGCAGTGCTGGGAGGAGCCCTGTGGGGTGGGCACAGGTGGTGGTTTGCCTGCTGCTTCTGTGGGCGGCAGGTCTGTAGGGCTCCCTTCCTGGGGAGCGGGTGGGAGTGGGCATCTTCCTTCTTCCCTCAGACTACTTGGCTGAGGAAGGCCAGACATATACATTTCGCAGGACATCTCGACTCAGTGTCAAGGGGGACGCTGAGCCACGCCCACATTCCTGGCCCACAGTATCACAAGAAAATAAAGGCTTGTTGTTTTAAACTATTAATTTTCTGAAAAGTTCTTGTTTCGTGCTATTTCATTATGCAGTGAAAGATAACTGACCCAGTGTTTGTGCCAAGTTGCATTCTCGCGAGCAGGGAGTGAGGATTCTCACTGCGCTGTATCCTTGGTAACACTTGGGGTTGTCAGAATGCTTGCTTTGTCCGTCTGTTGGGTAATGCCACCCATTACCCGTTTCACTGTGGCTCTGTTACGAGACACATACAGTTAGGAGCAGTATGTCTTCTTGATTAATTGGCCCCTTCATCGTTATGAAGTGTCTCTACTCCTTATTCTAATTTGATTGACAATAACCAATTCAGTTTCATTTAAATTTTTTTCTTCTATGGCTTGATTTATTGCTGTGAATATTTAGCCAGTAAGAGTCATCTGTGTTTCTATGTGTAGTTTATATAATTATTATATAATTCATAATTCTTTCTATATGATATTCAGTTATAGGAATATTTCATATTTTATAGTTCAGTTGATTTATTGAACTCTATTATAACTCTATTGATTTATAATTTGTTTTATTTTACCCTAATTTTTGTCTCTATGAAAGCCTTGTTTTGTACTAAGAGAAGGCAGAGGTCTCCAATGTCCTTGGAGAGACACATATTTTCTGATTTGCTGGATTCCCTGCTCAAACAACAAAGAGAAGGGAGGTGCACTGAGAGTCACTTCAGACTAAGGCCACCAATATGAGCTCAGCTTTACTTAGAAAAGCACTTTCTCTTAGCATCTTTTACCAATGGCCTGGGGGATTCAGATTAGATTCGAGTATGCTGTAGGCATTTTTGGAGAGGATCGAATATGGCTCCTCTTTCCCTCCCTGGTGGCTTCTGCCCTGTCCCCCTCCCCATCTGCCATGCCGAGAATAAGACCTAGGTCTCCCCAGGGGTGGATTCCCTGTCAGCAAAGATAATGTGGTCAGGGTTCCTTTAGCAAATGTGCTTAACTGGGATCAGCTAGCACTAAATTTTTGAAGCCCCAAGAACATGCTCAGAAGGAAGCTGTTGGAACTTTTGGGAATATGAAAAATCTCCGTGGCTGGCTTGACTTCCTATCAGCCTTCAGAGTTACCTTGTTTCAAAAACTCGTAGAGAAATTCTGAGAGGTAGAGATGTCAAGCAATGTCTCCTCTAGAATTTTCTAAAGCTCTTGCTTGCTTGATAATTCTCAAATTCTACTTACAGAGTTAAAGTGGATGTGTGGACACCTTAGGTGGTGATGGGATTTATCTTTTAGAGCCATTTTATTTGTTTGTAATAATATTAATTTCTCTGTCTATGGAACTACACTTAGTTTCACTGGATTGAGGGGAAATGAGAAGAAAGATAACCAGTTGAAACTATCCTTCTCGTCTTGAAGGAGAGCACCTTTGATTTTTTTTAGATGACTTACAGGTTAAACCCACATCTGTACTAACCTAGCCTTACCACTTGGCAGCCAGACATGATGAAATACTTCAGAAGACTGTGGTCTGATGCCGGGTCCTCCCTGTATCAATAAATAGAATTCAGGAACACTCACCACTTGCACTTAATGCGGTTTGTCTAATGTCCTCATCACTTTAGCGTCACGAGACCAGAGAATAACTTGGTTCTGGCTTGGGTTTTGGGTGTTGTTGTCAGTCCTGGACAAGCCTTTTGGCCTCCTTTTGTTGGCAGGCCTGGAATTTCTCATCAAAGAACATGAGC
This sequence comes from Oreotragus oreotragus, assembly GCA_006410675.1. Taxonomy (NCBI): domain Eukaryota; kingdom Metazoa; phylum Chordata; class Mammalia; order Artiodactyla; family Bovidae; genus Oreotragus; species Oreotragus oreotragus. The sequence continues at coordinate 105,380 of SJYX01008284.1, forward strand.
TAAATGTGAATGCCGACTTATGTGTTACATTGTGGAGCATCTGTTCCCGGGCCTTGGGGGCCACAGTCTCCTTCCTGGGGCAGCAGGGTGCCTGCTCTGGTGTGGCAGTGGCTTAACTCTTCTAGCTGGCATTAAACACTCTGGAAAGTGAGGAAAGAAGATCAAAATAGCATTGATTGTGTCTCCGAAAATACTTTAAATAGAATTTTGAAGAGGAATTCCATGGAGTTTCAGTAATGTTTACCTGTGGCCTGCCTTGGACCTGGCACCTTGCTAGCTGCTGGGGATGCAGTGAGAATGTGGACAGGCAAGATCCCTCCCTCCAAACCTGATGGTTGGGTGGGCAAGAAAGACAGTTGGGCAATTATAGGAGGGGCTGTGGTGGGGAAGTACAACATGCTCATGACCTTGGAAAATGAGGTGCGCGGTGACGAGCCGGGGCATCTCCTGGAGGAGATGGGGTCTAGGACAAGACCCCAGGGCAGGAATGGACAAGGGCAGGCTGGTGGGGAGCGGCTGAGGGCCCCGAGGGTCCAGGGAGAGGGTGAGCCTGGAGAGGGGAGGGAGGCTGGGAGAGAGGGCGCCAGTGGTCTGTTGCTGGGTAGTAAGCCACTCTGAAACTTAGAGGCTCCGGGAGACAGCCCTCACTGTTCCAGCATCTCTCCCAGCTTTGTCCGCCGGGAAGCTGGGAATGGCTTGCTCAGGTGGTTCTGGCCTGGACAGCCAGAGGCTGGAGCTGAAACAGGAGGGCGGGGGGCTCTCTCTCTTCCTGTTATCGTCCCAGGGTCTTTCTAAGCCATCTTGATGTGGGCCAGGGTGGGGTTTTCGATAGCAGAGTGACCCAGTACGTGGACGGCTCTGTGGCAGCCGGGGACTCACAGAGTGCTCGTTCCAGGGGACCTGTGGAAGCGGCATGGCGCCCTCTGACTTGGCCTTGAACTCACACACCAACTCCTCTCTGCGGGGCACAGGTCGGTGGGCGGGGCCGAAGAGTGTGCAGTGGGGCTGGGAATGGCCCATATGGCCAACTCACAGAAGCTCAAGGTCGTGGGAGTCCAAAAGGGAGATGTAGGCACAGGCAGGAGATGAAGCCGGAAAGACTGGTGTCCCGCAGCACGGGGCAGCCTTGCACACCCTGCTCTGGAGCCCGACTCATTATTGGGGTGAGCAGGGAGCCCTGGGGTATTAGGTGGGACCTCGGGCCACCTGAGGGGAGTGGTGGTTTGGAAGGAAGTCATGCTGGGAGAGGTGGCAGTGAGGACTCTGAGTGGGGCTGAGAGGTGGTGGGGTGCAGATGGCCGATGTGGTGATAGATATCTGGACGTAGAATCGACAGATAAGGGGTCTGACTGAGTTGGGGGCAGGAGACTGACAGCAGCGGGGATGGCGACCGGAGCTGCGGCTTAGCCACCAGGGGAAGCGTGGGCTGCTGAGTGTGGGAGCCGGGAAGATGAGGGCCTGCTTGGGAGGCAGGACCCAGGAGGTTCCTCTTCCTCCTTCTTCCTCGGAGTCATGTGTCCTGGCTCTGCCAGCCCCAACCCGGCGCTGGGCTCTCAGGGCTAGTGGGATGTTTGTGCTGGTCAATAGCTTTTGTTTTTGGTTTTGTTTTCCAAAATTTAAATACCAAAAGATTTACCATTTTAACCACTTTTAAGTGTAATTAAGGACACTCACCACCATTCAACTCTAGCCATTTTTGACCTTTTCCAGCTGGAACTCTGTACCCATTAAACATCAGCTCCCCACCCGTCCCACCCCGTCCTCAGTCCCTGGCAGTCGGCTTTCTGCCTTCTGTCTCTACGAGTCTGACTGCTCAGGTGCCTCATAAAGGTGGGGTCATGAAGTGTTTGTCCTACTGGCTCACTGTACTCAGCTCAGTGTCCTGGACGTTTATCCACGTTGCAGCATGCGTCAGGACTTCCCGCCTTTTAAAGGCTGAATCTGTGTCACATTTTGTCTGTGCATCTGCTGACTAGCATTTGGATTGGTTCCACTTTTTGGATAATGTGAATAATGCTGCTATGTATCCAGGGATACAAATATCTCTTTGAGATCGGAATACTTTCGACAATTTTGTACAGGGGAATGAAATTTTCAGATGATGTAGTAATTCTGTTTAACTTTCTGAGGGCCTGCCTTAACTGCTTTTCACAGCAGCTGCGCAATTTTACATTGCCACCAGTAATACATAAAGTTTTGAATTTTTCCACATCCTGATCAACACCTGTTTTCTTTTCTTTTAATTTTTAATTTTATAGTCACTCTCCGAATGGGTCTGAAGTGACACCACGTTACGGCTTTGATTTGTGGGTCCCCAGTGATGAGTGATATTGAGCCCTGGTCGAAAGGTTTCCAACAGAAAGGATCCATCCTCTGGGAAGTTAGCAAAGTCGGCACTGCAAGTGTAGTTAGCATGTGTGGACCAGGACAGATGTGGAGACCTTTTGAAATCACACTTCCCTGTGCAGTGGGTCACCTGGCTGGATGGAGGGCTCTCAGATACATCCCCAACACAGAAACCTGATGGGATATCAGTGCAAGGAAGAGCAGAGACGGGGCTTCACCGACGCCAGTGATGTGGGAGGACCACATGAGACAGTTGTGTCCACCGAGAGCATATTTGTTATCTGGGCCGAAAGGCTTTCCATGTGCACAGAGTTCAGATTTTGCCCTGTGCTCCCCTCATTTATATGCAATTATTTCACTCATTTGAAATAATTCATATGAGTGAAAGAAGTCTTTCATGTGGCCAACCTCTGGGTAGACTTTCGATTCATGCCACTGGCTCGCTGCAGCCCCACATATAATCCGGGGTCTCAGAAGCTGGCATCAGGTCCCTTTTGACTTCTGCATCCATCCCAGTCTTGGGAGAGGGGTCACCAGCTTCTGCCGAACATCTCTAGTGGCAGTGAGCTTAGTTCTCCCCAAGCTACTCGAGCCAACTGTGGAGGCAGCCGTCGTCACTAGAGGTGCCTTCCTCACAGTCGGTGTGAATCAGCGGCCCCCAGCCCCCAGCCAGACACGCAACTTTCTCCTCCTCACCCGCAGCCATACTGAAAGACAAGAAGACATGAACTGGTTCCCCCAAATCCCCTCCTTTCCAGGCCAAACACGGGCTGCTAGCGCTCCTCAAAGTCTGGCGTGCAAACGGATCACTAGGGAACCTTCTGGAGATGCGGATGGAGAGCCTGGATTCTAAGTGCCCTGGCCATGTGGAGGTTCCTGGTCTACGGAGCACACTTAGAGACACACGGCTGAGGCTGTGAGCGCCCAGCGCGAAGTGAGAGAGCTGGGCGTGTGAGTGGGCTCCTCACTCCGTGGCTGTTGGCTCCATATCCCCGTGCTCCGCTTCCCTTTCGCCCGTGGAGCTAGTGAAGGTCCCTCTCACAGCTGTGTGCTGAGGTCTGAGGCCAAGCTCCCGTCTTCTCAGGGGCTGGCGCAGCCTGTGTGACGGACATTGCGAGCTCCTGGTCATTCTCCGCTGAAGAGCCCTAGGACCTTTGATCATTCCCTCAAGGAGCTCCGCACTCTTGTTCCTCCCTGGGAGACACCTGGAAGAGCTGTCCGTCAGTAAAGGGGCAGCGCACCAGACAGAAGATGCAGGCACGGCCTTTACCTACGGCTTCCGTGTGTTCCCCATTCTCACCACTATTCTGTTAAACGTGATGCTAGAAATAGTGCTTTTTCTGGCAACTCAGGTGAGTGAGGCGTCAGTTCAGAAGCTGATGAACATATCAGTTCAGTTCAGTTGCTCAGTTGTGTCCTACTCTTTGTGACCCCGTGGACTGCAGCACACCAGGCTTCCCTGTCCATCACCCACTCCTGGAGTTTACTCAGACTCATGTCCATCAAGTCAGCGATGCCATCCAACTATCTCAGGATATGATGGCCATATCAGCATCCAACTGTCTCAGGATATGATGGCCATATCAGCAAAGGTCTATTCTACCCGGCTACCCGTGGTTCTATGCTCATGCTGATTAGAAATGCTAGTGAACAACTAGCTAAGCCAGAACATTTTGACATGGCCAGACAGATGGATTAGTATTTAATACATGTCATCTCTGTTTGATAGATCAAAGATGGGAAAGTTCTTGTTTCCTCATAAGCTGATGCACCGCTTTGTACTTCCTGGCTCAGATCAGGTGTCATTCCCACAGAAGTCCCCTTTTCCCTCCAGGCTGAGCCGGACGCCCTTCAGACCACCGTGCTAAATCCCTTACCATGTGGGCTCGTCTTTCTTCTCTGTCAGACTTTAATTCCCTGGGCACAGAGACCAAATCTCATAATCAGGGTATCTTTGGTGCCCAGTGAAACACCTGGCACAGAGCAGGAACTCTGGAAATGTAAAGAGAGGGAGGAAAGAAAAGAATATAAGAAGGGTAAGAGTGAGGGATGGGGGAGGAAGGAAGAAGGCAGTAGTGACCTCCCCCAGCCCTAAACAGAAACAGAAGGGATCTACCTGCAAATGAGTTGGTCTTCAGTGACTCCTGTCTCTGGAAGCATTATCTGCTTCTAAGAACGTAGGTACTTTGCGGTGAGTGCTGGAGGCCTTCCATCCAGCTGACTTGCTGGGGGGCCAGATGTCCAAGGAAGGAATCCTTACTCTAAACTTGTGAGCAGATGCTGCATTCTGCCAGACACCCTGTCCTCTTTTACATCCACAGGGGCAGAGAGGACTGGGGAGCTGATCTTGATCTCCACGTATCTATCTTTATGTTTTTCGCTCCATCAATGGCCCTGCTCACATTGCTCCTCAGACAGAAGGTCACTGGTGTCCAAACATGTTTCTGTGTTCAGTTGCTTCAGTCGTGTCCAACCCTTTAGACCTTACGGACCGTAGCCCGCCAGCCTCCTCTGTGCATGGAGTTCTCCAGGCAAGAAAACTGAGTGGGCTGCCATGCCCTCCTCTAGAGGACCTTCTCAACCCAGGGATCAAACCAGCATCTCCTGCACCTCCTGCACTGCAGGTGGATTCTTTACCACTGAGCCACTGGGGAAGCCTGGGGCCTAAATTTGAACTCTCCTTATATAAAGTACATTTTCCTTTGTGGAGACATGGTTACTGTAACTATGGTTATTTTTTAAGTGGGGGACTCTTGTTAGGTAATTCTTTCCCTGGGCCCTAAGAATTTTGAAATGAGATACTATCTTTCCTATTTGAGTAAGGGGGAAACAGGTGAGAGCACGCTTGGTGATTTGTTGGCAGAGCCAAGATTACAACTCTGTTCCCTTCACTGGCATCACAGTGAGTGACTTGTGGGAACCGGATTTTTCAGACAACGGCCTGCCTGAGTTTCCGGCTAACCAACCAGCTGACTCACAGGTGTAGACAAGGCTCCTAGCATTGGGCTGGGGCTGGGGGGCTTGAGGAGCATTTTCACAATGAAATTCAGGTGCGATTGCACTTTTGTGGAAAACAGGCAGGTATCTAAAACTCTGAATCCAAATCACAACCCAGAATATGTTTAAAGACCCAGTATCTGTGAGTCTGGGACACGGTGAGCTGGGGGCCTCCCCGTCTTCCCAGCCTAGAAATGGCATGTTTGCTGAAAGGTCCAGGCAGTCTGTGTGGTTCCCTGGGATGTGAGCCGTGCAGTCCCGACAGCTGTCACGACAGCTGTCCCTTCTAAACAGAACGAAGGCACTCTAGCCCCCGTCTTTCCCACAGCGCAAAAATTAAGAAGCTTCCACAGAAGCCCCGGTAGAGGCCCATGACGCTGGCCTGCTTCTTTCCCAACACGTTGTCCACAGTGGGCATCAGCTTACAGACCCTCACTGCTTTCAGCGGCGCAGAGGTGGTCACTGCACCCTGTTACCCTGAATTGATTCAGATTCTTTCCTCCAAATCCCAGAGGGACTCGGGAGGAGTGTGATCTCCTTTTGAGCTCAGGGTGCAGGTACCAGTGATGACAGCGGGACTGTCAGGGCCTGACTCGATGGTGGGTAGGGTCTCCCTCTCCTTTGCTGCCCCAGTGTTAGGGGAGAGCCTGCCCGAGAAGGCAGGGACACAGGGGACTGTGGCGGATGAGTGCCGAGGCCACTCTGCTCCGAGTGGAGACCCTGGGTGGCCGCCCAATCGTGATGGCAAACCTGGAGGGCACGACTCTTTACTCACCAGCACAGACCCGTCACTGCCCACAGAGGAAAGATGAAAGAGTCCAGGGACAACACCTCATCTGCAAACTTGTTTCACTTTTTACAAGATGATCAGAAAATAGCCTTCAGAGGAAAGTTTCTTCAGTAAAGAAAACCCATTCTGTTCAAATAAATATTTCTGCAAGATTGCCTTGGGTTGCTCCTCAGCCGTTTCCCCACTAGGGTGAGCCGGAAGGGCTGCTGGGTCTGAGCGAGGGTGGGGTGGCCCCTGTGTGACCTGACCTAGAAGGAGATGTGCTCGGCGGTGTGCTTGCCAGCCAGGGCTCAGCGGAGTACGGCGTTTCTGGGGGCCTTAGCTGTGCTCAGGCTGTGAGCCGGCCCTTGGGGAGGAGTGGGTGGGATGCTGAAGGGAAGGCTTGTTAGGAATCAGGCTGGACACACATGGGTGCCAGGGTCAGGGCAGATGGACAGGGAGGCAGGGAGGGAAGGAGAAGGGAGGAGGACTGGGTCTGGGGTCCAGGAGCTCTGAAGGGACTCTACTTATGTGAGCAGAGCAGCGCCCTCCCAGGGAGGCGAGCCCCTCAGGTTGGGTTTGCTCAGGATCCCGGCTTCCTCACAAATTTTAGGGATCTCAAACAGCTGAGTATGAGTTGACGTGTGTATGTGTGTGTGTGATTGTTCGGGGGGAGAGGGAAGTAGCTTTTCTGGTTTTGTTGTGGGGCCGGGGGCGGGTTTGTCCACTATGATTCTCAAGAAATGCCTTCTGTGGCAAAGTCCTCTAGGTCGTTGGTGGAGATAATGCCCAGGCTTGGAGCCTCTCCCCTCTCCTGCCCTGCACCCTGGGGAGGCCCCTTGGGGCGCTGGGCTGCAGAGGGCTGGCTGGGGTGGCTGGGAGCCTCAGAGGGCAGCTGCAGGCCCACACCGTGGACGCTGTGGGGCCTGAGGCCGGCTGCCTCGGTGGTGTGAGGGCGCTGCCTGAGGAAGGTGGGGGCAGAGAGCTGAGAGGAGCAGCACAGGGGCATCAGCGCCGTCACGGGCAGGGGCCGGAAGCCGGGGTAGAGCACGTAGGGAGCGGCAAGGGCGTCCGGCACGGTTGGCTCGGGGGAGCCCCGCTCAGAGGATGGGATGGAGACCTTGACGTATTTGCCTGTCTCTGGGTCATAGAAGGTCTTGATTTTCACCTGGAGCGGCAGATCGAAGACAAAATACTCTCCAGACTGGGGGTCCTGAAGGACCTTCTGGGTGGCAGGGTAAGGGGGCTGGGGTGTCAGGGACTGGGGCCCCCCAGGCCTCCTCTGGACAGGCTCTGGAAGGGCTGACGCCGAGTGGCGGTGCGCGGGAGGGGGCAGGGCGCGGACCACGGGGAGCCTGGGCCAGGGCCTCTCTCCGGGGGACAGTGGCCTCCGCTCCGAGTCCTCAGGACTCAGCTTTTCTTCGCGGCGTTCCCCATGCTTTTCCTGTGGCTGGTCGATCTTTCTCCTCTTGCTTGCCAGCTTCTTTGCCCTCCGCAGGGCCTTCTCTGTTTTGGGCGGGACTGCAGGTGGCTTGCCAGCCGCCCTCTCCAGCTGAGCAGGAGGCTCTGGCTTCTCCGGGAGCCCGGCCGAGCTGGCGGCCACGTCCAGCAGTGAGCCTCTCGGAGAAAGCGTCCTGAGGTCTTCGGCTGATGGCTCCAGCTGGGGGTCGGAGCCAGGCTCCCACGCGAGGGCATGGGTCAGCTCTTCCCTCCGGGCCACCCTGCCAGGGTTGGGGCTGGCCCAGGGGCTGCTGCGCAGAGACTCCCCTGGCAGCAGGCCAGGCTCACTGGGGACCTGGGAAGCATCGTCCCAAAAGCTGCTGGCAGCCGGGGAGCATGCACTGCTCTCCTCCAGGGAGCTGGCATTGGGGGATGCCACCAGCTCACCGGTGACCCATCTTCTCCCTGGGGGCCCTGCTCTGGGGGTAGACAAAAAGTGACTATTGAAGGCTTGCACCTGCTCTTCCCAAAAGGTTCCCAGCTGCTGTGGGGGTGGCTGGTCTTCTGGGTCATCTTCCAGCAACGTTATGGTAGGGATGCACCTTGGAGCGTCCAGCTTCGCTGGGTCTGATGAAGCGCTCTTGCCATTGTTCACCGTGACTTTCTGTGTGGCCTTTTGGGGTGGCCTCAGCCCCTGGCCCTCTCCTGTGAGTGGGGGAGGTGGAACATACCACTTTGGGGCTGCCTGGGAGGTCTCCGACCTGGCGGTGCTGGGCACCCACTCGTGGCCCTCCAGCCCCTCACAGGCCACCCCCTTCACGTGTGTGCCCCGGGCACTGGCGGGTGTCAGTGTGCTGGGCACTTCCTGGCTCTCAGGGGCACAGAGACCAGCATCCCCGCCCCAGCCTGGCCTTGGCAGCTCTTCCTTGTGGCCACTGCCCGGCGGGGACCCCCAGGACGCGGACCTCAGCAGGGGCAGCGTGATGGGTTTGATCACGGGGGTGGCCCTCAGGGTGTTGTCTTTAATTGCAAAGAGTATGTGCTTGTTGGAAGCGGAAGCTGGTGAAGGGGCAAGACCTTTGGCAAGTGACAGAGCTGAACCTGACTTACTTCCCCCGGTCCCAGTGCCTCTGAAATTAGCTTCCTCCCTCGGCGCCTTCCTGGGGCTGCCTCCTGGCAAGCTTTCCTCTTCCGGCAAGGATCCTCGCTTGCTGCGCTCCTCCACGCACGCGCTCCCGTTACGCGCGGCAGCGTGCTCCAGCTCATCTTCCTCCGTTTCCTCCATCACTTTCTCCTGCTCATCCTTCCGACCGTCACCTGCCCTCCTGCCGTTCCTGCCGTCTTCCTGCTGCGTCTCCATGAACCACGTCTTCTGCTGATCCTCGAACGAGGCAAAGGACTGGTCTGAAGAGCTGGTGCTGAATTTGGCCTTACTTTTGAGGCCTGGCATAAAATCAGATTGGCTGTCACTATAAAACACATCTTCCTCCTCGGGAGAAAGGGGCCCTGGGGAGAATTTCGGGTTGAAGTTTGGATTCTGAAGTCCTGCCTCCCTCTCAGGTTCTGTCTCTTGAGAGATGGATCTCAAGAATCCATTCTCTAGGCCAGAGGTCTTTGGGGCCTCTGCAGCCTTCCCTGCCTCAGGGTCTTCGCTGCAAAGCTTCAGGGACAGATGTTTCCTGTGGTGGCGTTGCCTGGAGTCCGAACGCCAGCCGGGCCTGGCATCACCCATCTCGGATTCTCCATTGGTATCGTCCTTCTCATAGGTGTTCCTGTTGGCAGCCTCGCCATTGACACAGAAGGCGGCTTTGGTGAGAGCTGATGGTGAGGCGGGAGTTGGGCCGTTGTCTGCAGAGGCTGCGTCAGGGTCAGCTTTGGGGTCCTTCTGGGTACTGGTGAGTGGCACAGAAGGTACCTCATCTGGTGTCTCCTTAGAGAGCTCATCTGGAGGGTCTTCCTCGAGCCCATTAGGAAGGAGTCCGCCGTTGCTCAGGGACTCTTGCTTGCCGCTGGTTTGCTCATCCAGGCCTTTCGTGAGAGGCGAGGGGCTGTACGTGCTCTTGACACGCTTCCGCACATCCTTGAGGTTGAACAGCAGGCTGGGGGCTTTAGATCTGTAGCTGTCCCGGGACTGACCTTCACTGCTCTCCTTCTCTTGGTATCCATTTAGCTGTCCTGGGGGTGAAGGGGTTATCTCCGCTGGCTGGCTGTCAGATGATCCCAGGACCTGTTTGGTGGGTATGACAGGGGTCAGAAGCTTACTGATGTTGAAAGGAGGATCGTAATGCTTGTGTGGCTCCACAGGCGTATCAAGAGCATCCTTTTCTGGAAACTGCGCCTGGGGATTGTGCTTTGTATACAAGCCTGGGCCTCTCCAGTTGGTCTGTTTCTTCTCTTCTGAAGCATCTTGTAGACTGTCTTTCCCTCCACTGCCAGACTTCGGTTTCCTCCAGGGGGCATGGGTCGGTTTCAATGGAGGAGGGTCAGCCTGTGAGCTGGACATTTTTTCTTCCATAGCAAATTTCTGGGGTCCCAAATCCCTCGCCACCCAGGTTCCAGATGTGGAGAGAGTCCCTGAAGCCATCTTGTTCTCTTCCTGACTGCAGTTGGCCCGGACACGGCAGGGGGAGGTTTTGTGCTCAGGGGCCGGGGGCTCTCTTAACGAGGGCGTGTCCTCATAATGCTTGAGAGCCTGGCTTTCTGGGACAGCGTCAGCAGCATCCTTTCTCTCGGGTAGCCTCGGCTGGTGGGCATTCCATGACTCAAAAGCGCTGTTCTCACTATGGAGAAAGGTCCCTTTGCGAGCCCACTCCTGGCCCCTTCTGGGCTCACTGGTGGCTGCCTTGTGGGCAGGAGAGGGGAACTTCGGCTCGAAAGAACTGGCTGCATGTTCAGCTGTTGGGAGGAAGCTGCTGGGGCCGTGACTGGCCATTTCGGGATTCTTGGGGGCTTCCTGCTCTCCGTGCTTCCGGCCAGGCTGGTGGCTGGTCTGATGGGTGCTGGAGACTTCGGCAGGCACCCTCCTGACGGTCAAAAAGGCAGAATCGAAGCAGAAGTTGACGCCACTTTCCGGAAGAGGAGCAAACTGGGGGGGATTTTTGAGAGCTGGGGGCTTGCTGTCACAGTGCTGGCTCTCGGTCCTGTCGAAAGATTTGATCAGAGACGACACTTTGGAAACAGGCTTGTTGCTGCTCCTCAGGCCAGAAACTGGCACTTCCAGTCGCCTCTGGGCTGGTGTCAGTGGGGAGCTGCCTTTGGGGCACTTCTCCTCCCCTTGAACATACTTGGGCAGCTGCTGGAACGTGGCTGCCCAGCCTGCATGCTCAGGACCTTGGGACGGTAACTGACTCCAGATGCCGCTTTTCCTGTGCGTGTGGCTCACCATTCCCTGGTGAAAATTCCCAAACACCTGGCGGGTGATATCCGGGGACAGGGCCAGGTCGGAGTCATGGAAGGATGCATCCTCTGAGATGCACAAGCTCCGGAACGCGCGGTCCGTGAGGCTGCTCACCTCCTTGTCCGCGTCATCCAGCACGCTGCCAATGCTTGAGGAGTCGCTGAAGCCATCTGTGCACTTCTTACTCCCCTGCATCGTCCGCCAGCCAGGAAGCCTGTCCCCGTCAGCCAGTTGGTGCCTCTGGGTATGATTTCAGAAGGGTTGGATGCAGCTCTCTTCCCACAAAACTAGAGCTTCCTGATGATCAGATGCAATTGCAAAGTGGAAATTTCTTTTTCTCTGCAAAGGGAAGAAGTGCAGGCTGTGAATATGATACCCAACTTAGTGGCATCATATAAGATGACACGCTGCTGTGGATGGGCAAGGGTGCCTGTGATGGTTGATTTTACGTGTCAGCCTGGCTGGACCACGATGCCCAGGTTTTGGTCAAATTCCAGTAAAGCAGCTTATACTCCACAATGTCAGTGGGCCTTGTCCACAAGGCTGAGAAACCCTGAGCAATAGGCAATCCTACTTCTAGTCTTTGGACTGGACTTGCAACATCAACTACCCCTCTGGTGTCCAGCGTGTTAGCCTGCCTGAAGATATTAGACTTGCCAGCCCCATTGTAACATCAGCCAGTTCCTTACAATAAGCTCCTTCTCCCTCCATGTACATATACATGTATATAAAAACAGGGGTGTATGCACACACATATATACACACACACACAGGTGTATATATGTATATATAATAGGATATGTGTGTGTGTGCGTACATGTATGTGTGTGTGTATACATTGGTCCTGCTCCTCTGGAGAAGCCCGACGAACCCAGTGCCTCCAGCCCACGTGAGCCACTTTTGCAGGGAGATCCATGGGGTGTTTCCTCCTCGCCATCTGTCACAGCGCCTGGTTTATTTCCTTTGCGGTCCTGAGCACAATCTAAAATAAAATGCGCTTCCTTCTTGACCAGCCTCTGCTTAGCCTATAAGAACAAGGTGTTCAGGAGCCACTCAACTGTCTGCTTGCTGATGCCCTGGTCCCAGAGCCACCCCAGGAGGGCACAGACCCTACAGCCTGCCTCGCCTGGGACCCTTCACTCTCCAACTTGCCCTTGGGTGTGGCCAGTGGGAGGTGCTGGTAGGAGCCTGGACGGAGGGGACCCAGCATGCCAGGCATTTCTGTCCCTCTGCTTGCTTCCTGCTCTGACTGTGGGTGGGGTCCGGGCAATCCTGCAGTCTTCTGTAACTATGGCCCCTCCCTGCTGCCCTAACCTCGGCCTTCACTTCCTGAATGACTCCACCTCCAGCGGTCTCCCCATTTCTGCCTACACCTCTGTTATAGCCCCTCCCTTACATTCTTTTCTTCTTCCTTTTAAAATTGTGGTGACATACACAGGACACAAAATCGACTCTCTTAACCATTTTAAGTGTATGTGTCAATAGTATTAAGTGCAGTCATCACCACCATCCATCTCCAGAACTTTTTCATCTTGCAAAACTGAACTCCATACCCATTGAATAATAACCCCCATTCTCTTCTTCCCAAACCCCTGGAAACTACCATTCCTTTTTCTGTATCTATGAATTTGACTACTCTAAGGTACCCCATTTGAGTGGAACTAGACAGCATTTCTCTTTCTGTGACCAGTTTATTCACTTAGCATCCTGTCCTGAAGGATCATCCATGCTGTAACATGTATCAGAATTTCCTTCCTTTCTGAGATAACGTTGCATTGTATGTATATGGCACGTTTTGTTTATCCATTCATCTGTCAGGCGACACCGAGGTTGCTTCCACTTTTTGGCTATTGTGAATAAAGCTGCTATGAACATGGGTGTCTGAATGTCTGTTCAAGATCCTGCTTTCAATTTGGGGGGCACATACTCCGAGATGGAATTGATGGGTCACGTGGTCGTTCCAGCTTTAATTTTGGGGAGCCATCATGCTATTTTCCACGTTAGCTGGGTCATTTTACGCGCCTGCCCACAGTGCACAAGAGCTCCAGTTTCTGCTTTTGTGTCTCCTGATAGTTGTGGCTGTGGTTGTTCAGCCACTGAGTTACGTCCCGCTCTTTGCGACTCCACGGACTACAGCACGTCAGGCTTCCCCGTCCTTCCCTCTCTCCTGGAGTTTGCTCAGACTCGTGTCTAATGAGTCGCTGACGTCGCTGACTTTTTTTTACAGTAGCCATCCTAACACGTGTGAGGTGGATCATTGCATTCCCTTCTGGATTCTTTCCGAGGATGCTGCTTCCTGACTGGGACCTGATCACTACCAGGGGCACGCACCTCCGATGCCGAGAGCAGGCCTGGCCAGGGCCGGGGACGAGTATGCGAAAAGTTAGATAGAATAGCAGGTATAGACCCTGGACTGGGCTCCAGTGGGGGGCATTTGGGACAGTGAACTTCTAGCAGGGTGCTGTGAGCCTCAGCTGCCAGAGGAAACACTCACTCAGCCTCCCCACTCACGCTGGCAGAGGAAGCTGGAGAGGCGACATGCTGCGGCTAGCCTGGCTGGCCTGCACACTAAGCAGAGGGGCCTGAACAGGTCTGCTCGGGATGAAGAATGAAGATGCTCCACCAGGGTGGCAGGGCCGCCTGTCGGGAGTCCCAGATCCCTTCCTGGCTCCTCATAGAAGGTCACCTACAAGGTGTCCCACAGCGGCCGATGCCACCAAGCTAGCAGCACTGATCTAACCCCAGAGGCCGGCCTTCCTCAGCGTTTTCTGCTTCCTGTCTCTTGACCACAGCACTCTGGTAGGCCTCTAATGCTGATTTGCTGGCAGGCTGACTTCTTTTTATGAATGAAAGGGCTAAGTTGGGGCTGCCAGAGAAAACAAAGGACCTCTGCTGCTACTGTTAAGTTGCTTCAGTCGTGTCTGACTCTGTGCGACCCCATAGACAGCAGCCCACCAGACTCCTCTGTCCCTGGGATTCTCTAGGCAAGAACACTGGAGTGGGCTGCCATTTCCTTCTCCAATGCATGCAGGCATGCTGAGTCGCTTCAGTCGTGTCCGACTCTGTGCGACCCTGTGGACAGCAGCCTACCAGGCTCCTCTGTCCAAGGGATTCTCCAGGCAAGAATACTGGAGTGGGCTGCCATTGCCTTCTCCAAAGGACCTCAAGTTCTAGTAAACTGGATGAGCTGATGAGGCGCCACTGACTGGCCCTGGAAAGACTGTCTTTATGTGCCTTGAACAGAGGCACTCTTGCTCCCCAGAAAGAAGTGCCATTTAGGAGGCACCTGAAAGGGGAGAGCAGCGGCCTAGCCCCCTCGCCTGGCCTACCTCACCCCATCCCCCTGTTCCCTCTTCTACTTTGGCTCAAAAACCTGCAGAAGCTAATGCTCGTGATCTCAGACCCCCACACATCTAGTTCTGACCGCAGGGGTTGGGAGCACTTTGATGTCTGGGGAGATGGTCGCCTTTCTGATCAAAGGAATCATCCTCATCGTCTCCACTCTCTTGATGCCCTTTCTTCTTCCTTTATCGCACACGAGAAACCTGAAACTGTGTTCGTTTGATGCCCTGGAGTAGGAAGGAGCAGCCCACTCCAGTGTGCTCGACTGGACAATTTCATGGACAGATGAGCCTGATCGGCTACAGTCCATGGGATCACAGAGTGTTGGACAGCACTGCGCGGCTGAGTGCACACACACACACACATGCGCATGCACACACACGCACGTGCACACACACATGCACACACATGTGCACACACATGCACACACACGCGTGCATGCACACACACATGCACACACATGCACACACACATGCACACACACACACGTGCACACACACAATTCAACTTGTAACTGAGGTGTTCACTTTGCAACCCTGAGGGAGAAACAATGCTGACTCAAGGTCAATTTGTAGAGGACCGCCTGAATCCTTGATGACCCTGCAGGGCCTTGAGCCTGGGCCAGAACCACCCCCTCCTCTGGAATCTGTGTTATTGGGGTGAGTTGGGGACCCTCCGTGGCTTCAGCCATTGTAAGTCAAGTTTTCTATATCTTGAGGTCTTAACAATAGAGTCAGGGAGTCTTCTGGTATCCTGAATGCTGGGGTTTTGACCTCAATAATGACTGAACTCAGTAACACTGGGGTTTCTCTACTTCCACAATGGCATGGAAATAGGATACTTGGGGATCCAAATTAGAATCTTAGAGTTAAGTAAACACCCCCAGTCAATTAAATACCACCCACTACTAGCAGATATTTATTATTTCTTACACTCATCTTCCATCCCGTCCTTTGAGCAAGACCACTTGATACCTTTTGGGAAGTTTCCTCCCCTCGTGACCTTCAGTCTTCATGGGGCTGAATGTCAAGGAGGCTGCAGAGACCTCTCAGAGCCAAGGGCACACGTGAGACCCAGGGCAGCCCATGGCACTCTCTCTCCTGGAGCGATTTAAGGATGAAGGCTCCCCACCCATCTTTGTCAGCGGCAGTACCTTCTTTCTTTATGTCCTTTCCCGGCTTGGAACTTCAGCCTTCACCTTGAGTCTACAAGGGTTCCTATTTCCTTTTAATACTTATCTGTTTCTGATTTATTTGTCTAGTTTCTGTTTCTGTTGCATGTGACCAAAAAACCCAAACTGATCTAGGGTTTGTGTCAGAATTCCAAACAGTTAACGAAAGCTGGTCACTAGTATTTAGAGTACTCAGAAAATAACCACATTCCTTCTGCCTCAGGAAGAAGAGAGATCTCCCTCCTGCTGGCTTCATTCAGACACTTTCTCCCACTCTTACTTGACTGACCTGGGTTCAATGGGATGACCATAGAGTTGGCTTCAGCTTCCCCACTCCCACCCCCCATCTCCCAGACACCTGGTGGGACCTTCAGCAGAGTAACTCAGTTGAAGGGGTTTCCAGGGCCCGGCTCTTGAATTAGTTCCATACCTGTTATAGGAGTGGGGGCTGCAGGTGCCTGCCTTGTTGGGTTTTAGGATCTGTAGTTTTAAAACTTCTTTCCACGTTGACATTTGCTGACATTGCTACCCATCTAGAGAGAAGGAGAAAAGTAATCTTGTTGGAACCCCTCAGGCCAAAAAACCAAGCAGGTATTCAGTGCAAAAGATACCTTTAAACGTCAGTAATACAATTGGCTTTCAATTTTAGTTTTAATTTCACATTTGAACTCAACAAAATTCCAATTATAGTCAAGGTGGTTTTATATCCCTTCCAGTGTTCATGAATTTGAGTCTGGCCCAGGAAACCTTCAGGAACCTGTTTCAAGCCTTTGGGATTTTTAATATGATTGGCTTAGTTGTCAATCACTTTTTGCTAGCTACATTGGCCCAAAGGCGCCTTTCCCCTGTGAATTAATAACTCAGGTTTTGCAGTAAAGAGACCTAGAGTGGTTGAACTTGAATCCACTCACAAGGAAGAAGTGTTCAATTTATTGTTGGCAGAAGACTTGGATATCTGTTTTGACAGCTAAAAGAATCCAAAAGCTGCCCAGGAGAATTTTAAGAGTATTCAGAATGAAGTGTGAACTAGTTAAAATAAATTCACTATGCGCTATAAACGCAGAGCACTGGGGCTTCCAGAAGCCCGTCTTCATCTTGTAGCTCCTGGATATCAATCCAGTCCGCAGTAGTTTATTAATAATATTAATAATCATAATAGCTCAAATTTGTGGAGTGCATTTCTTTGGAGATGCCCAGAGGCACTTTGTGCTGCTCACTATCTGGCTAGCCCCCTCCCTGACTAGGAGAATTTTAAGAGTATTCAGAATGAAGTGTGAACTAGTTAAAATAAATTCACTATGCGCTATCAACGCAGAGCACTGGGGCTTCCAGAAGCCCGTCTTCATCTTGTAGCTCCTGGATATCAATCCAGTCCGCAGTAGTTTATTAATAATATTAATAATCATAATAGCTCAAATTTGTGGAGTGCATTTCTTTGGAGATGCCCAGAGGCACTTTGTGCTGCTCACTATCTGGCTAGCCCCCTCCCTGACCCCTGAGGCTGTCCTTTGTGTCCTGACCGTGTGCTGGATTCTTCCATAGCTCATGCCATATTGTCACCCATCATAACCCACGTGTCATAGGAACTGATGGTTGCTTCATTTGCTCCTCAATTAGAAAATTCCATGAGTCCAGGAAGGGAGTCTTATTTGCCCTCATGTACCAAACACACCAACACAGAAGCCGGATAAATGTCTGTGGCAATGCTCTGGACTGGGTGTCTTCAATTTGAATTTTAATGGAGGGCTAGCAGACACAGAAAAGAAATGAGAGAGTTCTGCTGAGCAGGACCCGCGGCCTCGGGTCTTCAGGTGATTAAAAGAGCACACGCCTCTGTCTGCAGCTTCCCCCGGGTTCAGCTTCGGGATGAGGGTGAAGTCAGTGCCTGTCGCACATGGAGAAGGCAGAGACGCAGAAGGCCACGCTGCCCTTTATTCTGTGGACATTTAGGGAGCCGTCTATCTGTGCTGGGGGCCACAGACTCACTGCCAGCGCTGCTGAAACACGTTTTTCAGAGGCCAGCACAAAGCCATCCTCCTCCCTGCTTTCGGTTGTTTGAAGGAAGCCAACCTCAGCGGCTGAAAAGTCTGGCTCATAAGAGCATTTTTCAGGTGAAAGAGTCTAGTTCCCCTCAGGCAACATGAATGAGGCAAAACAGCATACTGTCAAACCATGCTGTAGACGAGGCCTTGGAATCTGCCTTGAGGAATATATAGAAACAAGAATGAATATTTATTCATGGTGTGGTACCTTCTTATTTACGTCTATGCCTTCAAAATCAATTTGTTCTTTTAAATGCTTCCTGACTCCTCACCCCCTATTATTCCCTTGACTCATTTACTCTGCCTTTAGTCTCTCCTTCCCCAGGGGATTGCCCAAGGGGGAACCTGGGTCCTCATCTGACTTAACTTCTGAGGTGCAATCAAGACCGCTGGCCACTATCTTCCCAGGACGCTCTCCCATCTTGATTTGGGAGACGCACACACTGTACACCTCAGCCTAACGGTCCGTCCCTTCTCTTCCTCTCTGGATGGTTGGATTTCCTCTGCACCTGGTCCCAGGACCGCTTCTCCTCTCCCCGATGGGCCTGCCAGGAGACTTCAGCCACACTCGTGGCTGCTGCGAGCTTCCATGCGTTCATGGCACATCCAGGCCAGGTCAGCTGTCGGGGCCCAGCCTCTGTCCCCTGAACAGCTTCACAGACTCACACATTTAGTATGGAACCCACGACCTTTCCGCAGGCCCGTTCTTCCTTGGAGGGTCCCAGAAATCTGACTCCCTGTGACTGGTCCTTCTCCCTCTTCCACGCCTTCCCTAAACCGAGCCATTTCCAGGTCCCACAAGTCTCATCTTCAAAAGGCCTCTTACCGCCTGCACGTGATTTCCATCTCCACGGTCGCTGTGTGGCCCCAGTTATGGGTGTCAGCAGGCAAAGTGCTGGCATCTGCCCTTATCCAGGCAACCCTGGAGCCTAGACAGACTTCCTGGAACTGCTCTCCTAACGCTCCATCTGCAGATGCTGGACGCTGGGCATGGGTCCTGCAAAGCACCAGAGCGCACCAGGGGAAATGGGGTCCCCAGCAGGAACGCATCGACGGGGTTTCCCAGTTCAGCGTTCAGGGAGGGGCCAAAGGCTCTGGTGACACAACCAGGGAGAAGACGCGCCTGGGTTACCTGGGGCACGCGTGCACTGCTGCTGCAGCCAGAGGCAGGGGGAATGGTGCTTGAGGAAGTGTTTTGTCTTCTTTTCATGACAAGGATCATCTTTTGAATTAAAATATGTCACACAAGCCAGATCTGTGGGAGCATCCCCATGAATCAGCTTTTTCTCACCGTGAGCAATGAAATAGCCTTTGCATGACTGTTTCTAAATTCTGACTCTTTCAAAATGTTTTCTCACGTGACGCTATTCCCCATATCATCCTGACTGGTGCTGATGCACCACTGTGGACTGGAATAAGTCATTTTGCGCAGGTATCATTTTTTCTCTTTTGTTCTTCCTCGAATGTCTCACATTCAAGGCCCTCTAGGCGGGCGAGCCAGCAGTTCCCTCACTCCCGTTCCCGCGAGGCCTGCGGTGCCCTGGGCTTCCTTCCTTGGGGTTGGTCCTGGCTTACTTTCTTGGAGTGGTAGTCCCTCTGCCTGGAATGTGTCTCTCTGTTCCCCATGCACCAGTTTCTGACCACTTCCTCCTCTCTTCCCCTATTCCTTATAGAATTCTAAGAAAAAAAGATCACTGCATTATTCCACTTTATCTGCTACGAATCCATCCTCCCGACAAAGCTTTGAGCTCCTTGGGGTGAGGCCCCGGCTGGTTCACCTCTGACTGACAGGGTGCCTGTGTCATGGGGCCATTCGTCAAGGCTTTCAGCTGCTGTTGCTGAGTATGCTTCTTGGGCCACAAGGATGTGATGACAGAGGTTTGCGGCGAGTGTGCGGCCTGGGAACGCAGAGTCGAAAGCTCTGGTGCCTCACGTTCCCCTGGTCTCTCACAGGACTCCTGGCCGGCAGCCAGCCCAGGCCTGACAGGTCAGGAAGCCCCACCTTACACCCCGCCAGGCCCTGAGGACAGCAAGTGGCCAGGGAAAGGGAACCTGCTGGCGCCCCCTGCAGACCCTGATCCAGACTGCAGACCCTGATCCAGACTGCTGACCCTGATCCAGACTGCAGACCCTGATCCAGACTGCTGCACGCAGCTGCTCAGGGCTAGTGGGGGTGGCGGGTCTGCCCCTGCGAGGCCCCAGCTCCTTCCTCCTCCATGTGGCTGCTCACTGTCAGTTCTGAGAAAACAGAGCCTCGGGATACTGCGTGTCGCGCTGTTGCTGAGTGACAGAGGGGGCCTTGGGACGCCAGCCTGGCTGGTCTTGGGGTCGAGACACAGCAAGGGAGTTCTCAGTTGGTGGTCTGGAATGGCTGATTTGCCAGACTGAGCTAATTAAGAATGCGGGGCAATCAGAGAAATCTGAATTTCAGATAGAACAATGAACACATTTTAGTATAAGTATGCCCTGTATTTGGGCCATACTTTATATTCGTCAAATTTCTCTATAAAATTAATCATCCCATGTTTATGTTAAAAATAGGTACCCAGTATTTATCTGAAATTCAAGTTGCACTGGACGTCTTGTTTTTTCATCTGGCAACCTGAGGTCCTCACCAGCTTTTAGTACCCAGAGTGGATCACAGTCAGAGGAAGCCAGTCGGGTGAGTCAATCCTGGGATGACTCATTGCTGTGTGTTACTCTGCAGTTCAGGACACACCCGGGGATCCATTATCACGTTTGATTCTTGTGACCCTGATGGAATGGGTTCAACAGGCTTTATTAGCACCATTTTCTAGGTAGAGAAAGAAAGGCACGGAGAGGTACAGATATTGCTCTGTGTCACACAGCACGTAAAAAAGAGAACTGGGACTGGGATTCAGCTCGGGTTCACCACCTGACACCCCCACGCTTTCTCCAGCCTGAAGCCCTGGCCCCGCGGATCACTGGGCTCAGGCCCAGAAGGGTGTGGCCTGGCCCCTGAACTGGAGCTCAAGGGAGAATTGAGGATCCACGGAGAAAAGGACGGTTATCGTTCCGCTCACCTCCGAAGAGCTTCACAGCCCAGCTTCCCGTGACCACAACGGGAGCTGAACGGCGTCTCGGCCGGCTGGCACAGGGCCCCTCCTGTCTGGGGAGGCTCTGATGGCTGGTCCTCGAGAGCTGGGAGGGCTGCTCTCTGGCTGCCAGGCAGGCCCGTCCCTTCTCCTTGCGTCCTCCCATGTTTGCACAGGAAGCCGCTGGGGTTTGCTTGGCTGCTGGGTTTGACCACTTGCCTGTAGTGTGGTTTTTGAGCTTGAGCTCTTTGGGTGGATTTAATTACCTTAATTGAATGGTGTTTTCACTTTTCAGTAAAGGGGGAAGCAGGAAGCCAGTGGAAATGTCAGGGGTTGGCTTTATCACACCCAGAAGGCCCTGACAGATTGGAATTGATTCTTCTCGATCTTCTTTCTGGGTGGTTTTCTGAGACATTGACTCGGGGTTGCCTTGAGGAGCAGCTCAGTATAGTGAACCATGACAGCTGGCTTCTTCCAGCTTGTGAATCCCAGATGTTGTACACACAGCCTCCAGCACGTCACGCTGGGCGGTGCCCTGCTGGTCATTCTCGGGGCAAGCTCCTGACCTCTCTGTGTGTTTTCCAACAGTCTTCCTGTTTCAGAGGAATGTCCTTGTCGATGTCCTACGTTTTACATGGTAAATTCAACTTCCTCGGTTGGAGAGGGCTGTACACACGTGTCAGGTGTCCAGGGGTGGCAGGCGTCGACGGGGTGGCAGGCCCACTACTGCCAGCCTGCCTTCTTTTATTCCTTACGGCTGGAAACTGAGGCTCCCTGGGAAGCGCGTCCCGTACAGATTGCTGGAGCTGTATCTCCCCTGCCTTTGGCTCCCGGGCCCTGCGGTCTGGCCTTTGATGATCCCTCCCTAGCTAGTTCCCAATGCAATGATCGCTCTCTCCTTATAACTCCTTTGGACTTTTGGAAATCAGAAACTTCAAAATCATTTGTATTCTAATAGAGGTCAACATGGGCTCTCAGAAGCCACATTTGAAGCTTGTTCCCACATCCATCCACTCAATACTTGTTCACTCCTCCCGGTTCTAGTGCTGGAGATCCAGCCCAGGCAGGGATGACCTGCGTCCTCTCCTTGCAGAGCTGGGATGAACTGAGGGATGGCGCCAGGCCGCGCTTAGATGGCCTTTGACGGGTTCCTATTGGGCAGTGCCTCTTAACCATGAAAAATGCACCTTTGATCTGCACACAGACCACCGCACACTTGGTTAAAATGCACCTTTGATTTGCACACAGGCCACCACACGCTTGGTTAAAATGCACCTTTGATCTGCACACAGGCCACCACACACTTGGTTAAAATGCACCTTTGATTTGCACACAGGCCACCACACACTTGGTTTGACCATGTGGCTCCACTGGTGTGGCCTTTGGCACTCCAGGGCAGGGGATTCTGCTTGCATCCTTGCCCAGCCTGGCTTAAATACCCCAACCTAGGGGCTAGACTGGGAAAACCAAGGGTTCTCACATGAACCTTGAGGCTTCTATGTGTTGGGAGAGGACAGGGCCCGCTTCATCAAACCCAGAAACATGGTTGGTTGGCACTGGGGGCCCCAGCAGCAGTGCCAATTTGGCATGCATCTAAATCCTTCCTGAATCACATCATGTGTACAGGGGGCCTCAAAGCCCTGCAGCACGTAGAAGTCCAGGGAATCCTAGGGATGTGACTGAAGAAACCAGCTAGCCTGGGCTTGCCAAGTGCAAGGAGCTGGCTGTGACCACAGGTCACAGCCACTGTGGGTGTTCTCCTGCCCTTGGGAGAGAGCTGGGGAGCAGAGATGCTTTCTCTCTGGGACTCAGCGCAGCCTGAGTCCCACTTCTGGCCTTGGTCCCTGGTCCACTGTGTCTGGATGGGATGCTTCCTCAGGAACCTCTGAGCATTGCCCAGACCTGGGGCCATGACTGGAGTTGGAGGCACAAGGAAGATTGGGTCTGACCCAACCAGCATTCCCCACGACAGGAGGGTGCTAGTACCTGGCATCACACACCCGGGGCCATCCAGTTGCAGGAGATAACCAGAGAAGCAAGGCACAGAGGCAGGGAGAGGAGGAGAAAGCAATGGGCTGGGTTCCAGCAACCTGCTTTTCAGTTCCGTTTCTGTTTCCTGATTGCGTGACAAGGGCGAGCAGAGCAATGTTTTGCTCTGGGGCAAAAGCCCTGCTTTGTAGCGCTGACTGATGTCCCACGGCTGATTTCTGCTATGACCTGGCATCTGAGGCAGAGTTGGGATGAGGCATGAACACGGGTTTGTGGAGCCTCTGAATCCTGCAGGCTCCCATCGAATTTGCAGCTGCTCTCACTACACAAAGGCTAACAGAGCACGTTTCTAATCATTCCCGATGGCTGGCTTTGCTGAGGATCGCTCCTTAAAGCTCCTGGGGCCAGATGGGATGACTCAGTCAGTGCAGTCTTTGGACCCTCCCCTCCACCGGAAGGAGCTCAGGTCCAACACTGGCTGGCTTTTTGGCACGGCTCCACTGAGAGCTCTCTGCAGACACTGGGGAACCAGCCTCAGTGGCCAGATGCCCCTTGGACGAGGGGTACTGGCCTCTCCTGTGAGCTCAGAGGTGCCCCAGTTTACCTTTATAGGAGTGACTGTGCTGCCATCAAAGGGAAACGTCGGAGCAGAAGAGACCCGAGCCCAAACAAGCTGCCCTTGCCTCCTTCGTGCTTTCCCAGAGAGGGGGTCAGCGCCAGGCACGTGCCACTGCCAGGGGGCCTCGGGGGAACTGATGGAGCTACGAAAGGCTAAGAAACGAGAAGGGCCAAACTGGTAGAAATGGTTCCGATGCTCAGCCCAGTGACCCTCTGGCCTCCTTGTTAGATGCAACCCGAAGCCCAGGGGCCACACCACTGCCACGCCAGGGCAGGGGAGCTGCCAGAAGGGGGCATACAGGGGCCACCGAAATGCTGAGCCCATCTGGCATCCGGGCCAGATCCCAGCACTACTCTGCATTTGCCGACTGCAACCTTGGCTAACTTACAGGGAGTCTGTGAGCCTCAGGCTTCTTGTCTGTAAAATGGAGCTAATGATCTGTCCTGTGTACTAATAACAGGGCTTCTCAGCCCCTGTACCACTGACTTCGCCAAGGCCCCTGGGACAAGATCCCTGCAGCTGAGAACTGCTTTACAGAAGAAAGGAGAAGAACATTAGTAAGGCCTTTGGAGCGTCCTTTGTTAGTTCACCCCTCCCTTCCTTCCACCTTTCCCAGGAACATCCTGTCCTGTATTCTGGAAGTGGTAGGAAGTGACATAAGGTAGGAATTGACTAGGCTTTTCTGGGCGGCAGCAGGAGCTGGAGACCAGGGCGAGGTCCTATCCCAAAGCAGCGTCACTTTGGGCAAGTCACTCCACCTCCACCTGCACTTGTGAAACTGGGGCAATAAAAACCAACTTCAGTTCTGCCTCCTGCCCTGGTCGGGGGGTGTGTGCAGCTTCCTATGCTGGAGGGGGCTGAGGAAAGGATGGTCATGGAATTAGCCCCTGAGGCAGCCACTGCCTGAGGTGCTCAGGGCCACCAGACTCACCAGGCCCTGGTCCTGCCCCAGCCCGGGGGCTGCCTGCACCGAAGAAGGCCCACTGAGCCCCAGCTGTCCTGCCGTGAACTTGACCCACACGCAGGCTGCTGGGCAACGGGAATGTGTGCACAGTCTTTCTCTGCATATGTTCCAGGAGCAGAGGTTTCCCACTCGCTTTCCCCTCAACACACAGCAAGAAATATATCTACATTACAGCATCCAATCAGCTCAGAGACGTACAATTATACAAAACAAGGGAAAGTCATGAAGCAAAACTTACTTTGCTTACATGGGCCACTCTGGTGTTTTCATCCTATTCCATGGTAGTCTTTCATTAAAAAACAAACAACAACAAAAAACCTATGTGCCACGTGGCAAGTGATTTGAGGCTCAATGATGACTTCTAGTCTGTAGTGCTTTGTTTTTTTTTTTTTAACTGTCCTAGACCAGAATCTGATCATTCCTGATCAGGCTCTGTTTGGGCTTGCCCTGTTTATGGTGAAGCTAGGTTCTCATTTGGATGCAGAAACAGAGATCCAAGGCCCAAACACAGGGACTGTTAGGGCCTGACCGGATTCACATTGCTAGGGAGAGGAGAGCACCCGGGTGGTGGGTCCACGAGCCAGGCCTCGCCTTTCTGCTTCACTGCTGCCTCCCTCGTTCCGCACAGCACCTGGGTCTAGCAGAGGACCCTTCATTTGTTAAGCACGTGAATGAATGAGTAAAGGAAATCCCCATTTACAGAGCACCTGGCATGAGACAGGCACTTTATATATTATTTTATTGCTTCCTATTTATTACGTAATTAGGAAGCAATTCTGAGAGGTAGAAATTACTCCTGTTTTTTTTACAGAGGAAGGGCTTGAATCCAGAGACGTTTGATACTTGGTGATGCAGAGCTTGAACTGGGGCTGCTGAGCTCGAACCTGGGGCTGCTTGGTGATGCAGAGCTCGAACCCTACATTTAAAGGGATAGGGCCTCTGTACCTACACTTAAAGAGGCCCCTCCGGGAGCTGGAGAGGGATAGGGCCCTCTGCACCCTACACTTAAAGAGGCCCCTCCGGGAGCTGGAGAGGGGTAGGGCCTCTGCACCTACATTTAAAGAGTCCCCTCCGGGAGCTTCTGCTTCAGGCCAAGAAGCTGTGCTCGGCACCGCCTCACCCCACTCCCGGCTCTCACCGCACGGCTCCCCAGAGCTCATCTTAAGACCCGCAGTCACCCTATCCCCTGTCTTCTGGCCTGGGCATCCCTTTCCACCTGGGAGTCCAGCTTTGGCAGGCCACCCAGCAAGGCTTTCAGGAGATGGACACCTGACTGTTCACTTAAGAGCTGCGGAATCGGTTAGACTTTGGACAAATCACTCAGTCTGAGCCTCGGCCTTGTTTTTGTAACCTGGGGCTGATGGGAGGGTACAGCCTGGTCCTTGAGGAACCCTCTACGGACTATGAAGTGGGTGTTACAGGGGCAATTGTAACTCCTCTCTGGAGAGCCTTGTCCAGAGAGGAGGCTGCTTCAGAGACTCCCGGAGGAAGAGGCATGTGGGTTTGCTGGGACTGGGATGCCCCTCAGGTAACCATCCTCTCTCCAGCCCCGGGAAGACAGCCAGGCCATATAGGAGGACACCCCTGGAAAGCGACCCGAGAGGAGTCCCAGGCTTGGGCAGAGAGAGAAGTTCAGGAAGAGCTCCTGGAACCACAAGGAGGGCAGAGAGGCACAGGGCTGTCCTCACCATCTGCAGACTTCATTTCCCCATCCGTAAATTGGTGCCACAGGGCTGGGTGGCAAAGGCAGAGAAGCAGAGCTGCTAACTGCCATGACGTTCACACCCACCATCTTTCTCAGGGGTCCCAACCACTGGCCGCGTCAGGTAGGACCTGTGTAAAAGGAGTCTGAGGCGCAGAAGCCGAGAAACAGAGAGGTTGAGCAACTTGCCCAAGATCACACAGCCAGGGAGTGGCAGAGCTGGGATTCAGACCCAAATCTCTGTGCCAAGCAGTTTTGCCCGCCTTGAGCAGCCAAAGTAGAGAAGGTTATGGGGTGGGTGTCTCCCTCTGCCTTGGTGTCCCCACAGGGTAGGAAGGGGTGGAGGTCTTTCCTGTAGCACCCCCTCTCCCCACCAGAGAGCACTGCTTTAGTAAAGCTAGAGAAGGCACCTGCTGGACATGGCGAGCATCCAGCAGGGTGCCCGCTTCCTGGCCCCTGAAGAGTCAGGAAGACATGAGTGTCCGGGCTGGGGGAAGGGTGTCCCACGGAGCCTTGGGCATCTCTAACCCCTCCCCACCCCCATAGACACATCAGAGCCCCGCTGTCCCTGGCCTTCTCCTCACCTCCCGCTGGAGGCTAGGACGTGGAAGGGAAACGGCTGGTTGGTAAGTGACCGCTGTCTTTTCTCCAACCCATGTGGCAGCTGTGAGACCAGCTCTTCCAGGGAAGGAAAGAGAACTTCTCTGCTTTGGGGACACAGTGACGGAACTGACAAGCATCTCTTCTTCTTCACAGAATTCCTAGCGAAGTGCTTCAGGCAGTGAGACAAAGAATCTGCCATCCAGGCGATCCTTCTAAAAAAACTGAACAGTGCTCTTTAGACAGACAGGATTATTTAAAACAATGGCTTGAGTTGAAGTGGAAAAAGTCAGTTTCTTGGAGTTCTCCTTGCTGAAATCAACAAGGACTCTCTTCTCCTTCTCTTTCACAAGACAGTGGTCCTTGCTTCTCAGAATGCCCTGAGGGCTTGTTAGATAGAGTTCTGGGCCCACCCCAGAGATGCTCGCTCAGGATGTTGGGGCAGGGCCAGAGCGTCCAGGGACACTTGGGACCGTGCTTGGAACAGCGCCGCCCTAGGCCTCGAGTGATCAGAGGTTGGACGTCTTTCTGGGAGGCTGTGCTGATGAGTCATAGGCAGGGGGGTCAATGACTGATTTGGGCTGTGTCTGCCTGGCTCTAGGCCTGGCTCTGGGCAGGCTGTGCATATTCAGGGTACAGAGATGAATCAGAAATGTTTCCCTCTCCAAGGGACAGTTGCCTGTAGGGGGAGAACAGGCAGAGATCAGTGCCATCTGCAGGGTTCAGGATGTGGGAAGAGGGTGGTCTCTCCAGGCAGTGCTTGCTTGAAGGCAGCTGGGAAGGAGCTTTGCTGCCAGTCTGTGTGCAGGCACCCAGCTGGCTTCAGCACGCAACAGAGAGGAGTGGAAAGGTTAGAGTCAGACTGTGGCACCCCACTCCAGTACTCTTGCCTGGAAAATCCCATGGACGGAGGAGCCTGGTGGGCTGCAGTCCATGGGGTCATGAAGAGTCGGATACGACTGAGCGACTTCACTCTCACTTTTCACTTTCATGCATTGGAGAAGGAAATGGGAACCCACTCCAGTGTTCTTGCCTGGAGAATCTCATGGATGGGGGAGCCTGGTGGGCTGCTGTCTATGGGGCTGCACAGAGTCGGACACGACTGAAGCGACGCAGCAGCAGCAGCAGCAGCAGCATGTCCCATTTCCCAGCGCTGTGCAACCTGGGCACATTCCCTCCACCTCTCTGAGCCTCCCATCATTCCCTGCAGCTGTCCTCACCTCTGTGGGCAATGGTGAAGGGTAGAGATGAAAAGTGTCAAGGGCTCAGAGTAATGATTCAGTAAATGGAAGCTTACACTACTGGAGACCTTGGGTGTTTTGGAAAAGACCTCCCTTAGGAGGAACTCCGTATGTATTATTGTGGTGCCCACACCAGCCAACAGGCTGCAGCGCGAGCTCCAGCATGTGAAGACTCTAGTAGGTGCTGGCTAAATGCCGCTTGCCACATTTCTAACCTGCAGACGGGGGCGCCATAACACAGTGCGAAGGGCGTGGACCGAGGCCGGACCTCCCAGGGCATGGCTCTTGGCTGTACTGGTCGTGAGTGGCCCTAGGGAAATTACAAAACCTCTTTCTGCTTCAGTTTCCTCATCTGCAAAATGAGACTAACGTAATACCCGCCTCCCAGGGTCCTTGTGAGGACCCAGTGAGTCCATGTCTGTGAGGCGGCTGGCAACTGGTAACTGCCGATGTCCCATCGCCCTCCTCACCGTGCAATCCACGCCAAGCCAGGGCTAGGGGCGCGAGGTCACGAGCACAACGCCTTTCCCCGGCAGGAAAGCGAGAGAAGCACGCCAGCCACTGCCTAGAGCCCCCAGCGCTTCCCTGTCCTTTGGAACCAGCTCGCACCTTTGCCCTCTGACTGGTTCCTCTGCCTGAGCAAACCGCTTAATTCCCTCATCTGAATGCTTATTGGCTGAACGTTAGGAGCATCATTGTTTGTATGGCGGTTGTTTCCCCTGAAAACCATGCCTGTGTCACTGGACCCAATCTGAAGAAACCTTGCATGCTAGATGAGTCAGAAAAAGCAAAAAACCAGGTGATCTATGTAAGCATTTTGCATACAGAGTAACGCAGCCAGATTCCTGTGGTGAACTTGGTGGGACGCTGTGGGCAAGGAGCAGCCCTGAGCCCGTGGGTTTAGCAAGTGGGTCTGAGTTCCTGCCCCTTAACTGCTGCTGGTGCTGCATGTGACCAGGCCGCCCCAGGCCAGCGCAAGCCCAGCGGCAGCTCTAACACGACCTGGCCCATTGCAGGCAGGGCTCAGAGGCACGAAGCTGACCGCCAGGCTGGGCAGAGAGTAGAGAAGGCACTGGCTGCCCAAGCGAATCTCAGTTTCCCCTCTGCTCTTGCTTCCTCAAGCTTCAGGTAAAGGCTTTAAGATGGGACGTGGCCAAGGTGGAACCCTTCTTTTAACTCAGCCTTGAAGTCCTCAGCAGCTCAAGCCCACCTGGGAAGGGGCCACTCAAGGACAGAAGGGACCCACTGAGGCCAGGGAACAGCGTCCAGGTGCAGAGGCCCAAAGGAAACTAGGATTCCTTCCGATGCCGGGTGCAGGCCTCTCCATGGGCTCAGAAGCCCTCCACTCCGCAGGCCTCTCCATGGGCTCAGAAGCCCTCCACTCCGCAGTGTCTTCTCCGGGCTGGAGTTCAGAGCCAAGCTGAGAATGGAGGATACGGGGAAGCTTCTCTCCCTGCTTTCTCGGGCTGTGGTCCAGAAGGGCTGCTTTCTCCTTCGATGAGAAAGAGTAGTCTGTCACGTCCTGGGGAGAAAGCCATCGGTGGTCCGTTGGCCCCCCTGGCTCCTCTTGGAATCACATCTGCAGACACTCTGACAGCTGCACCTCGGAAGGGAATGCACTTCGCACCAAGCCCTCTTCAGCCCTGGGAACCGAGGGCAGCCAAGAACCCACTCCATCTCAGCCCTGACATTGCTGCCACGTATTACTCACTCATGCACCCCCTCCAGGAGACGTTCCGGAATGCTAGGGATGGCCTATATTGGGGGTGACATCTTAGCAGTGCTCCACACAGTCCATTTTGGGGCCTCGACCTGTGCATTTATAATGAGCTTTGTCCTCTCCTTCCCCATACCCCCAGCTCATGTCCTGCAACCCCTGGGATCAAGTGGAAACTAAGAGGTGTTTTGGGTTTTCCCAACTGATGAAATGAGACATGAGATTGCATTATAGGGCTACAGATTGGCTGGGTCTGGCGAAATGTGATTTAAACTCTCAGACGGAGAAAAAACCAAGACCACTGCAGCCTGTGCCGCCCTGAAAGCCCTTTTCATCCCTCCAGTAACCCCGGGCGGATGGCGTGAAGGCCCGAAAGCCGAGGAGGAAGATGGCCCAGGCCTGGCCCTGTTGGCTGGCAGGTTTCAGCTACTGAGGTTTCTGGCATAGGCTGGAGGAATAGGGCTATTTCCAGACGTGGGGCTTCCCCTTTCTGTAAGGGTCTCCTGGGCTTCCTTAGGGTCAGGAGCAAGAGGCAAAAACACCAAATCGCTGGCTGGAGTCCCAGGGAAAAGACCTCGGGGTGGACGCACTCTTCCTCAGGGGCCTCGGGGCCACCGGGCCTTCCCTCGCCTCCTCTGCACACCTTTGTCTCCTGGGCTCCCCGGGGGTCCAAGTTCCTATACTGTTAGGACCCAGCGTTCCGTCAGCCCCTGTCCTGCCAGCAGGCTACCGTCACTCCCACCCCAGCGAGCTTCCGGTCACCAGCGAGCAGGCACAATTGTTCCCCTCTCAAAGACCAGGGGGCAGACGCAGGCTGGACTTGGGTCACCCGGAGATGTCTATTTATAAACCATCCCGATAAGCACAATCTGCCCTGCTCAGCCTAGGCCTTATTCCACTGCAAAGCTAATTCTCCCAGGGGCAAGCTGAACATTTCCTGTACCAGCCAGACTGGAAAGACCAGCCCAGTGGAGGGGCAAGGAGCTCCAGAGCTAGTCATTGTGTCTGCAGGGTCCAGCTCACAGGTCGGACAAGCTAGAATGCTTACTGCTGTTTGTGTGGAAAACAACCCATCTTAAGGCGTGGTACAACAGGGGTCAGCAAACATTTTCTGTGAAGGGCTGTGTAGTAAAGGTTTAGTTTTTTCCGGCCACACAGCCTGGGGCAGTTGTGAGCATCAGCCAAAGACATTATGTAAATGAACGAGTATGGCTGCGTGCCAATAAAACTTTATTTATAAAACCAGGTGCCCAGCCCACAGCCTTGGTTTACCAACCACTGTAATAAAGGGAACACAAATACTGGAAAATTAGACCTCATTTAACACAAACATTTGTTAATCTATTCTCCAGGACTCCTATATTTTGGGTTTTAAAAAATATTACTTCAAATATTGTTTGTTATCATTGGGCTAGATATGTTGAAAGAAATGATTCGTAATTCAGTCTTTTTTAAAATGGCCTTTATTTTCTAGGGCAGTTTTAGGTTCTCAGCAAAACTGAGCAAGTAAGTGAAAACTACCGAGATTTCTCATATAGCTCCTCCCTCACCATCCATGCATAGCCCTCTGCATTATCAATATATCCACGGGGGGTGTTAAAAATCCTTCTTAACTTCTTAAGGTTAATAACTTCTTAAGGTCTATTTAACTTTACACACGTATTCAATGTTGCTCTTCTTAAGGATCAGTTCTCCATGAGGGAGAAAAAGATACGATGACAGATTCAGGCAAGCCCACCTGTCTGGTTGGGGACCCCTGGGTGTGGAAGAGCACGCAGCCTGGGGGGCTTTCCCTGCAGAAGCCTCACATGCTCTCAGAGTCCATGGGCCATGAGGTCCTGATGACCAAGGGTCCTCTTTGTTACAACTGGTAGCATCCTGCCTGACCCAGCAGTGGGGGACACAAGAGAGCCAGTCTCCCACCCTAGAACCTGTAGGTCGCACCCACTTGACAACATAGCGCCCTGCACACACCCGGGGCTTGTGCCCACGCAGCCATGTGGGAGCAGTGCGTCCTGAGAGGTGCACGGAAGGGCCAAGTCACACCCGTCCATAGCACATCCTCCGTTTCCTCCTGGGGCGGACGGCAGTCGGTCACCACGGCACACGCCGCGCACGGAGAAACTCGGCCCCGACACGGCCCTGGCCACTCGCAGCGCCCTGCTCAGCGCCCGGCACAGGGCGGGCAGCCTCCCAGCCCCGCCGGCCCAGAGCGCACCCCCCCGCGGCCCTGGGAGCTCGGGCCTCCCAGCCTCTGCGAGGGAACCGACCGGCGCCTGGCCCTACCTGCCGCTCTCCGCGAGTCGCGCCCCTGTTCTCCGGGCCTCCCAGGAGCCGGACAGGATTCGGGCTCTTCCAGCAGCCTGGCTTTGCCCAGCAGCCAGTTTCTTCCCTCGTCAGCCAGACTGCCCGGAGATAGAGGGGAATGGATGCGAGACCCGACCTCTTAATGTTCGCACACCTGCCCACCTGAGGAAGATCAGGGACCAGAAGCTGGCCGGACACTGGACGCCGGGGAAGCGTTACCTAAATAGAGACCCGGCCGCGGAAACCTAACGGTGTTCTTGGTGGGAAAGAGGCAAACAGTCCCCACTGCAACACCCGCGTGGTGTCATGTAACAGTCAGATTAAACAAACAGCCTCA
Organism: Oreotragus oreotragus; assembly: GCA_006410675.1. Classification (NCBI taxonomy): domain Eukaryota; kingdom Metazoa; phylum Chordata; class Mammalia; order Artiodactyla; family Bovidae; genus Oreotragus; species Oreotragus oreotragus. The sequence continues at coordinate 137,416 of SJYX01008284.1, forward strand.
GCAGCTATTTTTACATCCAGATCGGCCACGGGTAATAGATAACTTGGGGAGTGAGAAATTGCTTGCCTCTTAGCCGGATCCTAACCCAGGATTCCAACTTCTATTCAGATTGATTTTTAATACTGTTCTAGTGCTGAGATTCGAATAAAAATCTCCCAAGATGCAAAGGAAAACATTTGTTTAGGGAAACGTTATAAACACTCGTGTGTGCCTTGGAACCAGCACCCAGAGGCCTGCTGATGCCCCGGGGCAGAAATAGCCCGTTTCATCATCGGCTCGGAGGACCGCAGCCTGCATTCCTCGAGTAAGGAACCGTCCTGGGCTGTGCTTTTGGAGCAAAATAACATGCCTGGCTGCAGGCTGGGGGAAGGCTAGCCTGGGGTTTCAGGATGAGAGTTGCTGAAGGATATGAAATAGTCAGAGAAGAGGTAAGTGCCCACTGCATGAGCCTGGCCATGGCAGATGTGGTTGTTGGCAAGGCCCAGGTGCCAGGTTAAAGCTCCCCTCCTCATCTCTGGAGGGCAGGCCTCTCCACAGCCCTGAGATGGGCTTAAGTCTGCCTTCCCATGGCAACTTCCTATTTTGGCCTGGGGTCACCTGTTCACCAAACTGCCCACAGACCCCCCCACCCCCAGACCTTTTCCAACCCCCCTGCCTTTGCTCACACCATGCCAGTTCCTGGGTGTTCTATTTACCTTCCCCCAAGCTGACCCTGGGAGAGCACAAGAGTTTTAATGCAGGAATTTCTTTCGTTCTTTTTTTTCAAGATCCTTTCTCACACTCCCCTTCCCTGGGGCCTGGGAAGGCAGAAGTGCCTGGTCCCAGACAGGTGTCCTGCTCTGTGGATGCCCAAAGCCTTTGGAAGTCTGTGTAGCACTGTACCTCTGAATCTATTTGTGGACTGCCCTGCCTGCCCCCGTGGATTACTCACAGCCAGCGATCTCAGTCTCAGCCCTAACTCAAGGCCCGGCACCACCTCCAGCCTCGAACCCACGAGTAGCAGGATCCCAGGGAGACAGGTCTATGCACTTCAGTTCAAACGAGTCACAAAGAGCAGGTCCTCGTGGCCCTGCAGATGGAGTGGTCAGGACCTCCCACGAACAGGACGATCCAGCCCTTCCTCCTCCTGGGAGCCTCTAAACTTTTCTTTTGAGGACCTGTCTGTGGGGGCGCCTGCTCACTGATCAGCACTCAGAGATGATTTGAGGGACACCCAAAGTGAACCCCTGATTCTACCCACCCCACTTACCTCCCCTGAGCGTCAAAATCAATGCTAGCCAACCTGGCAGATAAAAAGAATCGATTTGAGAGATCAACCAGCATTAAACAAAACAAAACAAAACAAGCAAAACAATAAATGGGATTTAGAGCCCTAGCCCCCTGTATTTCCGCCAAATTACTCAGCCTCTTTGTGCCTCAATTTACTCATCACTAAGATGGACAGATTGCCTGTGCTCTGTGGGGCTGAAGATCAACTGAGCTCATGTACAGATATGCTTCTGTAGTACAAAGTTTCTCAAATGGTAGGCATTCACTTGTTATTTTTTTCCCTGATTTTTGCCACATCTTCAACCATCTGTACCATCGTTTACTTATCTTTCAGTAAAGAGCATTCAAATTGACTTGAAAAAAAAAACAAAAAACAAAAAACAAAAAACAGAGCTTTGGGGTCAACAGCAATACCTGAGAAATCCTGGATTTGAAGCTCTAGTTTTTTAAACCCACCCCCACCCCGCAACCGCAATTATACATTCGAACAAATATACAGCCAGTTTGTATGCTATCTGCTTTTGCCCCCAATCGTTTTGTTCCGGATTTTAGGAAAAGTTGTATTTCTAAATCCCATTTTAAGGAGGAGTTTGTTTTGAGGAACGAGTAACCTGAGCTGAAACCATTCAACAGGGCCCCTTACTTTCCTCCCGCCCCTCAGAACGTTTCTTCCCCAGCTTACTTTTAATTCTTCACGGGTGGAGAACATGACCTCATGTCTGGTTTAGGATCCCAGAAGTGGTGAGCTTTGCTGTGCGGCAGGTGCTGATGGCGTTTGCTTGCAGTGGCTGGTTGGGGAAAGAGAACCGTAAGGATGGTTCAGGGAACATTTGGGGGCAGGGCAGCGGCCGGCAGCTCTGTCAATGACGTCAGCAGGAGGGGTCGCGAGAGAACGATAAAACGCAGTTGACCCGGCAAAAGCCTGTCCTGGGAGCAGGAGCTCTCAGAGTTTGGCCTGGGACCCCATCCAGCTAGGCTGACCGCAGCTGACCACGGTAGCGTCTGATTTCCCCCAGAATGTGCCTCCAGCTGCCCTGTCCCAGAGACCCCATGTCTGGCTCCCTCCTGGTGGGGCACCGATGTGGACCACCCCAGGCACAGAACACAGCCAGACGACTCAGCCCAAACTCCACCAAGAGCTCAGGGTCTGCATGAGCCGGGGCTGGCGTCTTTCCGGGGAACGGGCCCAGGCAAAGTGACCACTCTCNCTCCTGGTGGGGCACCGATGTGGACCACCCCAGGCACAGAACACAGCCAGACGACTCAGCCCAAACTCCACCAAGAGCTCAGGGTCTGCATGAGCCGGGGCTGGCGTCTTTCCGGGGAACGGGCCCAGGCAAAGTGACCACTCTCTCCCAGGCCAGGAGCTGTGAGCTGCGTGGAAAGAATGTGAATGAAGACACAATTCTAAATGTAGAATCACGAACGCTATGTGAGCCGGCTCCCTGATCGTCCAGAAAAACAAGGCCTGCTGTACATTCTGCAAGAGCATAAATAAAGCTGTCCTCAGGCGGCGTGCGTTGGTGTCCACTCCTTGCAGCGACCTCACTGGCTCCGACTTGCCACAGAACCCCTGGAGCATCGTGGGAGCTGCCTGGCAGCACGGGTGAAAATGGCCTCACTCCTGTCTGGACCTGCGTGGTGCCGCTAACTTAATCTGGGGACAGATCTGCTCTGTCCTTCATCTGTACTAATTAGAAACGTTGAGAAGCTGGTCAAGGAGGGCACTGTGGAATGGGTCCTTCAGGCCAGTTTCCACTTCTGGGTGTTTGGAGTTCACGTCTCTGCACATAATGTGAGGCAGCTCCCCTGATCCTCCCGCTCTCGAGACGCGGTTGTGCCGAACAGCTTGTCCGACCTCTCCTTACCGGTGCTCAGCCTTCTTCACGAGTTGTTCCCGTAAGTGTCTTCAGGAAGTTGGTGCCTTCCCCAGGCTTAATGATCACATGTATAAGAACAACAAAACAGTAATGTAGGTGCCACGCAAAGTCTTTACTCCGTGGCCTGCGCCGCTCTGAGCCCTTATGTAAATGGGCCTCCCGCTGTGCTCTGTCTTGGGGCCCAGCACCATTTTGTTCCTTCACCGCGAATTGCTCCCTGCTGGAGAGTTAGGGAAAGATAAGATGGGGGAACCTCTATTTGCTGAGCACCCATTATGTGACAGGAACTGTCTGATATCTTTTCTCCCTATATGTGATGACTGTTCATGCGCCCTCTTTCCAGATGAGAAAACTGAGGCTTGCAGACGTCCTGGATGCCACATGAATAAGGTTGGCTCTGAGGATGCAGAAGAGAGTTCGTCCTCTGACCTGTCTAGACAGTAGGTCCCTTGCCGGCGTCCTAGCCGCTCTAGCCAATCACTCTTTAAGCCTGAGTGCAAGGAGCGCGGCTTCCTTCCATCCACCTGTTCTGCTTGCCTCCCTCTGGGGGAGAGAGTAAAGTCTGGCCAGGGCATCTCCTTGGCTACTGATTTGTTTTGTTAACTGCGGGATTCTGTACCTGAGTGTCAGCACAGTGAAAGGGTGTCCTCAGGGCTGCTGGCAGAGTGGGGTGTCTGCAGCAGGACACTTCTCACCTTCAGACCCTTTCATCAGATGGATCTCCTTACCAGGAACTCAGAGTTAGTGGCTTTGAAAAGGAATGGGGCATGATAATGGTGCCCAGCTCAGAAGGGCTGGATTTATTTGGGGGGCCCTGTTTGCAACGCGTGGCTGGAAAACAGGCCACTGGCCCAGGTCACTGAAGACCCTTCCTTAGAGATGCTCCGTCTGTCTGACAAACGGGGGCCAGATTGGTGGCTGTCAAAGTCAGCTGAGGGCTACATGGTCTGGGAGCTCTCTTTGAGGCCTTTTGTTTGGGACTCTTGGCTTAGGACTTTGCAATGAAAGATTTAAAAGAAAAACCAGAACCTGTCCTGTGAAATGAAGTAAAGCCACTCTATTAAACTACTAGCAAACACCCACAAAATCCCGGAGGCCAGCTGAGAGGTTAGCCTCCAGGAGGGGCCTGGAGATGGGCCAGGAGGCGCGAGAGGGGTCAGAGCTGTGCTCCAGCTGTGCTCCTCCAGCGCGTGCTGGCAGGCTTTCCTGTAAAAGGCTAGAGAGTATATGTTTTTAGCTGTGTGGATCAGACCACCTTTATCAGCACTCTACTCAGCCATGAAAAGCAGTTAGAGATGCTTTGTAGATGAAGAGGTGGGCTTGCATTCCAGGCAAACGTTCTTTACGGGCACGGAGATTTGAATCTCATGTCATTTTCACGTGTCACAGAACCTTCTGGCTTTGATTCTCTCTCCTCTTCAGACATGCAACCCACGCTCAGCTCACGGCCGCTGCTAGACCCTGTGGGCTGTGGCCCACCAGGCTCCTTGGGCCATGGTGGGCGCTTTACTACTAGCGCCGCCTGGGAAGCCCACCCTTAGCTCGCAGGGCCATGCAGAAACAGGGGCAGATGGATCTGGGCCATGGTGTGCCACACCTGAGCCACTCCACCCGCTTTGGCCACCACCAACCACATGAGGCTAGTGAGTGCTTGAAACCTAGCTGGTCAGAACTGAGAAATGCTCTAAGTGTAAAATATACACTGGATTTCAAAGACTTAGTACTAAAAAACCCCCACAAAATATCTTCTTAGTAGTATTCAGTATTGAATATTGTATTGAACCAGTGCTGAAATGGTGATACTTTGAATATTTTGGCTGTAATAGAATATACTGTTAAGATTGTTAGCTGTCTTGTATACTGTGTGTATTTTGATCCTCACAACCACCCTGGGAGGAAGCCATGCCTATCTCTTTCCAGATGGAGAACAAGGTCGAAGAGGAGAAATCCCTTCCCCAAATCATGTGATTGGTTGTGGAGCTGGTCTCAGAATCAGGTGTCCCTGTCTTCCCAGACTGCATTGTGTTCCCCTGGTGCCTTAATTATTAAGATGCCGTGGAGCAGGGCCTTCCTGGAAGAACTGCGGCTCCCTACAATACAGAGAGGTGATGGCTGGGCTTCGCAGAGCAGCCTGACTGGGGAAGGAGGATCTGGAGGCAGGGTTGGAGTGCAAAGCCCCAGGGAGGCCTCTTGCTGTCCTGCTCCCCTAGGCATTGCCTGCTCCCCTCTCCCCAGGCAGCAGCTGGAGAAGAAGGCTCTTGTTTCTCCTGAACCTACTTCTGGCACGGGGGGAGCACAGCTGTTTGACCTCAGAGCAGAAGTGAGGTAAGGATCACCACACTCTGGCTCCAGCCACACCTGCTTCCTTGCTCTGCTCTGTATTTCCTGCTCTGTCCTGCCTTGCTCTGCTCTGTCCTGCCCGGGGCCTTTGCTGACTCTGTTTGAAGCACTTCACCTCTGTCTTTACCGGTTCCTTCCTTCTCCCCATTCAAGTGTCTACTGCCAGTGCTGTATACAATAGCCAGGACATGGAAGCAACCCAGACGTCCATCGGCAGAGGGATGGATAAGAAAGCTGTGGAATATTACAACACAATGGAGTATTACTCAGCCGTTAAAAAGAAATGCATTTGAATCAGTTCTAATGAGGTAGATGAAACTGGAGCCTATTATACAGAGTGAAGGAAATCAGAAAGAAAAATACCAATACAGTATGCTAACACCTATAGATGGAATTTAGAAAGATGGTAATGATGATCCCATATGCGAGACAGCAAAAGAGACACAGATGTATAGAACAGTCTTTTGGACTCTGTGGGAGAGGGAGAGGGTGGGATGATTAGAGAGAATAGCACTGAAACATGCATATTATCGTATGTGAAACAGATTGGCAGTCCAGGTTGGATGCATGAGACGGGGTGCTCAGGGCTGGTGCACTGGGATGACCCTGAGGGATGGGATGGGGAGGGAGGTGGGAGGGGGGCTCAGGATGGGGAACACGTGTACACCCGTGGTGGATTCATGTCAAGGCATGGCAGAACCACTACAAGATTGTAATTAGCCTCCAATTAAAATAAATAAATTAATATTAAAAAGTCTGCTATCATTTACCCAAACAGGAGAGAATATGTATGTGCATTTATATGTATCTGCTTATATTATAGGAAAACAATTTAAGAATAAACCCTAAGCTGAAATGGTTACCTCCGGGGACAAGAGGGCACAGGTGTGCAAATGAGAGAGGAGCTCGATGTCTCAGAGTCTGCCTTGTTCGGTAGATTCGATGTGCAGGCATGTGAATACCTTACCTAGTGACCAAGCTAAACTAAACCAAAAAGTTAAACAGGCAGTCTTGAAAAATTAAGAGCAAAAGGAAACGAATGAATCTAATGTGTAGGGGCCATAATTTCACCAAGGGGAATTACTTCAAATGGTTTTAAACTACATTAGTTTGTTTTAACATTCGTAAGGAGGGTATACCTGAACATAAAGTCAACTGTAAAGTAAAATCTTAAATTGTTCTCAGAAACATAGATCGATATAGATAAAGCAAATTAGGAAGTATGTCAGTGTCATGAGAAACAAGGCCATTTTTTAGTGCTGGAGAAAAGAGCTGCAAATATAAAAGCGAAACGGTAAGTGAAACTTGGTAGCGTTGATTTGATATCAATATAAATTATATAAAATCAAATATGCAAAAGTGTGAAATCAAGATATAGCTTCTCTTAAAAAAAGAAAAGCATTTCTTAAAAGGCCTAAAAATAATAACCAACCTCATAGCAATGACCCTCCCCTTTACCAACATTTCTGTCTCTGAAGATAGCTCATTAGAAAGGACACACATTCTCTTAACAGAAAATCTGTAAGAAGAGGCTGAAACCTCTGGTCACACCAAAGGCAGGCAGGCTGAGAAAGATGGCTGGGATGATATCAAATAACTAAGAACTGAAGGGGTTCCCACAGCAACAGATAGAACAGCTCACACTAGTACAAATAAAGGCCTGGGTAGATTGAAACATTGAGTATGTTTGAACGCTCATAATGATACTGAAAAAAAACCCCAAGTCAAAACCCGAATAACGCAAACAACACTCCATGGTCCTCTTGGAGGATGGAGGGAGCAGGTTCATCCTTCTGAAGAGTTGAACAGGGCCGAGTGCCTCACCTGACTTTCCTGTGTGAACGATGCCCAACAGTCCAAAGAGCTAAGTGCTGAATGAGGAAGAGGGGGTTGCCTTTCCCGGCTCCAGGGGATCTTCCCGACCCAGGGATTGAGCCCTTGTCTCTTGCATCTCCTGCACCGGGAGGCAGATTCTTTACCGCTAGTGCTACCTGGGAAGCCCCAGTAAAGAAGGAAGGGTGGAACCGGAAGATCATCATTTCCCAAACCCCTGACAAATAATGATCAAGACAATGACCCCTGAGGGACTGCTATACAAACACACAACACCCATGATGTGCTCTTGCCAAAACAAACCTGAATTAGAACAAGTCTCTACCTCTGGATTGAACTACCTGATTATAGGAATAACAGGGATGGGGGAGACTGTTACATGACACCACAAGGAAGCAATCAGCAAAATCCAGGGCATGGAAAACTCCATAGGGCAAGTGACCGATTTCTTTAACAGACAAGCCACTGAAATCAAAGTAGGTGGAAGCCATGGATTATAAGGCACCTGAGAGACACAGGGATTAAGTGCTGCACACAGACGCGCTTTAGCTCTTGGTTCTAACACACCCTCCAGAGCAAACATTTATACGACACTTGGGTAATCTGAATGCTTCCTGGATATTTGATGTTATTCAGGAATTACTGCTAATGTTTTAGACATGAAAACGGTATTTAAAAAAAGCAGCTTTATTATTTATCAAGATCTACACTAATCCTTCCCAGGTAGCACTAGTGGTACAGTACTTGCCTTCCAATGCAGAAGACATAAGGGGTGCAGGTTTGGTCCCTGGGTCATGAGGACTCCCACCCATGCTGGTACTGTTGCCTGGAGAAGCCCATGGACAGAGGAGCCTGGCAGGGTACAGTCCACGGGGTTGCACAGAGTTGGGTATGATGGAAGTGACTTAGCCTGCATGCATGCTAATATTTAAGAATGAAATGATATGACATCTGGGACATTTCTGAGTAAGGCAGTGTATGGAGAAATGAGTTGGAGCATATGAAACAAGATTTTTGAAGAGCTGGGAGAGTTGGGTATTTGTTACACTGTCTTCTGAACTTGTGTTACATTTGAAATGTTCCATAATTTTAAGAAAATAGAAAATTCCCTGGGACAGGAAGGAGAGAATGAGAGGGTCAGAGTGAGCCGAGGGGGAGGTGGGAGCTCCTGCGAAGAGGAGAGACACAGCAGGGAGCCGGAGGACACCGGCAGGCTCTGCGGGAGCCAGGGCGAGACCTGAGACTGTCCGGGAACCACATGGCCGGGAAGGTGGCACCTGGGCCTGCCTGGCCCGTCCCTTAGACTCCAGTCTGTCTGGTAACCTCACTTAGGGTTATCTGATATAAAGTGGCTTTAGCAAGGCCAACAGCTCTACAAATATTGGCAGGTACACAAAGCATCAGAAACAGCTAAATGCCCAATTTTAGAGTTTGATTGGCTAAGGCTAGACTTAAAAATTAACACATTAAAATAGAAGAAAATATTTGTGTAAGAGTATTAAGTAATCAGTGGCTTCCTGGTGGCTCAGATGGTAAAGCGTCTGCCTGCAATTCCAGAGACCCAGGTTCGATCCCTGGGTTGGGAAGATTCCCTGGAGAAGGAAATGGCAACCCACTCCAGTACTCTTGCTTGTAAAATCTCATGGACAGGGGATCCTGGTTGGTTACAGTCCTTGGAGTTGCAATGAGTTGGACACAACTGAGCAACTTCACATGGTTCCATGTTTCCATTAAGTAATCAAGTAAAGATGGCGTTTATATAATTAATGTAAAAATGTATATATATTCATGGGAAAAAACTTTAAAACTGTAATACTGTAGTTACAGGGAAAAAAGTTCTCAAATAATATATAGCCAAGCGACAGGTAAAATGATACCTAAAACCAAGAAATATTGCTTTGTCAGCAAATGTGTGCATGTGTTGATTTTTCCTTTTATTTTTTTAAAAATGATGGTGTGTTTTTCATTGAGATGATTTGCCACAGGGTGAAGAAAACCTGTTACTACTTTTGACAAGAGATTACGGTTGGACCAACTTGCAGGGGAACCTGAGTCCGGAGTCTTAGTGAGACACTTTCCGTTCCCCCGCCCCACCCCGCCGGCTGGAGCCACCTTTGCTTGGCCAAGGTGGATGATTAATTTCACTGGTGACATTAGCGCCCCTGGAATGGATGTATGGAATGGTGGAGCTAAAAATATCCCACTGCAGCGGCAGTTTCTCTAGAAAGCCCAGAGCTGTNTCCCCCGCCCCACCCCGCCGGCTGGAGCCACCTTTGCTTGGCCAAGGTGGATGATTAATTTCACTGGTGACATTAGCGCCCCTGGAATGGATGTATGGAATGGTGGAGCTAAAAATATCCCACTGCAGCGGCAGTTTCTCTAGAAAGCCCAGAGCTGTCTACTTTCTCCCCAGGGCTGGGGAGGTCACTCTCCAGCGGCCAGTGCTGCGAAGTGATAACCATGTCTGGGGTAAAATCTGCTTCTGGACCCTTGCGCATGTTAAGGACCCCTTCTAGGCATTGCTTTTGCTGCAGAGGGTCACCTCGGGCCCTCAGAGTGAGGAGGGCATGCTCACCACGGAGGCTGCCCAGCTCTTGTACCTGTAATCCCATCGGAGCTCTGGCTTCCTTTGGGGGAATGCAAGGTGTCAAGGCCCCTGCCTGTCCTCGGCTCCTCCACGGGTGGTCCTCTCGCATCCTCCTGTCCAGTCTTAGAGAAGAATGGGGGAGGCAGACACCCATGGTGGGACCAGAGCCCGCTAAGGTGCCTTGGGAGGCTGGGACTGAGCCAGACTGTGGCTCTGAGATGCCATGTCCGCTCCAGGTTTACTACCTGACATTTGGCCTCAACCCTCCAAGACTATTACTGCTTCCAGAAGCTTCCAGCAGCCCACATTCAGAGAGCTGTGCGGTTTTTGCACAACTTCATGGGTATTCTTGCCTGGAGAATCTCCATGGACAGAGGTGCCTGGCAGCCCATGGGGTTGCAAAGAGTTGGACATGACTGAGCGACTCAGCACACACACACACACACACACATGCACACACACACACGGGCATCCACTAGTTGGAGTTCTGTTGGCGCGAATGGCCTGCAGAGGGCTACCCCACTGTTTACGGGGTGCTGGCTCTCTGTGCAGACCTTAGAGGAGGGCTCCGGATGCAGCCTCTGCATGTCTCGGTTTCCTGCAGAGGGAGCGAGGTCCTGGGGACTTGCAGAAGGCAAATGGTGAGTCCAGCAGATAGCAGAGCTGGGGTCAGATCTAGGGCACCCAACAAGCCTGCCAGGGGCTTTCTGGCTCTCTCCTGGCCTTCTTGGAGGAACCAGCACACACCCTTCCTTGCACACCCCTCACTCTCAGCTCCAGACCTCAGGGCCGCCTAGTGCAGTCTTTGGCTAGAGGGGACCCGAAAGGCTGCAGGAGGCTTTTGCTCTGAAGTAATTCGGACTGGCTAGCAGCCTTTAAAGCTCAGGAGGCTGGGGAGGCGGGGCGTGACAGTGGCCTCTCACCTGGCAGGTTGCGCACCAGTGGGTGGCGGGGTGGGTGGGGCTGCCCCTGCAGACGAGCGAGGCACATGCCCTCCTGCTGGCCACCAGTCAACTTCATCATTTTCATACCTGCCAGGACTGTTCGCAACTCCATTCTGAGCAGGGGATGGCTTGGGGTGTGCTGGAGAGGGATGGCTAACACATCTCAACGTTTCCCCAAAAGCCAGCTGGGGGGGCTGGACCCCGAACACCCTGCCCATCAACCTCCTTGCCAGTGGACACCCTCAAACACTCAGAGAGCTGGGTGTCACGTTGAGCCGAATTAAACCTGGAAGAACACGTAAACTAGGAAGCGTTCTGCCAGCATTAACGCTAAATAAGGCTTATCTTCAGGAGCATTTACCTGCTGTGAGCAGATATGTCTTCATGAAATATGAAATCCACCCAAATTTATTAAAACCGCCTGCGTCTAAGTGGGAACTCAAACCGAGCAGCCCTCCTTTAGAGCCTCATTATTATTATGGCATTATTTATTTATATCCTACCCTAAGACAGACATGATGTAATCCAGTAATTAAGACTGTTATGATTGAATATTTATTAAGCACCTACAATAAGCCAGCCACTGATCCACATAAAATGAGTCTCTCTCCTCCAGAGCTGCCATCTTGCTGCCATGGGGAGCTCAGCGCTTCTCATAGGGGAGCAGGCAGGAGTTTAATGGATTTTGTCTTCCCTGAGCAAGCCTGAGAGAAATGACGCTGATCAGAAATTGGGCCCAGCTTAGTCTTGCAGTTCAATTGGAGTGAAATGAAAACAATCCATCGCTGGCTTGGAGAAGAGATGGGTGTGCGTGCAGAGGAGCTGTCCACCCCACACGAGGCATCTCAGAGCCCAGGGTAAGCAGGGCTGTGGCCCCCTCTGGGTGCCTCTGGGGCAGTAAGTGTGGGCAACTTCCTCTGCACTTGTAGCTCACCCCCAGGCCTAGACTGTTCTGTTCTTTTGTACTTCATGTAAAATTAGCTCCTGCTCTGCCAGATCAGGGCTTCCCAGGTGGCTCACTGGGTGAAGACTCTGACTGCAATGCAGGAGACGCTGGTTCAATCCCCGGGTCAGGAAGCTCCCCTGGGGGAGAGCATGGCAACCCACTCCAGTATTCTTGACTGGAGAATTTCACCGACAGAGGAGCCTGGCAGGCTGTAGTCCATGGGGTCGCAAAGGGTCGGACACGACTGAAGCAGCTGAGCACTCACACACACACGCGCTGCAAGGTCACACTCAGCACAGGCTGGGTCTCTGTGCTAGCGTGGGGGCCGCCAAGGGAAGCAAACGCGGCCTCAGGCCTCCTGGAGGTCAGTCCCCAGACAAGGTCCCAAGGGCGCCTCCTCCATCTGTCCAGTCCCACTGCCCAGAGCAGCCCAGGGACAGTCCGGGCTTCTTGTCCCCCGGGCTCCCCCTTTCCATCTTCTTCTGTTTCCTCACACCGGGCCGCTTCTCCCTGAAAGGGCCTGCTGGGTTGCGAGCTGGCCAGGAGAGAGCCTGTAGGCTGGGCTCTCTGGATTCTGCCTGGACTCCGTGCCTGAGCATTATTTGTAGAGTGAAAGAGTAAATAAAGGCGCTAAGTAAATAAAAGTAAATAAAAGCACTAAGGGGTCAATGAGTGGAACACCGCTGTAAATGCATACCTGGCATCGACACGTGAACGTCCATGACCAAGGGCTTCCCTAGTGGCGCAGATGGTGAAGAGTCTGCCTGCAGTACACGAGACCCAGCTTCGATCCCTGAGTCAGGAAGATCCTCTGGAGAAGGGAATGGATGCCCACTCCATTGTCCTTGCCTGGAAAACTTCACGGACGGAGAAGCCTGGCGGGTTAGTTGTAAAGAGTCGAACACGACTGAGTGACTAACAGTTAAACTCCACCATCACTGCCTGGAAAAACCTAGTCTCAATTCAAAGGTCAAAGAGCGCCAGAAAACGGACTTACAGAGCCGTTCACTCACTCCTTCAACGCCTTTGCTTCTGTAGTCCTGGATACTGGAGGCCCTGAGATGCACACTCGGGCCTGACCCCCACCCAGGCTCAGCATTTCAAAGCTCCCTGCTGGCAGGAGGTGGGAATTGCAGGTCGTATTTTCGCCATCACCAGGGAGGCATGTGTGTGTGTGTGTGTGTGTGTGTGTGTGTGTTTGTATGTGGTAAGCATGGGGTCGCTGAGTCAGACATGACTGAAGCGACTTAGCAGCAGGAGCAGCAGCAAAGCCAGAGAATCTCTGCCCAGGCTCCCAGGCTGCTGGTCACTTGGAGCCCAGCGTCTAAAGGTGCAAGGAAGCAGAGGATGAGCTGAGGAGGCATCCATCTGAGACTGGCTTGAATTTGGTGTTTGAGGGATGGTTTCGGGGATGCGAAAGCATTAAAATGGTCTGTGAGCAGCATGGGGAAAGGGGAAATGATGCCACAAACTTAAAGTGGCGAGGAATTCCAACAGCTGGTGCAAGTAAAAGGTGTATTGGAAACTGAAAGGGCCAAGAAGCCGTCTGCTTCTCCCTTTGGGAGGCGGGCTCCTTCTTCTCGCCTTTCCTCCTGCCCTCACTTCCTCTTGTATTTCCTTCCTTCCTAATAGAATTTATTTTTCTCACTATAGACAATCTGACAATTTAGGAGTGGGGGAAAGAAAGTAGGGGAAAGAACCCACTCAGGCAGGTTGACATGGGGGAGCTGTGCCTGTGTTGCTGCTGCTGCTGCTGCTAAGTCGCTTCAGTCGTGTCCGACTCTGTGCGACCCCACAGACGGCAGCCCGCTGGGCTCCGCCATCCCTGGGGTTCTCCAGGCAAGAACACTGGAGTGGGTTGCCACTTCCTTAGGGGTATATGGGAGATTCCTAGACCTTTTACTCAATCTTGGTATGAACCGAAAGAAAACTGCTCTTAAAAATTAAGTCTGTTAAAAACAAAAGCAAAAACCACCCTCTACCCATAAGTCCCATCTACTATTTATTCATTCACTTTTTTTTTTTTTTTGGACATAATTGTGATCATACCATCTGGACAATTTCTTAACTTTCTTTTGCCATTAAACTTTGTAACAAAAGCATTTCTTTCCATATTATGAATTCCTCTGAAACATTTTTTGTTGAAGTATAGTTGATTCACAATATAGTGCTAGAATCTGGTGTACAGCAAAGTGATTATGATATACACAGATTATAGTTCTTTCTCAGATTATATTTGATTTGTGTCATTGCAAGATGCTGAATATAGCCACCTGTTTTATGGTAGGACCTGGTTGCTTGTGTGTTTTATAAATGTAGTTTGTATCAGCTGATCCCGAGCTCCTAACTTATCCTTCCTCCCTTCTCCCTTTGGTAGCCGCAGTTTGTTTTCTAGGCCTGTGAGTCTGTTTCTGTTTTGAGAATAAGGCCATTTGTATCATATTTTGGATCCCAGCTGTAAGTGGCGTCGCGTGATGCTCGTCTTTGTTTGGCTTACTTAACATGTGTCCATGTTGCTGAAACGGCATCATTTCACTCCCTTTTTATGGCTGAGCAGGACCACATCTTCTTCATGCGTTCATCTGCCGACGGACATTTAGGCTGCTTCCGTTTCTCGGCTATTGTAAACAGTGCTGCCCATACAACTGGGGTGCATGTATCTTTTCACATTAGAGTTTTTTCCCAGGTGTATGTCCAGAAGTGGGGTTGCTGGAGCACGTGGTAGCTCTAGTTTTCTTAAGGACCATCCATACTGTTCTCCATAGTGGCTGCACCAACTTGCTTTCCGACCAGTAGTGTTGGATGGTTCCCTTTTCACCACATCCCGCCCAGCATGCATTGCGTGTGGGCTTGTCCATGAGGGCCGTCCTGACTGTTGTGTGAGGGGATACCTCACTGTGGTTTTAGTTTGCATTTCTCTAGTGATTGCTGCTGCTGAGCGTCTTCTCGTGTGCGTGTTTGCCATCTGTGTGTCTTCTTTGGAAAGATGTCTGTTTAAGTCTTCTGCCCTTCTTTTTCAATTTGATTTTTTATTTGTTGGTTTTTTTTTTTTTTTGGAGTTGTATGAGCTGTTTGTATATTTGTTCAGTCACATCATTTGTGAATATTTTCTCTCAGCCCATAGATTGTTTTTGCATCTTATTTGTGGTTTCCTTTACTGTACAAAAGTTTATGTTTGATTAGGTCCCACTTGTTTACTTTCGCTTCTTATTTCTAATGCTTTGGGAGACTGACCTAAGAGAGCATTGCTGTTGTTTATGTCAGAGAACGCTTGCCTATGCTCTCCTCCAGGAGTTTTATAACGTCCTGTCTTCTATGTGAGTCTTTAGGCCATCTGGGGTTTATGTTTGTGTATGGTGTGTATGCTGCTCTAACTTCACTGATTTACGAATAGCCATCCAGCCTTCCCAGCACCACCTGGTGAAGACGTTGTCTTTTCTCCATTTTTCATTCTTGCCACCTCTGTTGAAGGTTAATTGACCGCAGGTCTGTGGGTTTACTCTCGGGCTCTCTGTCCTGTTCCATCGATCCATATGCCTGCTTTTGCATCAATAGCACGTTGTTTCGATCACTATAGATCTGCAGTGTTTTCTGAAGTCTGGGAAGATTATGTCTCCGGCTTTCTTCATTTTCCTCAGGATTGCTTTGGCAACTCGGGATCTTCCGTGGCTCCATATAATTTTTAGAGTTACTTATTCCAATTCTGTGAACGATGTCATGGGTGCCTATGGATTGCTTTGGGTCGTATGGCCATTTTGACAGTGTAGTCCTTGTGATCCAAATATTATTTTAAAATAATATTTGCAATTAAAATATTATTTCAAATGGCTTGATATTCCAAATTATGGAATTTCAATGTATTTGGCTCCTTAGGAAATGCTACAATGAAGAGGTTTATAGGTAAGATTTTTTATTTGGATTTATTGTCTCAAGATGTATTTGCAGATGTGTGATTATTGGATTGAAGAGATTCACATTATCAAGCCCTGTATGCATACATCTTGCCAAATCGCTTTCCACTGCTACCAGTGAGGAGTAAGCCTGCCTGTCTGACCATGCCTCTGGCAGCATAGGGTATTTGCTTTTTCTGGCTCTTTGCTACTGTGGGCTTAAGAGACAACCTTGGCTATAACTTAGGCCAGGTGGACAGTGCCCTTGGGGTGACACAGTTACAGGACAAATGGGGCAGGAGTTCTCAGCCACACACAGGGTGAGGCAGCCTTCCCGTTACCCACACTGGGAGCAGAGGGACAAAACCTAGGTGAGCGCAGGGCCCAAGCTACTCTTTAAGGCAGCCCAGGGATGCTTTGAGACAGCACAGTATAATGCAAGGGGCTGTTTAGAGCTCTGCATGGGTTTGAATCCATTTTTTCTCTAAACTATTGGCTGTGTGCTTCTGGGCACAAAGTTACCTCCTGTGTCTCTGCTTTCTTTAATATATATCTGGAGACTAGAAGGCTCCCAGGAACAGCTGTTTGGGGATATAAAAGGGATAACCTTCCCACAGGAGAACTTCAAGAAAGGCAAGTTCCTTTCTTCTTTCTGCTTCACTCCCAGATCCCCCAGGAGTCAGGTCACAGCCGGATGCAGGCCAGTGCACTGTCTCTGTTGGAACTGGAAAGGACAGAGCCCACCCCTGCGGCAAGCCCTGCTTGCTGCCCTGCAGCTCTGGGCATTGCTGCCCACGCTGTGCCTGGCATACTCCACACATGGGTGAGGCCAGGCCATTTAGTGTTCTGTGGGGTGAGTGTCTTGAGGCCAGCCTCGAATCATTTTTCTTCCTTGTCTTTGGGATGAGATCATGAGAGTCGAGCCTGGTAATTGCTCAGGAAAATAAGGCTCCTTTTTAATCAGGTGCTAAAAGTGCTTTCAGCAGCCTCGTGCGGTGCTGCTGACGGGAGCAGCTTCCAGCCAATTTTGTGACACTTCAAAGAGCAGAGGTAAGACTGCTTCTGGGGAATAAGCACCATCACCCCTGCCCCCAGCCTTGATTTCCTTGGACCATTGAACACACAGGTCAAATTCAGAGATGGGAAATAGCGATGTGTCTGCAGCACAGCTATTGCCGAGTCGCCCGGGGAGCATTTAGGCAAACATCTTCTCTGCGTGTTCCATTCAGTTTCTTCGTCTGTAGAATGGGGATACGTCAGTGAAATCTTGGCTCGTTGGGTTGTGAGGGTCAAGGGAAGAGGAGAGGGAGGCACAGCGCTTGCTGCGCTGTGTCCTTTTCATGTTATGCTTCATTTGCTCTTTTCAGAAGCTCCACGAGGTGGGGAGCACGATTATGTGGGATGAAGATTCGCCTGCTGACGGTTCAGTCCCCCTTCACTGGGCCCAAGCGCTGTCTGCACGGACTCCCTCCTATCGTTGCGGGCACCCGGGGATGCAGGAGGAAAGCCAGGCTTTGTAACCCACAACCAACATGCTTCTTAACTACCTGTGCAGAAATTCCTCCTGCTGCAAACAGAGCTGATTGCTTTTGGCCTCTACCTCCAGGTCCAAAGCACTGGGCAAGTCACAGATCTCCCCGGCATTGGGGAAAACATGTGTTCAGAAAGAGGGAACTTTGCTGAGCAGATTGTTCAGGCTGTGCGGCTGGGGCGGTATGGGGTGGAGGCTCTCTCTGCTGCCTCCCTCCCCAGCCTTTTGGTTCTGCTCCCGATAACATGGTAGGTCAAGCATGTGGCTAAATATAGCCGCCCTCCCAGCTGGGCTGTCATCGCGACTTCAGCAGCGTGTCCACAGTTTTCAGACTGGAACTTCTCGGTTAGACTCAGTTATGGGGGCAGGGATTTTGTTTTCAGAAGTCCTCCCCTCCTCCCCTTAAACTGTAGACCCAGGGACAGACCCCATAGGGCCGACTAGAAGGCAGGGAAGTCAGATGGGGGCAGACAGCGCCTGGACCTGCAGACCTGAGCGGGGCAGCAAGCTGAGTCCTCAAGGCCCGAGTCTTGGGTTCCTGTGCCCGACAGCCTTGGGAACATGGCTGCCTCACAGGAGCTGTCGGGCCCATCTTTAGGGCCAGGGTAAGTCACCGGCTCATCGCCGGCAGTGTGGGCACTTGGGCAGCCACTGAACCTCTGAGCCACAGTGGCCTCATGTGTAGGAAAGAGTCACGGTAACCTTATGCTCACTGTTATCGTGAATAAAGGAAAACAAGAAAGTGCTTTCTGTTGAAGCTCCTCACACTGGCGGAACTAGACTCTGCCACACGATACAGGCTTTGCCATCTCTCCATCAGCCTTGCCATGCAAGTATCTGGTTCGGCCCAGACAAACTGTTCTAAGCATCTCTGTGTGCTGGGAGCTTGAAGCTCCAAAAAAAAAAAGCATCTCTGTGTGCCATCCGCCCCTTTCACCCAGGGACACCACTTCCATTGTTCTCTGGCTTACTGGCCTGCGAATTCTTAAGGAGGAGGCCAACTGAGGACAGAGGGGCAGGACTGAGGGAGGGAACTCAAAGGGGGCTCAGTCCTGAAGGAGCAGGTTAGGGGCCCAGGACTGCTGCACTGATCACCTGAAAACCCTAGGCGCACCATTCTGTGTCAGTGCCATCCCTGGATTTGTGCCACCCTTAGCCCGTGCAGCTGAATACAGTGGCCCCTGCAGCTGCCTTCTCCCAAGGCTGCCTTGGCCCCTTGAGGATACAGGCTGGGTGTGTTCAAACTTTTTCTCCAGCCTTCTGAGCTCCACGGGCTCCCCGTTTAGGAGGAGGGATTGAAGTTTGCTTAACTGAAGGGGTTTATTTTTATTAGTGTCTCTTTCCCCCTGTCCAGTGGTACAATGCACTACAGGTAGTTTGTCTGGCTTTGAATCTTTCATTTATTCTAGAAGCATTTGTTTTGCAAATACTATGGGTCAGGCAATGGGATACAGCTGTGAACAAGACAGGATCTCTGCGTTCATGGAACTTACACTTGGGGCTTGAGGGTGGGGATTTCTAGATGAGAGTAGAGAGCAGATGGGACCAGGCCATGTGGAGCCTTGATGGCCAGGGACATGGAGTTTGCATTTTATTCAGTGTTATAGGAAGCCAAGGGTGGGTTTAGTCACAGGGCCAATAGGATCTGATAAACATTTGNCTGAGGGAGGGAACTCAAAGGGGGCTCAGTCCTGAAGGAGCAGGTTAGGGGCCCAGGACTGCTGCACTGATCACCTGAAAACCCTAGGCGCACCATTCTGTGTCAGTGCCATCCCTGGATTTGTGCCACCCTTAGCCCGTGCAGCTGAATACAGTGGCCCCTGCAGCTGCCTTCTCCCAAGGCTGCCTTGGCCCCTTGAGGATACAGGCTGGGTGTGTTCAAACTTTTTCTCCAGCCTTCTGAGCTCCACGGGCTCCCCGTTTAGGAGGAGGGATTGAAGTTTGCTTAACTGAAGGGGTTTATTTTTATTAGTGTCTCTTTCCCCCTGTCCAGTGGTACAATGCACTACAGGTAGTTTGTCTGGCTTTGAATCTTTCATTTATTCTAGAAGCATTTGTTTTGCAAATACTACGGGTCAGGCAATGGGATACAGCTGTGAACAAGACAGGATCTCTGCGTTCATGGAACTTACACTTGGGGCTTGAGGGTGGGGATTTCTAGATGAGAGTAGAGAGCAGATGGGACCAGGCCATGTGGAGCCTTGATGGCCAGGGACATGGAGTTTGCATTTTATTCAGTGTTATAGGAAGCCAAGGGTGGGTTTAGTCACAGGGCCAATAGGATCTGATAAACATTTGAAGAAGCTTTCATAGCAGCATTATGTACAGTTGCTAAGATAGGGAAGCAAGGTAAGTGTCCATCAAGAGATGACTGGATAAAGAAGTGGCACACGTGTGTGTACACACACACACACGCATGTGTACACACACACACTGGAGTACTGCTCAGCAGCAAAGAATGAAATCTTGCCTTTTGCAGCAACATGAACGGACTTGGAGGGTATGATGCTAAGTGAGATAAGTCAGACAGAAAATGACAAGCCCTGTATGGTGCCACTTACCTGTGGAATATAAAAAATACAACAAACTGGTGAATATGACCAGAAAGGAGACTCACAGGCATAGAGAACAGACTAGCGGTTACAGTGGGGGGAGGGAAGGGGGGAGGGGCAATGTCGGGGCAGAGGATTAAGAGGCACAAACTGAGGCATCAAATAAGCTACAGGGATGTGTTGTGCCACACGAGCAATGTAGCCAGTGTGTTACAGTGACTATAAATAGAGTATAGCCTTGAACATTGTGAATTACTTTATTGTACACCTTTAACTTATATAATATTGTAACTACAAATAGAGTATAACCTTTAAAATCGTGAATTACTTTATTGTACAGCTTTATCATATAATATTATACATCAACTATACTTCAATGGAAGAATAAATAAATTTAAGAAAGATTTCTCTGACTGCAGCATGGAAAAGGGAGCGTTGTGGGATGAGATGGGGCAGGGCCAGTCGAAGGACACTGTAGGGGTTCAGAGGGGCGTCGGTGGCCTGGAAGGTCAGAGAAGAGGGGAGAGTGGGGAGGTTATTTGGGGTAGAATTCGGCTCTGGGCACTTGAATATGAGTGATGAGGAAGAGGAGACCCCAGCAGGACTCCTGGCGTCGAGTACTCACTCACACTGTCTGCACAAACGGAGCAGCATAAGCTTTAGGAAGCCACTGTGCAGCGGGCTGGTTTCCACCGCTAACAGGAGTGCATCTGTGTGACTGATCGCATTATTGATTCATTTTAATAATCACAGCAGTCTTACAAGACAGAGGTGCTGTGCTATGCTGTTCTTAGTCGTTCAGTTGTGTCCGATTCTGCGACCCCGTGGACGGCAGCCCACCAGGCTCCTCTGTCCATGGGGACTCTCCAGGCAAGAATACTGGAATGGGGTGCCATGGCCTCCTCCAGGGGATCTTCCCAACCCAAGGATCGAACCCAGGTCTCCCTCATTGCAGGTGGATTCTTTACTGTCTGAGCCCCCAGGGAAGTCCAAGAGAGGTGCTACTGTTGTCTAAATAATTTGCTCAACTCACTTGTCTGGTTGCCCAGCATCCTGATTCCTCCAGAAAATTAGTCTCAGCTATAGCTGTCATCTCTCCCTCAGTCCTCCAGCTCTGCGTATCAGAGGGAGCTTGGTTTTGGCCCACTGCCGAGGGATCTGGTCCACACTGGAGAATTTCATGTGTATCTTCCCCTCTAGACAGAGGACCGCAATTACTCCCCTTGTGAGTTTGCGAAAAGCTAAATGAGCTGTCAACTCTATCTCTGAAACAGGTGAGATTCACCCTGGAGAGGATGTGGGGCTGCACTGAGCCTCCCAGGGGGTCCTGAGCTCCTGCTGAGGGGCCACTGGAAGACCTGAAGTCCCTGATCCCAGAGACCCCAGAGTGTCTTTTGAGCCCATCTGGGAGTTATTGCAGAAAAAGAGCGCTCTCATTCAAGCAGTCCCATCTAGGTGCTTGTGTGCAGTGCCTGCTCCACGTGCCAGTGGGGAGGGCTTGTGAGGGCAGCTGACGTTAGCACGTGGTCAGCATCACACACTCACAGGAGAGGAGAGAGGCGCACAAGGGGAGGAGCGTGGGCCTTGAAGCCCCCAGGCCCCTGCCCTTTATCTTACATTGAGACTTCACCCCAGTATATCTTTGCATGGATCATTGGGCAGTTCCCTGGTCATAAAGGCCTGTTCTTCTAAGTGCAGTGGGATGTGCCTGCTCAGAGTCCTGGGGTGAACTGCCCCACGTGTGAGCTTGTGCACACATGCTGAGCATTAGTATGCGTGTGGNCCCCTGCCCTTTATCTTACATTGAGACTTCACCCCAGTATATCTTTGCATGGATCATTGGGCAGTTCCCTGGTCATAAAGGCCTGTTCTTCTAAGTGCAGTGGGATGTGCCTGCTCAGAGTCCTGGGGTGAATTGCCCCACGTGTGAGCTTGTGCACACATGCTGAGCATTAGTATGCGTGTGGAAGGACCACAGCTCTCCTGTGGACTGTGAGAGAATCAGAATAAAGAGAGTGGCATTGGGGGCACTGGGTGCAGCTGGGGACCCAGGTACAGATCTCTACCTGGCCCCTTGCACCTGTGAAGGAGGCATTATACTTTCCACCCCCAAGAGGAAGAAAATGGGGCTCTGGCTCACAGTAGCCCTCTAGAGCAGGGTCAGCCATGCACCCCACCCACATGGCCTACCTCTCGATATGACCTCTTTGGCTCCCGCCTGGCCATCCATTGTGTTAACTGAGCGCTTGAACAGCATTTGAAGGCCAGGTTAGGTGCTTGAATATATTGCCACATTAATAACTTCAGGACATTTCAGGCAGCATTGAAATAGTAAATTAGGGCACGACGGGCCATATATTCAAGGCAGAGAGCTGAAGTATCATTTTATTACATGTGCCATGGAATTAAAGGCTTAATTTTCTTTTAAAAGATGGTGATGCATCATTTCCTGCAGCCAGGTAAAAACAGTTAGCAGAAATGATTTATCTCTCCTTCCAGTTAAAAATACGAAACCGGAATCCCAGGATCTAGCTCTCTGTTATTTATCTCTGCCTGGAGGGCACTTGAGACTTTGATCAGTCATTCTGACTTGAAGGACAGGCCAGATCCTGGCTGTGGTCATGAGAGGGAGGGGAGGGCGGAGCAGTGGCTCTCTCTACGGGCTAGGGGAGTGTGGCTTCTCACACAAGGCTCAGAAGACCGGTCGACTGTGTTCCTTTCCCAACTCTGGCCATAGGCTGGCTCTGCAGTCACTGTGTACCTCTTGAAGCATAGTTTTCTCACCTACAAATGGAGTCACAGGTGAGTTTATGGTGGGGCTGTTGTAAGGTTCTCATGAGATTACAGGTGGAAAGAAAGTGGGCCTTCGGGGGCTCTTGCACAACTAAGTCACTTTTGCAGAAGAAAAAGTTTTAGGCCGGCTCTTTATTTTCTGACAGTAAAAATTATACTCATTGAGGGGCTTCCCGGGTGGCACTAATGGTAAAGAAGCTGCTTTTCAAGGCAGAAGACTTAAGGGAAGTGGGTTCCAGGAAGATCCCCTGGAGAAGGGAATGGCAACCCTCTCCAGTATTCTTGCCTGGAGAATCCCATGGACAGNTGCGGCAAGCCCTGCTTGCTGCCCTGCAGCTCTGGGCATTGCTGCCCACGCTGTGCCTGGCATACTCCACACATGGGTGAGGCCAGGCCATTTAGTGTTCTGTGGGGTGAGTGTCTTGAGGCCAGCCTCGAATCATTTTTCTTCCTTGTCTTTGGGATGAGATCATGAGAGTCGAGCCTGGTAATTGCTCAGGAAAATAAGGCTCCTTTTTAATCAGGTGCTAAAAGTGCTTTCAGCAGCCTCGTGCGGTGCTGCTGACGGGAGCAGCTTCCAGCCAATTTTGTGACACTTCAAAGAGCAGAGGTAAGACTGCTTCTGGGGAATAAGCACCATCACCCCTGCCCCCAGCCTTGATTTCCTTGGACCATTGAACACACAGGTCAAATTCAGAGATGGGAAATAGCGATGTGTCTGCAGCACAGCTATTGCCGAGTCGCCCGGGGAGCATTTAGGCAAACATCTTCTCTGCGTGTTCCATTCAGTTTCTTCGTCTGTAGAATGGGGATACGTCAGTGAAATCTTGGCTCGTTGGGTTGTGAGGGTCAAGGGAAGAGGAGAGGGAGGCACAGCGCTTGCTGCGCTGTGTCCTTTTCATGTTATGCTTCATTTGCTCTTTTCAGAAGCTCCACGAGGTGGGGAGCACGATTATGTGGGATGAAGATTCGCCTGCTGACGGTTCAGTCCCCCTTCACTGGGCCCAAGCGCTGTCTGCACGGACTCCCTCCTATCGTTGCGGGCACCCGGGGATGCAGGAGGAAAGCCAGGCTTTGTAACCCACAACCAACATGCTTCTTAACTACCTGTGCAGAAATTCCTCCTGCTGCAAACAGAGCTGATTGCTTTTGGCCTCTACCTCCAGGTCCAAAGCACTGGGCAAGTCACAGATCTCCCCGGCATTGGGGAAAACATGTGTTCAGAAAGAGGGAACTTTGCTGAGCAGATTGTTCAGGCTGTGCGGCTGGGGCGGTATGGGGTGGAGGCTCTCTCTGCTGCCTCCCTCCCCAGCCTTTTGGTTCTGCTCCCGATAACATGGTAGGTCAAGCATGTGGCTAAATATAGCCACCCTCCCAGCTGGGCTGTCATCGCGACTTCAGCAGCGTGTCCACAGTTTTCAGACTGGAACTTCTCGGTTAGACTCAGTTATGGGGGCAGGGATTTTGTTTTCAGAAGTCCTCCCCTCCTCCCCTTAAACTGTAGACCCAGGGACAGACCCCATAGGGCCGACTAGAAGGCAGGGAAGTCAGATGGGGGCAGACAGCGCCTGGACCTGCAGACCTGAGCGGGGCAGCAAGCTGAGTCCTCAAGGCCCGAGTCTTGGGTTCCTGTGCCCGACAGCCTTGGGAACATGGCTGCCTCACAGGAGCTGTCGGGCCCATCTTTAGGGCCAGGGTAAGTCACCGGCTCATCGCCGGCAGTGTGGGCACTTGGGCAACCACTGAACCTCTGAGCCACAGTGGCCTCATGTGTAGGAAAGAGTCACGGTAACCTTATGCTCACTGTTATCGTGAATAAAGGAAAACAAGAAAGTGCTTTCTGTTGAAGCTCCTCACACTGGTGGAACTAGACTCTGCCACACGATACAGGCTTTGCCATCTCTCCATCAGCCTTGCCATGCAAGTATCTGGTTCGGCCCAGACAAACTGTTCTAAGCATCTCTGTGTGCTGGGAGCTTGAAGCTCCAAAAAAAAAAAGCATCTCTGTGTGCCATCCGCCCCTTTCACCCAGGGACACCACTTCCATTGTTCTCTGGCTTACTGGCCTGCGAATTCTTAAGGAGGAGGCCAACTGAGGACAGAGGGGCAGGACTGAGGGAGGGAACTCAAAGGGGGCTCAGTCCTGAAGGAGCAGGTTAGGGGCCCAGGACTGCTGCACTGATCACCTGAAAACCCTAGGCGCACCATTCTGTGTCAGTGCCATCCCTGGATTTGTGCCACCCTTAGCCCGTGCAGCTGAATACAGTGGCCCCTGCAGCTGCCTTCTCCCAAGGCTGCCTTGGCCCCTTGAGGATACAGGCTGGGTGTGTTCAAACTTTTTCTCCAGCCTTCTGAGCTCCACGGGCTCCCCGTTTAGGAGGAGGGATTGAAGTTTGCTTAACTGAAGGGGTTTATTTTTATTAGTGTCTCTTTCCCCCTGTCCAGTGGTACAATGCACTACAGGTAGTTTGTCTGGCTTTGAATCTTTCATTTATTCTAGAAGCATTTGTTTTGCAAATACTACGGGTCAGGCAATGGGATACAGCTGTGAACAAGACAGGATCTCTGCGTTCATGGAACTTACACTTGGGGCTTGAGGGTGGGGATTTCTAGATGAGAGTAGAGAGCAGATGGGACCAGGCCATGTGGAGCCTTGATGGCCAGGGACATGGAGTTTGCATTTTATTCAGTGTTATAGGAAGCCAAGGGTGGGTTTAGTCACAGGGCCAATAGGATCTGATAAACATTTGAAGAAGCTTTCATAGCAGCATTATGTACAGTTGCTAAGATAGGGAAGCAAGGTAAGTGTCCATCAAGAGATGACTGGATAAAGAAGTGGCACACGTGTGTGTACACACACACACAGGCATGTGTACACACACACACTGGAGTACTGCTCAGCAGCAAAGAATGAAATCTTGCCTTTTGCAGCAACATGAACGGACTTGGAGGGTATGATGCTAAGTGAGATAAGTCAGACAGAAAATGACAAGCCCTGTATGGTGCCACTTACCTGTGGAATATAAAAAATACAACAAACTGGTGAATATGACCAGAAAGGAGACTCACAGGCATAGAGAACAGACTAGCGGTTACAGTGGGGGGAGGGAAGGGGGGAGGGGCAATGTCGGGGCAGAGGATTAAGAGGCACAAACTGAGGCATCAAATAAGCTACAGGGATGTGTTGTGCCACACGAGCAATGTAGCCAGTGTGTTACAGTGACTATAAATAGAGTATAGCCTTGAACATTGTGAATTACTTTATTGTACACCTTTAACTTATATAATATTGTAACTACAAATAGAGTATAACCTTTAAAATCGTGAATTACTTTATTGTACAGCTTTAACATATAATATTATACATCAACTATACTTCAATGGAAGAATAAATAAATTTAAGAAAGATTTCTCTGACTGCAGCATGGAAAAGGGAGCGTTGTGGGATGAGATGGGGCAGGGCCAGTCGAAGGACACTGTAGGGGTTCAGAGGGGCGTCGGTGGCCTGGAAGGTCAGAGAAGAGGGGAGAGTGGGGAGGTTATTTGGGGTAGAATTCGGCTCTGGGCACTTGAATATGAGTGATGAGGAAGAGGAGACCCCAGCAGGACTCCTGGCGTCGAGTACTCACTCACACTGTCTGCACAAACGGAGCAGCATAAGCTTTAGGAAGCCACTGTGCAGCGGGCTGGTTTCCACCGCTAACAGGAGTGCATCTGTGTGACTGATCGCATTATTGATTCATTTTAATAATCACAGCAGTCTTACAAGACAGAGGTGCTGTGCTATGCTGTTCTTAGTCGTTCAGTTGTGTCCGATTCTGCGACCCCGTGGACGGCAGCCCACCAGGCTCCTCTGTCCATGGGGAGTCTCCAGGCAAGAATACTGGAATGGGGTGCCATGGCCTCCTCCAGGGGATCTTCCCAACCCAAGGATCGAACCCAGGTCTCCCTCATTGCAGGTGGATTCTTTACTGTCTGAGCCCCCAGGGAAGTCCAAGAGAGGTGCTACTGTTGTCTAAATAATTTGCTCAACTCACTTGTCTGGTTGCCCAGCATCCTGATTCCTCCAGAAAATTAGTCTCAGCTATAGCTGTCATCTCTCCCTCAGTCCTCCAGCTCTGCGTATCAGAGGGAGCTTGGTTTTGGCCCACTGCCGAGGGATCTGGTCCACACTGGAGAATTTCATGTGTATCTTCCCCTCTAGACAGAGGACCGCAATTACTCCCCTTGTGAGTTTGCGAAAAGCTAAATGAGCTGTCAACTCTATCTCTGAAACAGGTGAGATTCACCCTGGAGAGGATGTGGGGCTGCACTGAGCCTCCCAGGGGGTCCTGAGCTCCTGCTGAGGGGCCACTGGAAGACCTGAAGTCCCTGATCCCAGAGACCCCAGAGTGTCTTTTGAGCCCATCTGGGAGTTATTGCAGAAAAAGAGCGCTCTCATTCAAGCAGTCCCATCTAGGTGCTTGTGTGCAGTGCCTGCTCCACGTGCCAGTGGGGAGGGCTTGTGAGGGCAGCTGACGTTAGCACGTGGTCAGCATCACACACTCACAGGAGAGGAGAGAGGCGCACAAGGGGAGGAGCGTGGGCCTTGAAGCCCCCAGGCCCCTGCCCTTTATCTTACATTGAGACTTCACCCCAGTATATCTTTGCATGGATCATTGGGCAGTTCCCTGGTCATAAAGGCCTGTTCTTCTAAGTGCAGTGGGATGTGCCTGCTCAGAGTCCTGGGGTGAATTGCCCCACGTGTGAGCTTGTGCACACATGCTGAGCATTAGTATGCGTGTGGAAGGACCACAGCTCTCCTGTGGACTGTGAGAGAATCAGAATAAAGAGAGTGGCATTGGGGGCACTGGGTGCAGCTGGGGACCCAGGTACAGATCTCTACCTGGCCCCTTGCACCTGTGAAGGAGGCATTATACTTTCCACCCCCAAGAGGAAGAAAATGGGGCTCTGGCTCACAGTAGCCCTCTAGAGCAGGGTCAGCCATGCACCCCACCCACATGGCCTACCTCTCGATATGACCTCTTTGGCTCCCGCCTGGCCATCCATTGTGTTAACTGAGCGCTTGAACAGCATTTGAAGGCCAGGTTAGGTGCTTGAATATATTGCCACATTAATAACTTCAGGACATTTCAGGCAGCATTGAAATAGTAAATTAGGGCACGACGGGCCATATATTCAAGGCAGAGAGCTGAAGTATCATTTTATTACATGTGCCATGGAATTAAAGGCTTAATTTTCTTTTAAAAGATGGTGATGCATCATTTCCTGCAGCCAGGTAAAAACAGTTAGCAGAAATGATTTATCTCTCCTTCCAGTTAAAAATACGAAACCGGAATCCCAGGATCTAGCTCTCTGTTATTTATCTCTGCCTGGAGGGCACTTGAGACTTTGATCAGTCATTCTGACTTGAAGGACAGGCCAGATCCTGGCTGTGGTCATGAGAGGGAGGGGAGGGCGGAGCAGTGGCTCTCTCTACGGGCTAGGGGAGTGTGGCTTCTCACACAAGGCTCAGAAGACCGGTCGACTGTGTTCCTTTCCCAACTCTGGCCATAGGCTGGCTCTGCAGTCACTGTGTACCTCTTGAAGCATAGTTTTCTCACCTACAAATGGAGTCACAGGTGAGTTTATGGTGGGGCTGTTGTAAGGTTCTCATGAGATTACAGGTGGAAAGAAAGTGGGCCTTCGGGGGCTCTTGCACAACTAAGTCACTTTTGCAGAAGAAAAAGTTTTAGGCCGGCTCTTTATTTTCTGACAGTAAAAATTATACTCATTGAGGGGCTTCCCGGGTGGCACTAATGGTAAAGAAGCTGCTTTTCAAGGCAGAAGACTTAAGGGAAGTGGGTTCCAGGAAGATCCCCTGGAGAAGGGAATGGCAACCCTCTCCAGTATTCTTGCCTGGAGAATCCCATGGACAGAGGAGCCTGGTGGGCTACAGTTCACAGGGTGGCAAAGAGTCAGATATGACTGAAGTGACTCAGCACAGCACCCTGCATGTACTCATTGAGAGGAAATTTGGAAAATATAGAAAATAGCAAAGATGCAAATAAAGGAAATGGTATAATATGGCCTGGAGATGATCGTTATTTTCCCTTTTTTGGCATACTTTTAAAAACAGAATTTGATTCCTAAACGTTTACAAATTAATATTCTGGTATTCTGCTTTTCCGGCTTGATAGTCCCAACACCAGCTTCATCCTTAATGACTGTCCACAACTTCTTTGCATGACTGCATATGATTCTCATTGTATGTAACAATGCACGTGATCTATGTCGATCCTCTCTTGTCAGATCTTTACCTTCCTTCTTTGAAGAATACTTCCTGTGGCCACTGTAACAAGCTGGTGGTGAGAGAAGGTTAATAGATATTTCTTCGCTTACAGTTCTGGAGGACAGAAATCTGGGCTCAAGGTGCTGGCAGGGCTGAGCTGCCTTCAAGTGCCTGGCCAGCCTCTGGCGGCTCCAGGTGTTTCTGGGCTTGTGGCCGCATCCCTCCCATCTCTGCTTCTGTCTTTACACGGCTGTTTCTTCTCTGTCTGTCTGTCTGTCTCCTCCGAGTGCTTCTAAAAGGAGACTTGCCAGAGACTTTCTCACTGGATTTAGGGCTCCCCTGGGTAATTAGGACGATCTCCTCATCTCTAGATTCTTAACTTCATTTTGTCTGCAGAGATTCCTCCCAAATAAGGTCGCAGTCCCCAGTTCTGGGGTTAGGATGTTGACATATCTTTTGAGGACCACCATTCAGTGCACAGAAGCCAGAAAACCAGGGCTTAAAGAAGTCCCCCTCTTGGCCCAGGGTCACAGGGCTTCCAGGTGGCGGAGCTGGGATTCTGTCCCAGGCATCTGGCCTAAATGCATTTAATTCGCCTGAATACCTTTTTATATACATGGAGGCATATTTTAAATGTTTGGTGTTAATGGCCTCTGAGGACTGTGGCTCTCTCCTGTCTGTACCTGCCGGGCCCAATCGCCGTTGGGGACAGGCCCCACAGACCCCATCGTCCGATCCGTCCCTGCCAGTCGGGCGGGAGAGAAGGCAACTGGCATGCAGTGAGGCCGGTGCCGGCCATCTGCCCTGAGGGTCTCCTGCTGTCTGAGCCCAGCGTCCGCTCCATCACATGCTACAGGTTTCAACAGTGCTGGTGGACCCAGCGACCACCCTCAGTGTCTCGTCTTTCCCGAGGGGACCCTCAAGCAGGTCTGCCCTGCCCCCTGACTGCAGCCTGGGGGACACAACTCCCTACAGCACCTTGACCTCCCCTTGTGGCCAGAGCAGCTTAGAGGCTCAAGTGAGTTTCCTAAGGGTGATGTTGCCATGTTGTCCACGGCTTTGCAAATCTGATTAACACAAAAGAAGGGTTTGCGGGTCTCCTGGGAATGGATATGAAGTCAGAGAAGGCTCCTCTCAGGGGTCCTGAGTTGACTCATCCCCGTTTCCTGCTGTGGGCCTGAGTAGTCGCCCTAGTAATCCCCCTCCTGGGGGCAAGATCCCTCTGGTGAGACTCTGCGAGGAGTGTCAGCACCCAGGAAGGGGAGGTCATGCCCCTTATTATTCCTTGGATCTCCTGAGTCTTGGGCCCTCCCTGAGCCAGCCTGCTTCTGTATCTGGGGACTGAGCCAGCTGCTGTACTCACGCAAACTGGGGTCAGGGCAGGAGGAGGGGGAGCAGCTCATACAAGGCAGGGGCAAGGCCAGGTGGTTGACGATCGACCTACAGTCGTTCTGAGACTGAGACAAAATGGTACCCGTTTTACGGCTTCCCTGGTGGCTCAGACAGCAAAGAATCCGCCCGCAACGCGGGAGACCTGGGTTCTGTCCCTGGATTGGGAAGACACCCTGGAGGAGGGCATGGTAACCCACTCCAGTATTCTTGCCTAGAGAATCCCCGTGGATAGAGGAGCCTGGCGGGCTAGAGTCCACAGGTTTGCAAAGAGTCGGACACAACTGAGTGACTAAGCACAGCACATACCCGTTTTAAAGACGAGGAAACAGAAAGAAAAAAATGACTTGTCCAAGGTCACATCAGCAGCAGGGACCAGCTCCCCTTGCTTCCATAGTGGAGTCAGTGAGTCCTTTTCCACAGACTATCCCTACCACATGCTGGTTCTGTTTTTACTTTAGTATAAGCTTAACCCTGAGAAGGTCATAGGCAGGCTTCTGCAGGAAAGACAGGGCTTGACAAGTGAATGAAAAGGATACAGGTTTGATTTCAGGCTTGGAATCTGAATGTTCTGACCATGAGCAGCTGGGCCAGAGTCCAGAGCCAGGGGAGGAGGGTAGAGGAGGAGTCTGTGGGCTGCAGGTGCCGGAGCCCTGTAAGTCCCTCGTGGGTGCATGAATATCCCCAGGACAGCATGGGGCTGTGCTGATCACTCCACGTGACCAGGCGCCCGGCTGGAGTGGATGGAGCTCTGAAGCTCCAACAGACTTTCTCAGTGGGAAAGGTTAAGTGGGAAAGATGTCCAAAGTCCTGGGAAACGGGCCCAGTCTCTGTGGACGGAGATGGGACCGTCACACATACTGTCTCGTCTGACCTCCCCAGCAGTTCAGCAAAACAGTCTGGGCTATCTCCACATTACAGACTAGGAGATGAGGCTCAGAGAGGTCAAGTGACTTGTCCAGGATAATACAGCCAGAAGAAGATGCAGCTGAGATTCAGTGCTTCCTGAAGCTTGTGGCTCAGAACACAAGCGGGTGAAAAGTCTGGCCCCGTTCTTCTTCCTGTGATAGCTACTCAGAAATTTACTCTCACAGGGAGAAGCGCTTAAAGACGGACAAGACTCAGGAGGCATGATATGGCCACAGATGTGACGGAGGTAGGCATCCTAGCTGGGTCAGAAGCTGTTCCTGCTGTAGAGGAAAGCCTTCTGCTGGCTTTTAAGAGTCCTGGTGCTGTGGCGCTGAGCATCTCCCAGGCCCAGGCCTGTGGGAGGGGCCGGGTAAGGCAGCCTGTGCGGTATGACTTCCTCTGGACAGCTCTGCCCAGCACCAGTCACGCTGGGAGTGGACCCTGGTCCTGCTCAGCCACTAATCAGCAGAGTCCCTATCCACCCACATCCTTGGCACTACTGCCCAGCTTTCTGCCCTCCGTGAGGCAGCCTGGGACTGAAATATCACCCAACTAAGTCCCTCCAACCTGGCCCTGCTGAGAGAGTGCTCTTTATGGCAAGAAGCGCGGGGAGCACGAGGCTTACTCACCAGAGCAGCATCCTCCGTGAGCGGCAGGAGCGTGGAGGACACAGCCGCCCACAGACACGGGCACGGGCTGCATGCAGGGCGCCTGCCCCGGGCCCTCACACTTCCTTTCTCGGAGAGGCAATGAGGCAGCGGGAAAGAATCCACTCCCACCCAGCTGGGCCTGCCCTTTGCCCGAGACACCAGATCTGACTTGGAAGCCAGCTGGACATTCCTGTTAGGCTGCTCAGAAATGGACCACGGCCCCACCGCTCAGAGAGGCCTGAGCGCTCCCGCCCCCTGCTTCCTCTGGAGCCTGGCCCTTCTCTGCAATGCCCCCATCCCACGGGACTGGGTCTGTGACCTTGGTGAAGCCCTCGGCTGACCCGACTCCCGCCCTCTGGCTCTGTTCGTTTATAAATAGGCCCATTTCTCCTCCTGCTCCAGCCCAGAGCTCCACACCCAAGAAGCAGATGCAACCTCGGGGTTCCCTTTCCAGCCAAGGGCAGAACAGGACCCGGCGGGCTCATGGGCCTGGAGGATGAGGTCACAGGTTTTCCTGCAAATAGCAACACACGCTGGACAGTCAGAGGCTACTTTCCTGCAGCTGCCCAAACAAATGACCACATACAGGGTGGCTTAAACAACAGACATTCATCGTCTCACAGTTCTGGAGGCCAGAAGTCTGAAATCACGGGGTCGGCAGGGTAGCTGTCTCTGAAGGCTCTAGGGGAGGCTTCTTCCTTGTCCCTTCTAGCTTCTAGTGCCCCATTCATTCCTTGGTTTGTGGACACATCTCTTCAACCCATGTGGTGGCATTGCCCCCTTCTCTCTGTCTCAAATGTCTATTTCTCTTATAAAGGACATTTGTCATTGGATTTAGGGGCTACCGAACTTTCTACTTAGCACAGAATCCTTAATTCCACCTGTAGGAACCATTTTTCTAAAGAAGGCCACATTCTTAGGTTTCAGGATTAAGACACAGACATATCTTTTAGGGGCCAGCATTCAGCCACTACAGCTCGTTGTCACGAATGAAATTTACTGAGATGGCCATCGACAGGTGGGTCAAGCGAGGAGAAAAGGGACTTTTTGCAGAGAGACGCAGACTTTTGGGGCGGCTTTCGCTCTGCTGCCCGGGCTCCCCTGTGGCCAGGCCAGGGAAACCCCAGTGCTTCTGAAGGAGACGTTAACGATGGGCTCTCCCCGGCAGAGCCGAGGGCTCAGGAACAGATTCAGGTTGTCTCCGGCTCAGCTGAGCGTGTGGGTCAGCACCCAGCTATCGGCTGGATTACTGAATCGCCAATAGATCCGGTTGAGCTAAGACGGCTGGAGTAAGCGGACCGCACATAGGCGGTGGTTATTTTAGCTTTTGTGGTGACGTGGCGTGATTTGTAGCTTGGCTCTCGGCCACTGTGACACTCACAGAGCCTGCTCAGCTGTCACGGTTTCACGCTCTTTGCTGAGCGAGATGACCCGAGTGCAATTTTGCGGTGCGTGGAAAGAACGCGGACTCTGGAGTCCCACAGACCCCTAGGGTCTGGCCCTGCCATGGCTTACCTCCCACGGGAACTTCTCAAGGCTTCCTCCTGGGTAAAATGAGGAGGGACAACCCCGTCTGGAAACGCTGTTGTGATCACACACCTAGATTCTATCTCAAGGGCCTGGCCCAGGGCCTGGCGCATAGTAGGCGTTGTCTGGGATTGAGGTTGGGAAGCCCACGCACCACGTGCGGAAGCTTGGACCTTCCGCCACCTCGTGGCTCCTAGTCCCGCCGTGTCTTGACCTTGTGTGCCCTGCTTGGGCCATAGCTTTGCTCCCCCGGGGCCCTGCAGCCGTTTCCTGAGCACCCTCGCTGCCCCGGGCTGCCTGCTCCAGGCCCACTTCCCACAGCCGCCGACGCCAGGGAGGCGCTGGTTTTCTCACATCCCCAGCCAGAATGTGTCGATGCTTTCTCACCTTTCTCACCCCCGCTGGAGCCTGGATCCGAGCCCCTCGGCATCAGCCGCGCCCACACGGCAGCCTCAGGGATCACCGTCCTCTCTCCCGCACTGTGATCTAGTGCCCACGAGCCCTGCTCAAGCCGCGGCCCTCCCCGCCTCCTCCCCGCAGCATCGCTCCTTCCTCTGCATCACATCCTCTCCTTATCTCTTTCCTCCTCTCCTCCCTGCCCTTAACTCCCCAAGACCCCCACTGTCCTTCTCCGCGCTCCTCTGGCACCTTGAGCTTCCCGCAACCGCACCACGCTGCGCGAGCCTCTTCTGGAGCGCTGCAGTGGGCATGGCATCCTCAGACCGCACCCCCACGGGAAGAGAAAGGCCACGGTCCGGAGCCCAGGCTCCGAGCCAGTCTGGGGCCTGAGCCGCCTGTGTGGCCTCGGGCAGATCGCTGCGCTTCTCTGGGCCTTGCCTTCTCAGCTGAGAAGCTTTTGTGAGTGACTCCACGCAGAGCACAGAGGATGACTGTGCCTCCTAGTCTAAGTGGGAGCTCTTTCTGTCACGGCGTTGACAGCCTGGGGGATATCAGAGAAGATGAGCAATCATGCTGCCCCGAGATAAGGGCAGCGCGGGTGCGCTGAGAGGACAGGAGGGTGCTTCACCAGCCAGAGGCCCAGGTGTGCCAGTGGCTGCCCTCTGGAGGCCTTGGGCTGGGCAAGGACGAGGCCTTGGCTGTCGGTAACTTCCAGGCCGTACGCCCCCACCTTCCATGCTGCTGGACACCTTTTGAGCACCACACAATCTGTCCACAATTCTCATTCTAGTTACTGCCACCTCCACGGGTGACAAACACGCTCTACAGGAACCACCGCTATCCCTTCTCCTGGACTCCACACACGTGCCTCTCACCTGTTGTCTCAGACTTCCTGAGACCAGCGCAAGTGGCAACACCCGTGGGGATCCACGGAGCACTCACACAGGTGTGGTCCCAAAGCGTAGGAGTCTGTGTACCTGGGGCCGTCCCTGACCCCTGGAGGGGGACAGCCAAGAGATGAGCTGTTCTCCACCTGAGTCCCAGGAGCACAATTCTGAAAGGCGTTTCAAAAAGTGCTTCAGAAGGTTCTGGTCAGGCGGAGGACCAGTCCTCCTTAGCAGTGGGTAACCAATGCTGCATCCTTGGGTTACCTCTTCTGTTTTCTCTGCTGTCTCCTCTGATCCTACACTTCACGTTCCTGGGACCCCTCCCCAATACAGCGACCTACATCAGCTTGGTCTCTCCTGGGACCACTTAACCTAAATATAAGGGCAGCGCGGGTGCGCTGAGAGGACAGGAGGGTGCTTCACCAGCCAGAGGCCCAGGTGTGCCAGTGGCTGCCCTCTGGAGGCCTTGGGCTGGGCAAGGACGAGGCCTTGGCTGTCGGTAACTTCCAGGCCGTACGCCCCCACCTTCCATGCTGCTGGACACCTTTTGAGCACCACACAATCTGTCCACAATTCTCATTCTAGTTACTGCCACCTCCACGGGTGACAAACACGCTCTACAGGAACCACCGCTATCCCTTCTCCTGGACTCCACACACGTGCCTCTCACCTGTTGTCTCAGACTTCCTGAGACCAGCGCAAGTGGCAACACCCGTGGGGATCCACGGAGCACTCACACAGGTGTGGTCCCAAAGCGTAGGAGTCTGTGTACCTGGGGCCGTCCCTGACCCCTGGAGGGGGACAGCCAAGAGATGAGCTGTTCTCCACCTGAGTCCCAGGAGCACAATTCTGAAAGGCGTTTCAAAAAGTGCTTCAGAAGGTTCTGGTCAGGCGGAGGACCAGTCCTCCTTAGCAGTGGGTAACCAATGCTGCATCCTTGGGTTACCTCTTCTGTTTTCTCTGCTGTCTCCTCTGATCCTACACTTCACGTTCCTGGGACCCCTCCCCAATACAGCGACCTACATCAGCTTGGTCTCTCCTGGGACCACTTAACCTAAAACCCCCAGCAAAGGTCTCCCTTGGGCTGACTGAATGCCTTGGGCAGGGAAGCCTGCCACATTCTCCGATGCTTCTTAGTAAGTGAGTTCCCTTTACAACAGTGGTACCAAAGTAAAGAAATAAGGATCAGGCATGGAGAGTGAGAAGGGCCAGTATTCTTGCCTGGAGACGCCCATGGACAGAGGAGCCAGGCGGGCTACAGTGCTTTGGGTTGCAAAGAGCTGGACAGGACTGAGCGACTTAGCGTGCACGCACGGAGGGAGACAAACACCAGACACTGGGCCCAACCAAGATGGATCTAGCTGAGGCTGGAATCCAGGTTGCTGTGTTGAAGCTTCCAACCCCTAAACATAATATGTTACTCTTATTTAGGCCTTTGATTTCTTTCCTTAGCATTTTATAATTTTGGCTTACCTCCTATACATGTTCTGTAAAACTTATACCTAAGTATTTCATTTTCTTTGGAGCAATAACCAATGGCATTGTGTTTTAAATTTTGGTTTCAAGGTGTTCAGTTGTATATGTAGAAATGCAATTTACTTTTGTGTGTTGATCTTATATTTTGCAGTCTCGCTGAACTCATTTAGTCTAATTTTTTTGTGTATGTTAATTTCTTGGTTTTTTTTTTATGCAAACAACCAAGCCATCTGCAAATAAGAACAGTTCGATTTCTTTATTTTCAATCTGTAAGCCGTTTCTTTTTCTTACCTTATCATAGTGGCTAGAACTTCAATTATGTTGAAGAGGAGTGGTCAGAGCAGATACCCCTCCTTGTTTGATTTCTCACTATAAGTGTGTAGTCGTAGGTCAGGGCAGACACCCCTCCTTGTTTGATTTCTCACTATGAGTGTGTAGTCATAGGTCAGGGCAGACACCCTCTCCTTGTTTGATTTCTCACTATAAGTGTGTAGTCGTAGGTCAGGGCAGACACCCCTCCTTGTTTGATTTCTCACTATGAGTGTGCAGTCGTAGGTCAGGGCAGACACCCTCTCCTTGTTTGATTTCTCACTATGAGTGCACAGTCGTAGGGTTTTGTAAACGTTCCTTATTGTGTGAAGTGGTTCCTTTCTATCGCTAGCTTCTGTGCACGCATGCTCAATAGCTCTTGTGATTCCATGGACTGTAAGCTGCCAGGCTCCTCCGTCCATGGGATTCCCCAGGCAAGAGTACTGGAGTGGATCGCCATTTCCTTCTCTAGGGCATCTTTCTGACCCAGGGATCAAACACATGTCTCTCGTGTCTCCTGCACTGGCAGGCAGATTCTTTACCACCGAGCCACCTGGGAAACCCCCGATTCCTAGCTTACTGGAGATTTTTCTTTTTCTAGTTGTCATACAGAGGTGTTACATCTTGTCAAATTTTTTCCTGTGTCAATTCGTATGATCATATGATTTTTCTTCTTTAGCCTATTGATATGGTGAATTATATTGATTAATTTTTGAATGTTAAATAACCCTTTGTGCACTTGGAATAAATTCCACTTACTTATGCTCTGTATTTCTGGCCAGTTTACCTCCCTGCTCTTTATTCCATCCCTGGAGTCCACTGGGACCAAGTCACACTGACTGCATCTCCCTCGTCACAAGCTCAGCACTGCTGCCCCACGTAGCATAGCCCCTGGGTGGCTGATGCTGGCTGAGGTGAACTTGAGTTCCCTGCGTGTCCTTGAACTTAAAGCACAGGCTGCTAGCCTTTCTTTGGAGAGGCCCACTGGGACTCTCCGTTCAGTTTCTGTCAGTCATCACCCAGCAGGTCCACCCAAATCCAAATCTCTGGCTAGAAGAACACTGTAGCAAAGATCTAGGGCCTTCTCTTATAAATCCAGACCAAAGTCCATCAAGCCTGGGCTGGAGAATTTCTGGGAGCAGGTAGGAAACAGTTCTATCATGCGTTGGTTTACTGTTGCTTCTCTTTTCTTTGGAAGTAAGTAAGTGAGTGAAGTCGCTCAGCCGTGTCCGACTCTTTGCGACCCCATGGACTGTAGCCTGCTAGGCTTGTCCGTCCATGAGATTCTCCAGGCAAGAACACTGGAGTGGGTTACCATTTCCTTCTCCAGGGTATCTTCCCGCCCCAGGGATTGAACCCGGGTCTCCCGCAATGGAGGCAGACGCTTTAACCTCTGAGCCACCAGGGAAGATCTTCTTTGGAAAGGCAGAGAAAATAAAGAACCATTGGAATCCAGTACCAAATGCCTAGTTGTTCAGCCATGCAGCAAGCCGACCTTCAACACAAACCAATATGAACTGGTAGCAATGTCTAATCATTTTTCATAGTCACTAATGAAAACAGTGCTGCTTCTGGCTGAGTAGTTCAAAGTGCCCAACAAATGAATTCTGAGTCCCAGGTGAGAACTCTAGATCTGGAAGGTCTTGGATCAACTAATGATATACCTTGTGCAAATTTTAAACCTCCCAGTAATGTCCATGCATGTGGCCTAATGGTACTATAGAGATTTTAAGATTGGTGCATATATTAGTCACTGTAATTAAAATCCTGGAGTTATATTATATTTTATTTGTATGGCAGTTTGTGATGTGTTTAATGCTCCCAGTTTCAAAATTATTAAAGCTACTGTCCCTGGGTTGGCCAAAGTGATAAGGAAAGTAAGAATGTGATCTTATTCCCTTTTGATGGGGCCGGCCGGGAGAAGGATGCGTGAGGGATTTTCTTATAAAGAGACCAAATGCCAAATAAAAGAATTCCAGCTGTGCAACAGGAAAGTTTAAATGGTTTGTTAGGATCATTAATATTGCAATGAAAACTAATTAAACCTGGAGCTAGAAGGAGTTCATTAGTGGTTTGGAGCCAAAGATTCTGCTTCTGCAGAGTCAGTTGGAGCACTGGGGAACTTGGAAAGTTGTCAGCTGGGTGTGGGGTCAAGCGGCCCTCTCCTTTTTGTAGCTTCTGAAATTGGGCTTCACTAATAATAGGGACTTGGCAGACATGAGCCAAGAAATTTCCCTGGAGTACCGGAAGTGCCCCCTGGGTGATGTCACACCTGTCTCGGGGTGGGAGGTCACCCCTTGCAGGCTACTGAGAATGAGTCTTTGAGGACAGAGAAGTGAGCCTTTGAAGATGGCAAAGTGGAGGGGAATTGGGAGGCTTTCTTTCTAAGAAATGAGAAAGGTTTTCATATTGCAATTCAGCTCACTCCAAGCCATTAAAAAAAAAGAAAGAAGCCCATGTCTTCAATGGTAGTTTTGGATTACTAAAGTGCTTTCACACACCTCTCACGTGCTTTTCTCAAGAGTCCTTATAAAATCACTTTATCATTTCTTTCTCCAAGTTGGTTTCCTGAGAGAGTAGAGGCTGTTTCTGTTGCAGGTTGGGTTTGTCAGGCAGCAGACTCTGAGATGGGGGTTAGCTGGCAGGATGTCACGTATGGGAAGAAGGAGAATCAGACTTTGATCTTGTCTGACACTTCTGGGAGCTGTGGGGCTGGAGTGGCCCTCCAGAGGTGTCCTGATTTGGATAGAGACGGCCAGGTCTTCATTCTTTGGCTTCGATCAGTCGTTGCATGGCAGCCATCCTGGGAAAGCTGGGACCTAGTGTCTGGCAGCTCTGGGCTGACATGACTTGTGAAGGGACCCCTGCTCCTAGCACCCCAGCTGCTGGGGCGGCAGGCCCTTCCTCCCTGGGGCTTCTTGGCAGTGTGCAGCAACATCCTCTGCTATTTTGTTCATCATCATTTCCTTTGACTCCAGCATAGTACCTGGCATACTTGGCATATCATAGGATTAAAAAAATTTTTTCTTTTAATTTTTAACTGGAGAATAATTGCTTTACAATATTGTGTTGGCTTCTGCCATACATTAGCATGAATAAATCTTAGGTGTACAGATGTCCCCTCCCTTGACCTTCCATCCCATCTCCTGCCCTATCTCACCCCTCTAGGCTGTCAGGAAGCACAGGGTTGAGCTCCCTGTGTCATACAGCAGATTCCCACTGGCTATTTATTTTACATATGGCAATGCATATGTTGACAGACTGGTTCCAAACAGGAAAAGGAGGACGTCAAGGCTGGATATTGTCACCCTGCTTACTTAACTTATATGCAGAGTACATCATGAGAAACGCTGGGCTGGAGGAAGCGCAAGCTGGAATCAAGATTGCTGGGAGAAATATCAATCACCTCAGATATGCTGATGACACCACCCTTATGGCAGAAAGTGAAGAGGAACTCAAAAGCCTCTTGATGAAAGTGAAAGTGGAGAGTGAAAAAGTTGGCTTAAAGCTCAACATTCAGAAAACGAAGATCATGGCATCTTGTCCCATCACTTCATGGGAAATAGGTGGGGAACCAGTGGAAACAGTGGCTGACTTCGATTTTCTGGGCTCCAAAATCACTGCAGATGGTGACTGCAGCCATGAAATGAAAAGACGCTTACTCCTTGGAAGGAAATTTATGACCAACCTAGATAGCATATTAAAAAGCAGAGACATTACGTTGTCAACAAAGGTCCATTTAGTCAAGGCTATGGTTTTTCCTGTGGTCATGTATGGATGTGAGAGTTGGACTATACAGAAAGCTGAGCGCCAAAGAATTGATGCTTTTGAATTGTGGTGTTGGAGAAGACTCTTGAGAGTCCCTTGGACTGCAGGGAGATCCAACCAGTCCATCCTAAAGGAGATCAGTCCTGGGTGTTCTTTGGAAGGACTGATGTTGAACCTGAAACTCCAGTACTTTGGCCACCTCATGCGAAGAGTTGACTCATTGGAAAAGACCCTGATTCTGGGAGGGATTGGGGGCAGGAGGAGAAGGGGATGACAGAGGATGAGATGGCTGGATGGCATCACCAACTCAATGGACATGGGTTTGGGTGGACTCTGGGAGTTAGTGATGGACAGGGAGGCCTGGCGTGCTGTGGTTCATGGGGTCGCAAAGAGCTGGACACGACTGAGCGACTGAATGGAACCGAACTGGTGCCACTCTCTCGGGTCACCCCACTCTCTTCTCCCCCCACGTGTACACGAGTCTTTCCGCTATGTCTGTGTCTCCATTGCTCCCCTGAAAACAGATTCATCAGGACCACCTTTCTAGATTCCAGATATATGCGTTAATATGTGATACTTGTCTTTCTCTTTCTGATGTATTTCACTCTGAATAATAGGTTCTAGGTTCATCCATCTCTTTAGGACTGACTCAAAAGTGTTCTTTTTTATGGCCAAGTACTATCCCATTGCATATGCACCACAGCTTTTTTATCCACTTATTTGTCAATGGACATTTAGGTTGCTTCTGTGTCCTGGCTATTGTAAATAGTGCTGCAATGAACATCGGGGTACATGTGTCTTTTCAATTATGGTTTTTGCAGGATATATACATCATAGGTTTTTAATAAATATTTATTAATGTAGATGGAATATTTCCCTTTCACACAGAAAAAACCAAGACTTGGAAAGTGAAGTAAATGGAGGAGCTNTGTAAATAGTGCTGCAATGAACATCGGGGTACATGTGTCTTTTCAATTATGGTTTTTGCAGGATATATACATCATAGGTTTTTAATAAATATTTATTAATGTAGATGGAATATTTCCCTTTCACACAGAAAAAACCAAGACTTGGAAAGTGAAGTAAATGGAGGAGCTAGAGTTAGAACAAAGGTCCCTCTAACTCCGGAATCCCAGCCCGGGCCATTCTCTTTTACCTCTACTCATCAACAATGAAGTCCATGAAGGAGGTTATTGGGTGATGAGCATCTGGCCCCTGGTACAAACAAAATCAGCTTCATCTTTCATCATCCAAAGGAGATAACTTGGCTTTTCTCTCTTTCAAGCTTTTTCCTAGCCCTGCCTTTGAGTGGAAGATTGTCACTAGGGAATCTTGTCACCGGGTCTCAAGAGGAAGAACAGAGGCTTTTCCAGCAGATCAGATTAACTTGGCCTTGAGTCTGAGGACACCCAGAATGAAAGCTGGACTCTGATGTCCACGCTATGTCTTGCCAACTTCGGCCAGCCCAAGGGGCTGCTTGGTTCTGGGGTAGAAGCAAAGAGGACAGAGCACGTGGATATGAAGGCCAAGAGTTTCAGGCAGCTTGCCTTGAGCTGCCTTCGGATAGACTGTTACAAGGTCTCAGCCTCTGTGCTGGCATTGTAGGCAAAACCAGAGCAAAGAGTAAATTTGATAACTGAATATACTAAAAATGTTTATGTTTGAGCAAAGAGTAAATTTGATAACTGAATATACAAAAATGTTTACGTTTCTTGATTTTCTAGTCCTTGGATTCAGCACTTCTGGTGTGCCATGAGTGGGTTACAAAAGCGCCAGCATCTTGTTCCCCTCGGCCCTGGGGCAGCAGGCAGGCATGGGGGAGAGGCAACTGATCACCTCCAACCACAAGCAGCTTCTTTTGTTTACTTTCATGTAACACATGTGTGCCGTAATCTAGAAAAGGGTAAGATGTGACATTTAGACCACATTGAATATTGCAAACAAAAAGGGCTATGCATTGTAGTAAGGATCTTCCACAGTTTTCTAAGTCTAATCCCATGACCCAAAGGAAATGGCTTGCTCTCTCCCGGGGCTCAGAACAGCCACCCTTCAGCTGTCAGATCCTTGAGCCTCTCATTCAAACCTCTCATGTTACAGATGAGGATACCGGGGTCCAGGAAGGTAAACCCCTGGGCAATGGGCATGGAAGCAAGGTAGGTGTAATTTGACATAATTAAGTCTGCTCATTATCCTGGAATGATCCATATGCGAGCGTGAAAAATGACAATTATTCAATTACATACTTTAACTACATAACATATTTTATGCATTGTAAAATTATCACCATCATAATTAATGGTGGTGAATTCTTCTGTTGCTAAAAGCAGTCTGCTGAAGGGAGCATTTAAACATCTTTTTCTTTCATGACAAGGTTAAGCCTAGGCAGATTTTCCTTTTTGTAAATCTAATCTGCTAGTTTAAAAAAAATATTCGTTTGCCTGCATTGAGTTTTAGTTGTGGCACACAGGACTTTTGTTACATCATGTGGGACCTTCCGTTGCAGCTCATGGGCTCTATTTGTGGTGTGCAGCTTCAGCAGCTGCAGCGCACGGGGGTCTCTCTAGCTGCAGCACACGGCCTCACTAGGTGCAGCACACGGCTCTCTCTGGCTGCGGCACACGGGCTCTGGAGCACACCAGCTCAGCAGCGGCTGTGCTTGGGCTCAGTTGCTCTGTGGCTTGTGGGGTCACCCCAGACTAGGGATTGCATCCATGTCCCCTGCATTGCAAAACAAACTCTTAACCTCTTGACCACCAGGGAAGTCCCAAGCCAAGGTGGACTTTTACTTTTTGTTTAATCCCAGGCAGCAGAGAGATGTCATGAAGAACACACTGACCCCGATTCTCAATCTTCAGCCATCATTTCCCACTGAAGGGGCAAGAACACGCTCCAGGACACCTGAGTGTGTTCACAGTGCTGGAAAAGTCTACCCGACTTTACTAGAGGCCCCCCAATTCCCTAATTTCAGAGGAGTGAAAAATTTAGCAGTCAACTCTGAACCTTTCTAGTCCACCTTTCAGAATCATTGAGGCAATTCATAAGGTTTTGGATTAAGTTAAAATGCAATCAAGCAGAGAAATTAACAGCCATGGTGGTTTAAGAAAGTCGAGTCAGACTCCCCAGCATCAGAGAGGCAATCCCGTGGTGACACTGCAGGGCAGGACTCCCTTTTTCTTCACACCCTGGTGTGTAGCTTTCACCCT
Organism: Oreotragus oreotragus; assembly: GCA_006410675.1. Lineage (NCBI taxonomy): Eukaryota > Metazoa > Chordata > Mammalia > Artiodactyla > Bovidae > Oreotragus > Oreotragus oreotragus. The sequence goes on from SJYX01008284.1 coordinate 180,769, forward strand.
CAAGGTCACCTCACGGTCCACGCTGGTGGAAAATTCCAGCCATCATGTCAGTATTCCAGGCTAGCAGCCAGAAAGAAGGTAGGGGTGCTGGGGAGTCGGTGCTTTCTCTTCCCAGTTGAATACATTTTCTGGCATTCCCATAGAGCAACTCATTTTCACTCCATTGGCCGGAAACAGTCAGACTACTAACTGCAAGGGAGGGAGGTGAATAAAGATTTTAGCTGGTATATCTTAACTAAAAACCAGGATTCTATAACTAGGGAGGAAAGGGGGGTCGTGGTTGGTATAGATAATCACTGTCTCCGCCATGAGATTCCAGGAGATAAGGGGCACCAAGTCTTCAGCCAGTGCCTGGAACGTGACTCAGTTCTTATTTAGTTAGCAATCACTGGTGCAGCGCCTCTACGTCTTAGCGCAGTGGTTGCCCTACCCTCAGGGAATTCTTGACCCAGGGCTCAGCCAGCAGCAGAGGCATGGCATTCTCCAAGTAGACGTAGCCTCTGTGATGGGTGTGCTTTACATCAGTGGCATCCTTGTGGTTTTCAAAACATGGGACTGCAGATCTGGTCAGCCAAGGTTTGTGGGGGTTGCCTAGGGTCTTCTAGGGTCCTGATGCATTAAGAATGTTTTGGGGGCTACTTAAAGGGGATGTTCGTGCTAGGCAGCATGGTTTGGTGGGAATGGTACAGGTTGGGAGCCGGAGACATCTGGCCTCGGATCCCACAGTGATACTGATGCTGGCTCTCAATGTGGTGAGCCCGGTTCCTGGTCTGGGCAGTGGGGATAATGCCCCATACTTGGAGGACCATTGGGAGAATAGTATCCAGCCCAGCGCTTGTCAAGATGCTGCTACCGCTATTCTGTCAGAAACGCTCTGAGAGACCCTGGTTTAGGCAAAGAGTGTAACGTTATAGTAAATTTCACTTTGTCGCTTAGTCACTAAATCATGTCCGACTCTTTGCTACCCCATGGGCTGAAGCCAGGCTCCTCTGGCGAAGAGTTAAACAAAACTCTGCTCCATCCATACCATTCCGATTTGTAAGGGTCTCTTAAATGATAAGGATATTAACTCCTTTGTCATATTTGTTGAAACTCCTTTTTAAGTTTGCTTGTCCTTTTATTTTTTAAATGTGGTATTTTTGATATAGCATATATAAGATATATATGTATATATATTTGTGCAGCTTAATCTATCACATTTTCTTCTGTAGTAATTTTTATTGCTTATCTTAGAAGTGCCTCCACCATCCTGATATTAGTATATTGACATATACTAATATAGTATAGTAAATATATAGTAAATATATTGACATATATTTACTTCTATTTTCTAAGGTTTCATTATAAATACAAATTCTATTTGATGACTAATATATTTCCTTTCCCCTTGGGTGTGATGTTCCTTTTATCATCTTCTCAGTTCTTCCATATTTTGGAGACTTTTTTCTGTGCTTACTTAGTCTCTTCCATTGATCTGTTTGCAAATTCTTCCGCCAATAAAACACTTAATTGTTGGAACTTTAATACACATTTTAAAATTTGGCAGAACTGTTCTCTGTTCTTTTAAGAACGGCTTCCGACATTTCCCAGTTGTTTATTTTTTAGATGTTTAGAATTATTTTGTAAATATCTGTTTCATTAAAAAATTCTACCACTATATTGAAAGTAATTGTCTTAACTATTAATTGGAAAGCAATGAGCTTTCTTCTTTCTTCCTTTCTTCCTCGCTCCCTCTCTTTCTGTGGGACTCTGTGATAAGGAACCTGACTACCAGTGCAGGAGAAATAAGAGATGTGGGTTCAATCCCGGGTCATTTCTTACAAAGATAAACGGCATGAAAAAGGGGGAGCTTCAGCCTCAGCATCAGTCCTTCTGATGAACACCCAGGACTGCTCTCCTTTAGGACTGGACTGGTTGGATCTCCTTGCAGTCCAAGGGACTCTCAAGAGTCTTCTCCAACACCACAGTTCAAAAGNGGGGAGCTTCAGCCTCAGCATCAGTCCTTCTGATGAACACCCAGGACTGCTCTCCTTTAGGACTGGACTGGTTGGATCTCCTTGCAGTCCAAGGGACTCTCAAGAGTCTTCTCCAACACCACAGTTCAAAAGCATCGATTCTTCGGTGCTCAGCCTTCTTTATGGTGCGACTCTCACATCCATCCATGCGGCGTTGGGCACTGACCCCAGACAAAGTTGATGCTTTGCTGGTGGCCTTCCAGTCCCGTCCTTCAGGGCCCACCCCACCCCTGTCCTGATGCCCTGAGCTCAGGCCCCTGGACTTGAACCCTACCCAGCAGCTCTCTGAACAGTGGGCGCCTGCCCTGTCACTGGGAAGTTAGGCCCCTCCAGCTTCCCTAGGCTCCGTCTCTCTGGTAGAGGTTGGGTTATGGCTCCTGCTCGAGGAGGACCCCCCTTTCGGGCCTGAGTTCAGTGCCTCTTCCCTCCAGCCACCCTGCCATGTCACCTCCCTTCCCCGGCCACTTCCTCTCCAAGGCCCTGGGGGACTCCACTCTCCTCAGGGCCGAGCGCCTGACCAACAAGAAGCCGCTGTGCGTCCCCACTTCCAGCTACGTTCACTCATCTTCCCGTGCTGCTCACCCCCACATCTGTGGCCGTGAGCTCCGGAGCCTGGCAGACAAATGCCTGACCAGGGCCCAGGGTGGGAGCGGGGGGAAGGCTCAGCTCGTTCTCCCCTGTGAGCAGCTGGGCTCAGCCTGGCCCGACGCAGAGGGCCATGGAGACCCAAACTTGGCTTTGAGAGGACTCCTGGCTGAGCATCCCCAGCAAATGTTGGATCTCAATTCCTCTAAAGTAAGAGGAATCCTTTCTCGCTTCCCTGGGGTGCCCTGAGAATGAATTATTTACTATTTGTAAAGCACTTTGTAGGGTTCAGTATCATTACACAGGGACCACAGGGCTCAAAAGCAACCCTGGATGCCTGACAGGGCGGTTGTTACTATTAAGCATTTATATAGCACTTTACATTGGCCAAGTGCTTCCCAATCATTTATTAGTTAATTCTCCCAGCACTCTGGAGCCATCAGTGGACTCGTTGCCACGTTCTCCAATCTGGAAACGAGGTTGCTGAGGTCAGGCCAGGCCAGAGGCCTTGTGCAGGGTCACCTGGCTCAGGTGGCCTCAGTCACTGGCTCTGCCTTTGACCCTTGCACTACCTGCAAGTTCCACATCTCACAGTCTTGCTGTCAACCCGCCCTCACCTCCAGCGAGGTGCCCTGCAAGCAGATGCTCCGTTGCTCAGTCACGTCCAGCTCTTCTGTGATGCCATGGTCTGTAGACTGCCAGGCTTCGCTGTCCCTGGGATTTCCCAGGCAAGAATATTGGAGCGGGTTGCCATTTCCTACACTGGGGGATCTTCCTGACTCAGGGATCTAACCTGTGTCTCCTACATCTCCTGAACTGGCAGGCGGATTGGATGGCTGTAATGTATGACCCCAGTGACCCTCCAGAGACTGCTCTCAACTTACACCCTCGTGAAGGGATGAACACTGGCTTCAGAGTCAAAATCTGGTTGTATAGCTTGTAAGATGGGTGATTATGAACACATTTCTTATGTGCTCCTGAGACTTGGGGTCCTTGATTACTAAGTAGGAGTAGAAAAACTGAAGAGGTTGTTAGGAAGATCAAAAGTGTCACATAAAAGAGGACACGATATAGGTCAGAGACTTCCTACTTGCTAGGTCAAGCCTCTAAGTACTGTCATGGCACAGCCAGACTTCAGCTTCAAAGATGACACAGGCTGGCCCGTGGGAAATGCTATAAAGGAAAGCTTTGGATCCAAGAAATTCACGGGACTCTATCAGATTCTTGCCTTCAGCTTGGGAACCTAGGAGTAGAAAAGTAAGGAAAAGGGAAGAGCTGGAGCTGCCTCTGCTTCCATCATGTGAGTCAAAACCCAATGAGTGCTTTCATTAGTTAACAAATATTAACCAAGCAATTAATCTCTGCTTTACTGACGACGCCAAAGCCTTTGACTGTGTGGATCACTTATTGATCTTGGAAAATTCTTCAAGAGATGGGAATACCAGACCACCTGACCTGCCTCTTGAGAAATCTGGATGCAGGCCAGGAAGCAACAGTTAGAACTGGACATGGAACAACAGACTGGTTCCAAAGAGGAAAAGGAGTACGTCAAGGCTGTATATTGTCACCCTGCTTATTTAACTTATATGCAAAGTACATCGTGAGAAACACTGGGCTGGAAGAAGCACAGGCTGGAATCAAGATTCCTGGGAGAAATGTCAATAACCTCAGATATGCAGATGACACCACCCTTATGGCAGAAAGTGAAGAGGAACTAAAAAGCCTCTTGATGAAAGTGAAAGAGGAGAGTGAAAAAGTTGGCTTAAAGCTCAACATTCAGAAAAAGAAGATCATGGCATCTGGTCGCATCACTTCATGGGAAATAGATGGGGAACCAGTGGAAGCAGTGTCAGACTTTATTTTTTTGGGCTCCAAAATCACTGCAGATGGTGACTGCAGCCATGAAATTAAAAGACATTTACTCCTCAGAAGGAAAGTTATGACCAACCTAGATAGTATATTCAAAAGCAGAGACATTACTTTGCCAACAAAAGTCCGTCTAGTCAAGGCTATGGTTTTCCAATGGTCATGTATGGATGTGAAAGTTGGACCATGAAGAAACCTGAGTGCCAAAGAATTGATGCTTTTGAACTGTGGTGCTGGAGAAGACTCTTGAGAGTCCCTTGGACTGCAAGGAGATCCAACCAGTCCATCCTAAAGGAGATCAGTCCTGGGTGTTCATGGACTGATGTTGAAGCTGAAACTCCAATACTTTGGCCACCTCATGCGTAGAGCTGACTCATTGGAAAAGACTCTGATGCTGGGAGGGATTGGGGGCAGGAGGAGAAGGGAACAACGGAAGATGAGATGGCTGGATGGCATCACTGACTCGATGGACATGAGTTTGGGTGAACTCGGGAGTTGGTGATGGACAGGGAGGCCTGGCGTGCTGCAGTTCATGGGGTTGCAAAGAGTCGGACACGACTGAGCAACTGAACTGAACTGAACTAAACACCTTACATGAGCTAGACACAGTTTATGGAGTGAAGGATTTGGCAGTGACCTAGGTAGACAAAGAATGCTGATTGGGGAGTGAGTAGGGGATCATGTAGGAGAGGGAAGGGATGGTACACGCAAACGTCCTGAGGAAGGGAAGCCTTCAGGATGCCCAAGCAACAGAGAGAAGGGCCCTGTGACTACAGTAAGGGAGGAAGTGGTGAGGATATGAACTGGGTGAGGATTCAGAAGCAGCTCCCATGGAGTCCTGAATCTCAGAGTGAAAGGTGGAATTTTATTCCCTGTGCAACACCTCTGAGGAGCTCTAAGCAAGAAAGCAATGTGATCCTTCAGGTTGCTTTGTGTATCATTACATCTTCAGCAGACAGAAATCTGAGCACTCATCTCTGCCAAACTGTTAATCTCTCAGCTCCAAGAACTCCAAAGTGTGTTTACTTAGTGACAGAGATGGAATGTTTGTGTCCTGCCCTCTCCCCCTCCAAACCTTATTCTCAGTGTGATGGTATTTGAAGGTGGGGCCTTTGGGAGATGATTAGGTCATGAGGGTGGAGCCCTCATGAATAAGATCAGTGTCCTTATAAAAGAGACCTTAGGGAGCTCCCTTCCCTCTTCTACCCTGTATGGACACAGTGAGAATATGACTGTCTATGAACCAGGAGGCAGGCCTTCATCAGAGATCAAATTTGATGATGCCTTAATCTTGGATTTCCCAGCCTCCAGAAATGTGAGAAGTACACATTTGGTTTTTATAAACCACACAATCTGAATGGACCAAGCCTCTTAGAGCAGGTCTGAATCACAGCCCAGTGAGGGAAGCCCCACCACCCTCATATCCATGACAGCTGGTGAATTCTCATAAAAATCCACCAGTCTCGGTGAGATGAAGCAACCATGTGGCTCCCTGGTTCCCACCTGCTAGTCCAGGGTTGACTGAGATGCTCTGCCTTACTGTACTCAGCGTCTTTTTCTGCCTTCCTTTGTGAGATTGTTCACAGACTGGCTGTAAAAGGCTATTCCATTGTTCTTCTCTTCTTGGTGGTCTGGGGAAATCTGCTGCCCATCAAAGCACTCCCTCATCTCAGAGATCAGACAGATGCTGGTGGGTCCCAGATCCCCTTCCTAGGGCACTGGCATAGACTTTTATGTCATGCAGGGCAATCTGTGTGGGAATCATTGAGCTTTCTAGGAAGGATGTCCTGACCAGCAAGAGGCTTGCAGTCTTGTTGGAGAAACAAGACTTCAGTGTCTTAGAAACTGGATTGAGAGAGTTGTAAAGTGTTGTGGCTGGAAAGAACCTGAGCATCTTCTGGTCGCTCAAGATAAAGGCTGCAGTTACCAGTCATACTTAATTAATTACTGAGTACATCATCCCAACAATGTGTGGCTAGGAATATATGCCCAGCCTAATGGTGAGTTTCCTTGAAACCTCAGTAGTAGGGGAACCCATTGTTGAGAAGCTTTTGAGAAAAATAGGGCTGAGGCCTGAGATCATAAACGAAGTCATGAGGCACTATACATCTATTTATTTTTTAACTTTTAATACAGTAAAACAAAGGCAGCATACTAAAGAAAGACAAAAACATTGGCCTCTTACACGTCATACATTTGTAATAGCAGCAAGTTTATAATTAATTTCCATTTACCATTCCTTCCTCCCTTAAAATCTTTAGGTATCTCTTCCTCACAATTTCAGCAAGATGCTTATAAATTCACTTGGCATGCATTCAGAGAACATGTTTAAAGGGGATAATATTTTTGAAGTATTTTCCTATCTGGTAACTCTTCATGCCCTGGGCTCTCCACCTGTGTTGGACGGAGTTCTTACCAGGAGATAACAAAATCTGTCCTAGTCAGTTTCATCAGAAAGGGGATTTTAAAGTCATACTTGTTTGCTTACAGGACCTCCTGGGAAACAGGGGAATGATCTTGGCTGCTACACAGTCAGGAAAATTGCCCAAGCTCACACAGGACTATTCTAGTAAAATACCACGGCCGTTGCCACCCCCTGCTTGACACCTATGACACCAGGCTCTCAAAATCCCATTTCAGCTGTTGAGAAGAGTCAGTTGTTTCTGCAGTCAGACTTCTGGAAGATACCATGTGCTGTTGTGTGGCCAGAAAGTCTTGTTGTTCACTTCATTTTCCAAGTCGGTGTGTCAGCCTGGCAGACGCTCAGTGGTATGTGGAACTCTCTCTGAAAATATAGTGTCTAGCCCAGAATAGGAAGCTCATGGCAGTGGCGGGGGCGGGGGAGGGCAACTAACAGGATCAGCCAGCCCCCCATGGTAGCAATAGTTTTCAGTGCTTCAGGCAGAAGGCAGATATTAACTAGAACACCATGTCATGATTCAGCTCTGACTTTACAAAGTAAATGCTTTTTTGAGTCTCTAACAGGACAATGATCTTAAGAGTCAGGATTTGTAGAGAGAGAAACTTCTTCTAAGTTCTTGAGGCTCCCATGAACCTGTTAGCAGCCAGGCCTGGCCAACAGGAACATCAAGGTTACAGTAACATATTGGGTAGATAAATTCAGAATATAGTATAATCATAGACCCTGCTACACGCAAAAGCAAAGCAGAAAGCTTACCCCTTCTGCTCTGCTGCTGCTGCTAAGTCGCTTCAGTCGTGTCTGACTCTGTGCAACCCCATAGACCGCAGCCCACCAGGCTCCCCTCTCCCTGGGATTCTCCAGGCACTTCTACTCTAGTGAGCTATAAAAAGAGAAGAGAGAAAGAGCCAGGAAACATTGGCCAAAAGTGGAATCTTCATCTTCCCCTTCTTGGGGATACAATTTGGTGGGGTTGGGGTGCTTAGAAAGATTTCTATGCCCCCGCCCCATATCACTTCCTGCATGTTATCCTGAAAGGCTATGAGCCTTAGGGGAAGAGAGGTGACATTTCATCACCGTGGCTGCCCTGCAGTGGGATCCATGGTGCACCACTGTCGGAAGAGGAGGCTGGTAGATAAGCCACAGGGAGGGTGCTGGGCAGCCCCCCAAGCCCGTCCATCTGCTGGCTCTGCGGCCTGCTCAGCTCTCCGCTCTCTGCTATATCCTCTCTGTCTGACCGGTCAAAACAAGGAAGTAAAAAGAGGAAGGAGAGCCATGCAGGAGGGCGCAGGAAACCTCAGGGGTTTGGCCGGCAAGCAGTGAGCATCACCTCCACCACGTCTTTGACCAGAACCAAATCACATCATCCCTAATCGCAGGGGAGTCTGGATGATGTAGTTTGGCTGAGTACCTAGAAGGAAAAGTGAAAGCGAAAGTGAAGTCGCTCAGTCGTGTCTGACTCTTTGCGACCCGTGGACTGTAGCCCACCAAGCTCCTCTGTNAATCACATCATCCCTAATCGCAGGGGAGTCTGGATGATGTAGTTTGGCTGAGTACCTAGAAGGAAAAGTGAAAGCGAAAGTGAAGTCGCTCAGTCGTGTCTGACTCTTTGCGACCCGTGGACTGTAGCCCACCAAGCTCCTCTGTCCATGGGTTTCTCCAGGCAAGACTACTGGAGTGGGGTGCCATAATGCCTAACAAAGTTCCTGTCCCATACCAAGGATGCAGGTGTGTTGTGTGCCTTGGTGAGAGGACACGGGCAGCATGGGGTGGAGGATGAGCAGGCACTCTATATCCAAGTGCAACTGGAGGAATTCAGAGCTCTGCCCTGGGTGCCACAGGATGCCCTGGGACCAAGTACAGTGAGAGGCTATCTGATGGAGGGCAGCCCCAGGTAGAAACCTGATCAGTCAGGCTGTGGCCGAGGTGGGTGGAGACTTAGCCTGTGTCTGCGGCCCCCTCCCCACTGTTGCCATGAGGCCACACGGACCCAACACATGCCCAGGTTCCATCTTGGTAGGAAGGAATGGTCCGCCGTCTTTCTCCTCTCCTCTCCCATTCTCTTTTGGATGCACTTCTTTTAGGATTGGGACAAAGAAGAAGGTTAAGGGAAAAGTTTCTGAAGTGGCTGCATCATTTCACACTTCCACTAGCAGTGTGTGAGGATTCCATTTTCTCTACAGTTTCCTTGACAATGATTGTTGCTATCGGAGGTTTTGTTTCTAGCTGTCCTAATGGATGTGAAGTAGTATCTCATTGTGGTTTTGATTTGCATTTCCAGGATCGCTGACCATGATCTTTTCATGTTTGTTACTGATGAAACCTGGGAGGGGGGCGGGTTTGACTGCAGCCAAATTCTACTCAGCTCTGCTAAAAAAGTCAAAAGTACAGGTAGTGGCTGGAGTTGAAGGTCAGGTTCAAGTGTCAGAGACAGCTCTTCCTTGCATTGTCTTTCCTGGGACCTTAATTCATTTAGAAGCTTGACTCATTTGGCTAGGTAGAGCCAGAATTGCCCAAATTTTCAGTGGCCAGCCAACCAGCTCTGGTTCTCTCTTTCACTTGTTTTAGGCTTTTTCCCCGCCTGCATCCCAACCAGGCCTCCCCAGACCTCCTTCAATACCTCAGGATAGCCAGAGCCTGTTGGTTGAGGTCAGAATGGCTGAGAAGAATTCAGGGATCTGATTCCACGCAGTTAGGCTATGAAGGTCATTCCCAGAGGGGCTGAGTGTGCCTGTAAACAGATTATATGTGATAATGTGCTGCTGCTGCTACTGCTAAGTCACTTCAGTCGTGTCCGACTCTGTGTGACCCCATAGACGGCAGCCCACCAGGCTCCCCCATCCCTGGGATTCTCCAGGCGAGAATACTGGAGTGGGTTGCCATTTCCTTCTCCAATGCATGAAAGAGAAAAGTGAAAGAGAAGTCGCTCAGTCTGTCCGACTGGTAGCGACCCCATGGACTGCAGCCCACCAGGCTACTCCATCCATTGGATTTTCCAGGCAAGAGTACTGGGGTGGGGTGCCATTGCCTTCCCCGATGTGATAATGTATGTTGTAGCAAATTATACGTGATAATGTACGATGTAGAAAATCTAAGTGTTCTTTTCTCATGTAAACCCCTTACTGCCTTCTAAGAAGCATGGCTGTGCTCACTGGAAGCTTTCTGTTTGCTGATTGCAGTTATCATGCGCTATGTAATGGCTTCCATAGGCTTGAATATAGTATTGATTTGGGTGTGTAAGTGTAAAGGCAGAAACCAGGAAATTGTAAATTGTCTTCCTTAATTAGAAAGGAGTGGCAAATTGAGTAGTCTTGGGGAAAATCTAGAAACAGGAGGTAGTCATAGAGGAGATTTAGAGCAGAGGTTGGCACATGTCTTAACGGCCAGATAGTAAATATTTTAGGCTTTGAGGTCCGTTCAGTTTGTCCTGGCTTCTCAACTCTGTGGTTGTAGCACAACAGCAAGTCCTAGATGGAACCTAAATGGGTGGGCTGTTTCAGTAAAGCGGGTGTCTGCAGTTTGCTGACCCTTGGAAAAGTTGCAGCGACAGGATGGGAGATACATCAGCCATTTTTAAAGCTGGTTATTTTGGTCATGAAGACAGAGCCAGAATCTTTGTTTTCTTTTGCAGCCTTTGGCAAATTATCTCAAGAGACAATTTTTTCACATTAATTTATATTTTTTAAAAATATAAACATCCTGTTTTCTAAACAATTGATTGCCTCACCAGGATGTGGCATTTTTCTTAGAATGTGAGAGGCAGCAGGTGTGTTGATTGTCAGGTCACTACCATCTGTGGGGTCGCACAGAGTCAGACATGACCGAAGTGACTTAGCAGCAGTAGCAAGACGTTGTTACACATTCTCCTTCATTTGCAGTGAGCTTTCCAGGAAAAACACTCGATGAAAACATGGTATAAAGGGTGGTATCCTTATTACTCAAAGAGCTCATGCAAATGTTGAAGAACATTAAGACCCCAACAAAGGCATGGAGACAGAACAAGTCACAAAAGAGGAGAAAGATGCAATTAACACAACCCCGGCACCAGCTAAAAAATTAATGCCGACTCCCTATGGTTAGTCTCACATGGTCTTATTACTCAAAGAGCTCATGCAAATGTTGAAGAACATTAAGACCCCAACAAAGGCATGGAGACAGAACAAGTCACAAAAGAGGAGAAAGATGCAATTAACACAACCCCGGCACCAGCTAAAAAATTAATGCCGACTCCCTATGGTTAGTCTCACATGGCGTAAATTGGTACTCCTCTTTGGAGAGCAATCTGGCAAAATGCTTCAAGATTCATGCTTATGATTCAGAAATCTCATTTCTGAAAATCTTTCCCAAGGAAAGATCCAAAGTAGGAAAAAAAAAAACCTTATATTTTTGAGTCCACTGCATAAGCAAACTATCAATACAAGTTCAACATTAGTGAAATGAGTTAGTATATTATCTGACAAACTAATAGGCAGCCATCCAAGAGTCAGTTATGAAGAGTTAGATAACATGAAAAGCAAAATGGGCAGAATTTCTGTGTTCTGTACAACAAAATATACACGTCATTCCAAAGTCCAGAGGAAATATACAAAAGTGATGTTTCTTTCCAGTCTTCCGAATGACGTGGCATTAAGAATAACCTTTTTTTTAAAAAGAGCTTTTCATTATAAAAAATTTCTAACTTACATGGAGAGAAGGGAAAAAATGCTGATTACACCCATCACCTAGATTTCACAGTTAGTAACCTTTTGCAATATTTGCTTCATGTAAGTTAAAACATCTTCAATAAACAATAATTTTTTAAAATGCATAATCCACATGTTGTCACAACAAGCAACATAATTTCTTTTGTGTGTGTCTTTTAAAAAAAAGTGACATAATTTTGACTTAAAGTTGGAGGAACAATAGAAATTCTATATGCTCTTATTTGGGAAGAGTCTCTGGAGCAGGAAATGGCACCCACTCCGGTACTCTTGCCTGGAAAATCCCATGGACAGCGGAGCCTGGTGGGCTACAGTCCACAGGGCTGCAGAGTCGGACACGACTGAGCGACTTCACTCGTACTCACACACCCGTATTCTAGAATGTCCGAGTGTTGGCGATGAGCCTCATTTCTTCTATTCATCTTTTCCTCCCCATAGTCACACACACAGTGTTGTTTAAAAAAACCAAGCATTTGTCTTGGTCTCTTCCAGCTCCTGTAACTAAGATAACACGCCGAGTGACTGAAACACAGTGATTTATCACAGCTCTGGATGCTGCAAGGTCTAAGAACCAGCTACTGGCAATGCCAGTTTCTGGTAAAAGCCTACTTCCTTTTTCACAGAGTGACACGTCCTTACTGTGCCCTCACATGGTGGAAGGGGCAAGAAAACTTTCTGGGGTCTCTCCTATAATAACACTAATCTCATCCAAGGAGGCTTCACTCTCATAACGTGATCACCTCTAAAGGCCCCACCTCTAAATACCTTTGCATTGGGAATGAGGTGTCAACGTATGCGTTTGGTTGATCAACATTATCATGAACTCATTTTGTTGTGTAGTCGCTCAGTCGTGTCCGACTCTTTGCCACCCCACAGATGGCAGCATGTCAGGCCTCCCTGTCCATCACCAGCTCCTGGAGCTTGCTCAAACTCGTGTCCACTGAGTCAGGGATGCCATCCAACTTATCTCATCCTCTGTCCTCCTCTCCTCCTCCTGCCTTCAATCTTTCCCAGCACCAGGGTCTTTTCCAATGAGTCAGAGCTTTGTATCAGGTGGCCAAAGCATTGGAACTTCAGTTTCACCATCATCCTTCAAATGAATATTCAGGACTGATCTCCTTTAGGATTGACTGATTGGATCTCCTTAAAGTCCGAGGGACTCTCAAGAGTCTTCTCCAACATCACATGTCAAAAACATCACTTCTTTGGCACTCAGCTTTCTTTAGAGTCCATCTCTCACATCCATACATGACTCCTGGAAAATTCAGGACTGATCTCCTTTACGATTGACTGATTGGATCTCCTTAAAGTCCAAGGGACTCTCAAGAGTCTTCTCCAACATCACATGTCAAAAACATCACTTCTTTGGCACTCAGCTTTCTTTAGAGTCCATCTCTCACATCCATACATGACTCCTGGAAAAACCATAGCTTTGACTAGAAGGACCTTTGTCGGCAAAGTAATGCCTCTGCTTTTTCATAGACTGTCTAGTTTTGTCATAGCTTTTCTTCCAAGGAGCAAGCGTCTTTTAATTTCATGGCTGCAGTCACCATCTGCAGTGATTTTGGAGCCCAAGAAAATAAAGTCTGTCACTGTTTCCAGTGTCTGCCCATCTATTTGCCATGAAGTGATGGGACCGGATGCCATGATCTTAGTTTGTTGAATGTTGAGTTTTAAGCCAACATCTCACTCTCCTCTTTCACTTTCATCAAGAGGCTCGTTAGTTCTTTGCTTTCTGCCATAAGGGTGGTGTCATCTGCATATCTGAGATTGCTGATATTTCTCCTGGTAATCTTGTTTCCAGCTTATGCTTCATCCAGGCTGGCATTTTGTATGATGTACTCTGCATATAAGCTAAATAAGCAGGGTGGCAATATAGAGCCTTGACATAATCCTTTCTCAATTTGGAACCAGTTTGTTGCTCCATGTCTGGTTCTAACTGTTGCTTCTTGACCTGCACATGGATTTCTCAGGGGGCAGGTTAGATGGTCTGGTATTCCCATCTCTTGAAGAATTTTCCATAGTTTGTTGTGATCCACACAGTCAAAGGCTTCAGCATAGTTAATAAAGAGGAGTAGATGTTTTTCAGGAACTCCCTTGCTCTTTTGACGATCCATCGGATATTGACAATTTGATCTCTGGTTCCTCTGCCTTTTCTAAATCCAGCCTGAACATCTGGAAGTTCATAGTTGACGTACTGTTGAAGCCTGGCTTGGAGAATTTCAAGCGTTACTTTGTTAACATGTAAGATGAGTGCAATTGTGCGGTAGTTTGAACATCCTTTGGCACTGTTTTTTTGGGGGACTGGAATGAAACTCGACCTTTTCTAGTCCTGTGGCCACTGCTGTGTTTCCCAAATGTGTGCACCAGGAGCCAAGAGAAAGGAACGGTGTCCGCAAGCGAGACTGAGCCAGACTTGCCCTTGAGTGTCCAGGAGCCTCGGGCGGAGGTGTGGGTCAACAGCGGCCTGCTACAAGGTCAGGGGCGCTGAATACAGCAGTGTGTGCACAAGTCCTTCTGAAAGGGGGTCACCACCATCTTCAGTACCCCCACCATAGCCTGGCCTCAGGCCAAACAACAGGAAGGGGACACAGCCCCGCCCACCAACAGAAAATTGGATTAAAGATTTACTGAGCATGACACTGCCCATCAGAACAAGACCTAGTTTCCCCCACAGTCTCTCCCATCAGGAAGCTTCCATAAGCCTCTTATCCTTATTCAAGAGGGCAGGCAGAATGAACTCAAAGATTCTTAATTTATTTGGCAAGGTATTTTCCATTAAACCATTATTTATTTTGATATCTAATTGCCCCAGATTTGGCCACTGAAAGCCCTTCATGGTGAATTCTGTGTCCTTTTAACATGTCTCCGTAAAACTTTAAGGCTTCCTAATGCTCTAGCATGACAAGATATGGCAGTTTCACCTTGTACTTTCTGTACTCCAGCCCTGGAATCAACCATTTTAGCTTTAGAGATAGTGTTTAGAAACCAAGATCTGGGTACTGGGTGAGCTCAGTTTTTGGGGTGGATTATTGCTTCTTGGCTCTCACAATACACTGTGCTAGGAAATATGTGTATATACACACATCTGCATCCATTCACATGCACCTCTCCACATGTGTGTGTATACCTACCGAGCTATTGTACATCCTCCCACACAAAGTACATATAAAATTTATATAAATTTATGTTGAACTACCACATAATTGCACTCATTACACATGCTAACAAAGTAATGTTCAAAATTCCCTAAGCCAGGCTTCAACAGTACATGAACTATGAAATTCCAGATGTTCAAGCTGGATTTAGAAAAGGCAGAGGAACCAGAGATCAAATTGTCAACATCTGTTGGATCATTGAAAAAACAAGGGAGTTCCAAAAATACATCTGCTTCCGCTCTATTGACTACACCAAAGCCTTTGACTGGATCACAACAAACTATGGAAAATTCTTCAAGAGATGGAAACACCAGACCATTTAACCTGCCCTCTGAGAAATCCGTGTGCAGGTCAAGAAGCAACAGTTAGAACCAGACATGAAACAACAGACTGGTTCCAAATTGAGAAAGGATTATGTCAAGGCTCTATATTGCCACCCTGCTTATTTAACTTATATGCAGAGTACATCACGCAAAATGCCAGCCTGGATGCAGCACAAGCTGGAATTAAGATTGCCAGGAGAAATACCAGTAATCTCAGATATGCAGATGACACCACCCTTATGGCAGAAAGCAAAGAACTAACGAGCCTCTTGATGAAAGTGAAAGAAGAGAGTGAAATGTTGGCTTAAAACTCAACATTCAACAAACTAAGATCATGGCATCCGGTCCCATCACTTCATGGCAAATAGATGGGCAGACAGTGGAAACAGTGACAGACTTTATTTTCTTGGGCTCCAAAATCACTGCAGATGACGACTGCAGCCAAGAAAATAAAAGACAGCTTGCTCCTTGGAAGAAAAGCTATGACAAAACTAGACAGTCTATGAAAAAGCAGAGGCATTACTTTGCCGACAAAGGTCCTTCTAGTCAAAGCTATGGTATTTCCAGGAGTCATGTATGGATGTGAGAGTTGGACTCTAAAGAAAGCTGAGTGCCAAAGAATTGATGCTTTTGAACTGTGGTGTTGGAGAATACTCTTGAGAGTCCCTTGGACTTTAAGGAGATCCAACCAGTCAATCCTAAAGGAGATCAGTCCTGAATATTCATTTGAAGGATGATGGTGAAACTAAAGTTCCAATACTTTGGCCACCTGATACAAAGCACTGACTCATTGGAAAAGACCCTGATGCTGAGAAAGATTGAAGGCAGGAGGAGAAGGGGAGGACAGAGGATGGGATAGTTGGATGGCATCACCGACTCAATGGACAATGAGTTTGAGTAAACTCCAGGAGCTGGTGATGGACAGGGAAGCCTGGCGTGCTGCCGTCCATGAGGTGGCAAAGAGTTGGACATGACCGAGTGACTGAAATTGACATTGATATCTCTAGTTTCAATATAACACCCCATATTTTACTTACCCTTTGCACTTCAATATTTGTAATTCCTATTTAATAATAGATTTAGCTCTCATTATCCACAATATATTTATTTGTTCAACAAAATAATTTGAAATTTGAATATTTTCTGTCCTCTATTTAAGTGGAGAGTATGAGTTTTGTGTAGTTTTATCTTCCTTCCTTTCCTCCTTCCTTCTGGAGGTTATGTGGAAGGATTTGGATTTAGTCATTACCATCATCTTCAGTTCAGATCAGTTGTTCAGTCGTGTCTGACTCTTTGTGACCCCAAGGACTGCAGCATGCCAGGCCTCGCTGTCCATCACCAACACCCGGAGTCCACCCAAACCCATGTCCATTGAGTTGGTGATGCCATCCAGCCATCTCATCCTCTGTCGTCCCCTTCTCCTCCTGCCCTCAATCTTTCCCAGCTTCAGGGTCTTTTCAAACAAGTCAGCTCTTTGCATCACGTGGCCAAAGTATTGGAGTTTCAACTTTAGCATCAGTCCTTCCAACGAACACCCAAGACTGATCTCCTTTAGGATGGAGTAGTTGGATCTCCTTGCAGTCCAAGGGACTCTCAAGAGTCTTCTCCAACACCACAGTTCAAAAGCATCAATTCTTTGGCGCTCAGCTTTCTCTATTGTCCAACTCTCACATCCATACATGACCACTGGAGAAACCATAGCCTTGACTAGACGGATGTTTGTTGGCAAAGTAATGTCTCTGCTTTTTAATATGCTGTCTAGGTTGGTCATAACTTTTCTTCCAAGGAGTCTTTTAATTTCAAGCCTGCAGTCACCATCTGCAGTGATTTTGGAGCCCCCAAAAATAAAGTCTGCCACTGTTTTCATTGTTTCCCCATCTATTTCCCATGAAGTGATGGGACCAGATGCCATGATCTTTGTTTTCTGAATGTTGAGCTTTAAGCCAACTTTTTCACTCTCCTCTTTCACTTTCATCAAGAGGCTTTTTAGCTCCTCTTCACTTTCTGCCATAAGGGTGGTGTCATCTGCATATCTGAGGTTATTGATATTTCTCCCGGCAATCTTGATTCCAGCTTGTGTTTCTTCCAGTCCAGCGTTTCTCATGATGTACTCTGCATATAAGTTAAATAAGCAGGGTGACAATATACAGCCTTGACGTACTCCTTTTCCTATTTGGAACCAGTCTGTTGTTCCATGTCCAGTTCTAACTGTTGCTTCCTGACCTGCATACAGATTTCTCAAGAGGCAGGTTAGGTGGTCTGGTATTCCCATCTCTTTCAGAATTTTCCACAGTTTATTGTGATCCACACAGTCAAAGGCTTTGGCATAGTCAATAAAGCAGAAATAGATGTTTTTCTGGAACTCTCTTGCTTTTTCCATGATCCAGCGGATGTTGGCAATTTGATCTCTGGTTCCTCTGCCTTTTCTAAAACCAGCTTGAACATCAGGGAGTTCACGGTTCACATATTGCTGAAGCCTGGCTTGGAGAATTTTGAGCATTACTTTACTAGCGTGTGAGATGAGTGCAATTGTGCGGTAGTTTGAGCATTCTTTGGCATTGCCTTTCTTTGGAATTGGAATGAAAACTGACCTTTTCCAGTCCTGTGGCCACTGCTGAGTTTTCCAAATTTGCTGGCATATTGAGTGCAGCACTTTCACAGCATCATCTTTCAGGATTTGAAACAGCTCAACTGGAATTCCATCACCTCCACTAGCTTTGTTCTTAGTGATGCTTTCTAAGGCCCACTTGACTTCACATTCCAAGATGTCTGGCTCTAGATTAGTGATCACATCCTCATGATTATCTGGGTCGTGAAGATCTTTTCTGTACAGTTCTTCTGTGTATTCTTGCCACCTCTTCTTAATATCTTCTGCTTCTGTTAGGTCCATACCATTTCTATCCTTTATCGAGCCCATCTTTGCATGAAATGTTCCCTTGGTATCTCCAATTCTCTTGAAGAGATCTCTAGTCTTTCCCATTCTGTTGTTTTCCTCTATCTCTTTGCATTGATTGCTGAAGAAGGCTTTCTTATCTCTTCTTGCTATTCTTTGGAACTCTGCATTCAGATGCTTATATCTTTTCTTTTCTCCTTTGCTTTTCGCCTCTCTTCTTTTCAGTGCTATTTGTAAGGCTTCTCCAGACAGCCATTTTGCTTTTTTGCATTTCTTTTCCATGGGGATGGTCTTGATCCCTGTCTCCTGTACAATGTCACGAACCTCATTCCATAGTTCATCAGGAACTCTGTCTATCAGATCTAGGCCCTTAAATCTATTTCTCACTTCCACTGTATAATCATAAGGGATTTGATTTAGGTCATACCTGAATGGTCTAGCGGTTTTCCCTACTTTCTTCAATTTAAGTCTGAATTTGGAAATAAGGAGTTCATGATCTGAGCCACAGTCAGCTCCTGGTCTTGTTTTTGTTGACTGTATAGAGCTTCTCCATCTTTGGCTGCAAAGAATATAATCAATCTGATTTCGGTGTTGACCATCTGGTGATGTCCATGTGTAGAGTCTTCTCTTGTGTTGCTGGAAGAGGGTGTTTGCTATGACCAGTGCATTTTCTTGGCAAAACTCTATTAGTCTTTGCCCTGCTTCATTCCGCATTCCAAGGCCAAATTTGCCTGTTACTCCAGGTGTTTCTTGACTTCCTACTTTAGCATTCCAGTCCCCTATAATGAAAAGGACATCTTTTTTGGGTGTTAGTTCTACAAGGTCTTGTAGGTCTTCATAAAACCGTTCAACTTCAGCTTCTTCAGCATTACTGGTTGGGGCATAGACTTGGATAACTGTGATATTGAATGGTTTGCCTTGGAAACGAACAGAGATCATTCTGTCGTTTTTGAGATTGCATCCAAGTACTGCATTTCAGACTCTTTTGTTGACCATGATGGCTACTCCATTTCTTCTAAGAAATTCTTGCCAACAGTAGTAGATATAACGGTCACCTGAGTTAAATTCACCCATTCCAGTCCATTTTAGATCCCTGATTCCTAGAATGTTGACGTTCACTCTTGCCATCTCCTGTTTGATCACTTCCAGTTTGCCTTGATTCATGGACCTGACATTCCAGGTTCCTATGCAATATTGCTCTTTACAGCATCGGACCTTGCTTCTATCACCAGTCACATGCACAACTGTGTGTTGCTCTGGCTCCACCCCTTCATTCTTTCTGGAGTTATTTCTCCACTGATCTCCAGTAGCATATTGGGCACCTACTGACCTGGGGAGTTCCTCTTTCAGTATCCTATCATTTTGCCTTTTCATACTGTTCATGGGGCTCTCAAGGCAAGAATACTGAAGTGATTTGCCATTCCCTTCTCCAGTGGACCACATTCTGTCAGACCTCTCCACCATGACCCGCCCATCTTGGGTGGCCCCACACGACATGGGCTAGTTTCACTGAGTGAGTTAGACAAGCTGTGGTCCATGTGATCAGGTTGGCTAGCTGTCTGTGACTGTGGTTTCAGTCTGTCTGCCCCCTGATGCCCTCTCTCAGAGCCTACTGTCTTACTTGGGTTTCTCTTACTTTGAACGTTGGGTATCTCTTCACGGCTGCTCCAGAAAGTGCAGCTGCTGCTCCTGACCTTGGACCTGGGGTAGCTCCTCTTGGCCACTCCTGTGCTGTGCAGCCACCGCCGCTCCTGTGGTAACCATCATCTTGGTTACCGACAGTAATTTAACGCCATCTGTTATCCTGTCTGTGTCCAATTTTCCTTGATTTTCTGTAAAGTTGCTTACAGTTAATTTGTTCAAATCAGGGTCCAAACAAACTTTACACTTCTAATTTGGTGGTAAGTCTCTTAAAGGGGTGCTATAATAGCACCCCCTTTTCATGCCATTTACCTTTGTAAGAACTGAACATCTATCCTATGAATCCTTCACATTTTGGGTTTGACTGATTTTATCTTGCAAGTGTCATTGAACACGTCAGATTTCCTTGAACAGGCAATTAGACCCAGTTACTTGGTTATGTGCAGGTTCAGTTTTGTTTTGAAAGGGAACTTTGTTAGATGGTGTTCTCTTCTTTCTCTTGTATCGTGTCACAAGGAGCATAGTATCTGGTGATACCACTCTGAGTCATTACTGATCAGTGTCCACTCACTGACAGGTGATGTAAGTCTCTCCTGTTACAAAATCCCTGTCCATCTGTTCCCAGTGGGCCTTCAGCCATTGATGAATATCATCTGGATTCATTGTCTTGAGGTAGCAAAACTGTAGTTTTCTAATTCCTTGGTCTTTTATCTGCGCCTACACTTTATTTAATGCTGTAATGTACTTGTAATTAAAAATATAAATACATAAGAATGAAAGTTTATATCGGTATCAGTAGTAAGCTGGGGCCAAATGGCATTATTCATACAGAAGATTTTTAATCTAGTTTCCCAGATGGTCTCGTTACCACGCCTCTTGAGGGTGCACTAAAGTTTCCAGAGGCTGAGGGCTTATTTTGAGAAAGTGTGTGACCAGTTAAATCCCTTCATAGAAAAGGAATTAAAATGCACACACGCTGTCACTCAACAATTCTGTGTTGATATTAACACCAATGAAACGGCCATCTTTCTCAGCATAATGGCTTCTGTAACCTTATGACCGAAGTGTTCTGGGGGGCCAGCTTAAAGACAGGAGCCAGGAGAGATGTACCAGGAATTTCACTATAGCAATGTCTGCAATAATAACAAGGTGTAATAACCTCAGTGTGAATGGAGGAAGGGATAAGTTAAAGGCAACAGAACAGAACAGGACATGCAAACAGGACAAGGTACAGCAGGCGAAAGGCATTTGAGCTATCTGAATCAAGAGGGAGAAACCTCAGAAAATCACTGTTGAGTGAGAAAATGAGGTACGGAAAAATTCAGTTTTATGTCAGTTATGAAAATAAAAATATACCAAATAATATTTATTTTTATGGCTAGATATGTATCTATGTATATATGACTGTAAGACATGAGTTGAAGGCAAAGTGAAATATAATACAGGTAGCCACTGGGTTGAGGAGAGGGCAAAGGACCTTACATTTACCTGACATGTTCTAACACTGTTTTTTAAAACAGAATATGATACTTGTGGGATTGTTTTTTAAAAGAGTGTAAGCACAGAAAAAGATGGAGATGCGATATCCCAAAGTAGGCACAGTGTTTCACTGTCTCATATATGGGTCATTGTTTCTTTTTTTTTCTAATGGTTTTTGATACTTTTTAATTTCCGAAGCTTATAAAAGGGCAGAACCTTGCTCTGCAGCAGATATAGCTCATCCAAAAAGGTGCCTGGACTGTGATGTGATGGGTCCATCTGAACTGGCAGATCTCACTGGAGTGGGTGCCAGGCCTTGACTGTGGTTCTCCCAAGACCCAGTGGGTTCTTGCAGTCCGGGACCGTCGGAAAGCCATGTCTTCTAATAAAAACCTGCCTGCTCTTTTCTCAGAGGCAAAACCCTGGATCCTCTCACTGGCTTCTTTTCTTCTCCTTCCCTCCCCACAGGCCAACAGTCCCCAAGAGCTGAGGTCCCAGTTTCCTCACAGCTTCCCCTGCTCCCAGCACTGCCCACCCCCCTCTAATCCCTCTTGTGTAGATTCCAGACTGGCCTTCCTAAATCCCACGGCACGTGTCTGTCTCCCAGGAGTGAAGATTCTTGGTAGCCCCTTATTGAGGCTGGGACAGAATCTCAGTAACTTAGCCTCACACTTGTGGTCCTGTCTTCAATCTGACTCCAGCCTTCATTTCTTCTTCGTCCCCTTCTCCTTCCCTTCCTCCACTGACTCCCTTTCTCCAGTCTGCAAACAAGGATCCCTCACTAGAGCCAAATAGTCCACATGGTGTTTCTGAAGCCTATGGCTGGCCTGGAATGCCCTTCCCTCCTGCCTGGCCCTCACTGGCTCCTCTGTGATCCGCTCCCAGTAATCAGTCCCCCTCTAAGCCCTCTCATCATGTATTATCCATGCCCTCATGCATTCCTTTCATACCTACTATAAAATAATAATAAAGTAGTAGCTACTGCTTACTGAGTACCTCCATGTCAGGTGCACACAGAGTTATTAACCAAAGCCATTAGTCTGATGGAGGGCCAGAGAGATGAGAGACCAGGAAAGCGCTGGCAGGGTCCCAGCCATCCAGGCTGTGGCTGGAGATGGACTTTCTCAGCCTAGAGAATTCCTTGGGCACAAGAGAGTCAAACACAGGAGGGTCTACTTGAAATCATTTGGGGGAGCTGAGATGGGCAATATGTGAAGAGGCCATTTTCTCTGATGTCAAGAAGGGGCCAGGTTTGGGACACGCCCAGCTGTTGTAACTGCCCCCTTGAGAACCACTTCCATGCTGACCCACAGAGGGTCTAGGAGGGACAGGAACAGAGGCCATCACCCCGACTCTCCCCACGTGGCCCCACGCCCCTGCCTACACACAAGCTCTGAAAAGCAAAGAGCCCTGGAGTCCAGCTGCCTGGCTCTGGCCCCTCCTGACCCACCGAAGGGTCTGCTCACCCCGACAGCTTCTGGTGCTATGGGCCTACTGCTCCTTCGCCCGTTACTTGAAGCTGAGGTGGGCGAGCCCCTCAGCTGTCCAGGCCGCAAGATTCTCTTTCTTACAGTCTACAGCCCATCTTCGGCCTCCAGCTTCTAGCTGTCTCTAGTCCTTTGCTCAAAGTGGTCACTGTGCTTCTTGTTTCAGGGCCCCAGATTCTCATCAGCTTGAAGGGACAGGATGGGGGCACAGGGCCTGGGCTAGTGGCCTGAATAAGCTTTTATTTAGGGCTTTGCCTATTTGTCCAGATGGCCTATATGTCTTTCAAGATAGGGCTCTGAGTCCTCAACACCAAACATCCTTAGAGAAAAAAGCAACAACCTGATTTCCAGATAGAGCCAGGGGAATTTTCCCTGAATAGACCAGGGACCCAAGCCAGAGACACTCAAGGAGGCTGCAGGAGTCTGTCTTGGAGGCAGAGGACACTCGAAGAGCAGACTTCTGGCCTCAGTGTGGACGTGGCCCCTTTCAAATGCCCAGCCTCCTGCCAGCCACCGGGGGCATCTGCCACTTACCCGGAAGCTTTGGGAAAGGCAGTGCATTTGCGGGGGCATTCGGAATGCCATCAGCTTCCAGAATGGATGACGTGGAGTTTGCACATGGCCGTTTTATTTTTACTCCATGTTTCTAGAGAAAGCCTAATGGCTTCAAGTGCTCCTCTCTGCTCGTGAAATTTAAAAGGGGGAACAAGAGCACACATAATTATAATCCCACAGCAGGGCGATTGGCTTGCCTCTGACTATTAGGTCCCATTAAAGATGTAATATCTCTGGTGTCTCAGGAGAAATTCCTACTTATTTATGCTTAGTATTAGGGCAAATATTAGTTAGCATCAAAACAGGATGCAGTTAAGTCTAATCTGATGTCACCAGCAGAGCTTGCCTTATAAACAAAATAAGTGGCAATTACTTTCAAGTTGAACTAATAATTTTTTCCAGTGGTTCCATTTGGTGTCCTTCAGAAACGTTCACCGAAGGAAGGTGTGTTCTAGGCAAGGGTGCAGGGTGTGCTTTTTAATCACACTTTATTTAAATGTACAAATGAAGGCTGTGGGGCCAGCTCCCCTCTCCTCCTCCTTAGGTTTTCCTGTGGGACAGTAATTAAGAAATATGACCCAATATAGGAAATGAGCATTGCTGCTTTTATGGGGATTTTAAACCAAATGGCTCTGCTCCGGTGACTGAAGGAGTTGCTCCCAAGAAGCCTGGTGGGCTGCTCCAGGCTGCCTGTAATTCAGACCTTTTGGAAAATGGCTCCTTGTTCCTCTGGGAAGACCTTTCTCGAGAGGAAGAGGGGAATGCCCGGGAGAGGGCCTGGGGGCAGGACCCTGGGTGAGGAGAGGGCCCAGCACTCAGCCTCGCTGTGCGTGACCAGGCAGGCTCTTCAGATGGCAGTCTGGGGGCACTCCCCTCTTCTGCACTGAGGTCTCCCTGGCAGCCACTGGCTGCGTGCTCTGCTTTATTTCAGCCATTAGCAGCTGGGCATTCAGCACATTCTCCAGAAGCAGAGTGTCCCTAGCCCAGAACTTCCTCAGCTTGCAAATGTCACCCCCAGCCAAGACTCTCTGTGCCTTGTTAAATGTGCCCCTTAGTCTGACATCCGCAGAGCTCTCAGAGGGCTGCACCTAGGCCCTGCGGGGGGACAGGCGGGGCCGTCCATCCCTCTGTCCTTCTGGGAGAGGCAGCTGCTTTGGGGTCTCACCCATGGGCATTATCTCTGCAGCAGAGAGATGGCCCCACCCCCTACACTGGCAGGCACCGGGGGATTATGTGCAGGACTGTACCTCCAAGTGTATGTGAGCTGAGCACTCGTCTCCCGCAGGACCCTGAATCCACATCTGCTTCTCCGCAACAGCACCAGCCAGGGCTGGGCCCTGCTAAGTCACTTCAGTCGTGTCCGACTCTGTGTGATCCCATAGATGGCAGCCCACCAGGCTCCCCCATCCCTGGGATTCTCCAGGCAAGAATACTGGAGTGGGTTGCCATTTCCTTCTCCAATGATAAAAGAGAAAAGTGAAAGTGAAGTCGCTCAGTCTGTCCGACTGTTAGCGACCCCATGGACTGCAGCCCACCAGGCTACTCCGTCCATTGGATTTTCCAGGCAAGAGTACTGGGGTGGGGTGCCATTGCCTTCCCCAAGGGCTGGGCCTAGGCCATGAGAAAATCTACAAGAGCTTCAGATTCTCTTCCCCTCCCAGGTTCCGCCCTCTCTTCACGTAGCTCCGTCTCATTACTCCAACAAGGGGCACTCTCCGTGGATCAGGTCTGGTGAGGTCCAGTGGCAGATTCACAGAAGAATGGAGCCCAGATTCTACCTGCACAGAGCCTGCACTCTAGTTTAGAGAAACAGTAACAGATAATTAACTGAAGACACCCAGGCTGGGATGAGTACCATGTGGTGGGCAGAAAGTGGTCTAGAGAGGCAATCACGTCCGTTTGGGAGGAGGAAGGAAAGCTTCAGGAAGGAGGCAGCATTTGCGGTCTTAAAGGTCAGATACAATTCCCCTTCAAGGAGCTGGTTTCCAGGGATAATATTCCAAGCAGAAGAAGCTGCCGGAGGAAAGACGTGGAGCTGGGACATGAGGGGCCCTTAGACAATGCCAGGTTGGTGGCCAGATTTGTCACATTTCTTTGATTGAAGCAACAGAAACCACCGGCTTGCTGTGGAGGCTGAGCGGCACAGGTCAGCGCGCCAGGCGTCATGGGAGAAGGGTGTCTGGGTGGGACAGAGGTCCGGGGTGGCAGCTGGTCCTCCAGGCCACTGCCTTGAGCGCCTCTGAGCTGTGGAGGGCCAGCCTGACAGCAGCACATTTAGCTGCGAGCCTGCCAGGCCCCACCCGTGGACCCTCACTGTGCCCAGGGAAGTGCAGCTGCCCCTGCTTAGCACGTCCCGAAAGTCTCTCCCCAGAGACTTCCCCTTCCACCTGCCATTACCTTTTAGAAACAATTTCCTCTGACTGGCAGACCCTGCTTGGGAGCTGAGGTAGGCAGGTCCACTAAGCTCCTCACAAATCGCCGCGCTCCAGGAGCACAGAGCTGACACCGCGCCGCGACCTTGCCTCCCTGGTCTGAGGGTGGGCACCTGACCGACGGCGCCTAATCGTGTTTGTTCTAGGGACCTGGAGAAGGGCCGAGGCGGGTCCCACAGGGAGGGCCGGTGAGGTCTGGCTGAAGTCGCAGATGCTGCTGCTGCTGCTGCTGAGTCGCTTCAGTCGTGTCCGACTCTGTGCGACGCCATAGACGGCAGCCCACCGGGCTCCCCTGTCCCTGGGACTCTCCAGGCAAGAACACTGGAGTGGGTCGCCATTTCCTTCTCCAGTGCATGAAAGTGAAGAGTGAAAGGGAAGTCGCTCAGTCGTGTCCGACTCTCAGTGACCCCATGGACTGCAGCCCACCAGGCTCCTCCGTCCATTGGATTTTCCAGGCAAGAGTGCTGGGGTGGGGTGCCAGGGCCTTCCGTGCATTCTGCTGCTCCCTGCTTCTTGGTTGTTCATGTCCTTCTCAGATTCCCTGAGACATGTGTGCACGTATAGATACAGATTCCCTCTGTATTACTTGAAAATAAGTGTTTACTCGCGAATTACTCCCCACTAAACACTCTGCAAGGTAGCTTCTAAGAATGAGCCTAGGGCAATCTCAGGGAGTGGAGGAGGACTGGGGTCCCCGTAAAGGCTTGGACTCAGGGTGGCCAATCACTGAGCCCCTACTCATTTGCCTGTGACGTGGGCTCCATATGTGTCCCCTGACATGCAGAGTGACACGGGACTCTGCTGTTAATCTCACTGACCCGTAGGAGCTGGCCACACTGGAGCCACTGGCTGCCAGATCCCAGGCTCACCAACTTGCCTCTGCAGCCCAGAGGTGGGAGGCAGAATGTCACTGAGAGGGCAAGGTCAAGTCCTAGCAAAGAAAGGGGGTGGCTTTGTTAGGTTAAGAAATATGCCCAGAAGCAAATCTTGTAAGAAGTTCCGTCTACAGGCACACATGTGTGGAAGCATTTTGCCTGCCCCGTGGGTTGGTAGAAATAGAATGTAATGAAACAGCAGAGATCAGTGGATCTTCCCAAACACATCACAGTCAGCAGGAAGAATGTGTCCTGGTCAGCAAGGCGGCAGGAGACACAGGGCTGATAAAGAGGAGGCGTCACTGCAGAGCTGATACTCTCTCAGTCTCCAGTGGGAGGCCCAGTGGGAGATGGCGAGCAGCTATGTGGGAGGCAGCGATGGGCCTCCTTGGGGAGGGTCTGGGCTGTGCACTGAGGTGGCACTGAGCCTGCCCTGAGGGGCAGGGGGCCCTGGCTGTGCCTGGGCACCACATGTGTGCACATGCTGCCTGGCCTGCCTGCAGAGTGGGCGGGGCTGCACTCTCTTCCTGCAGCTTCTCTGAGCTGGTGGCAAGGGCAGCCTGCTGCCTTGACTGATCCTCTCTGACCTTCACCGCGCAGAGCCTTCCCTCAGAAAGAGAGCAGAAGACAGAAGCCGCCTCCCAGGGTCCAATCACATCACCCTCTTTACCCTTTGCCTTGAGATATTTGAGGGTCCTAGCCATCCACTCGACAACTGTTTTAAGAGTCACGGGGTGTTATCAGCGAGCAGCAGTAACATAGCGGGCTGCCTGGAACTTTCCCCTGGTGTATATCTGGGCGCCAGAGCAGTCCAGCTCTCCCCACTGGGAGAGGGTCACACCCCATAGGCAGCAGCTTTTAGGTCTAGTGAGCTCTTTGAGTAGAAGAGTACAAGTGTCATGTTTTCAAGTGAATGTTTCACTGGTCATCTAGTCTTAAGACTGGAAGGGCCTCCTTTTATCAGTAAAAATCACCTAACAGTAACAGGGCGCAGAGAGGGACACTGACCTGTCTGGAGCTACTCAGCAGGCGGTGGGGTTTGGGGTTCTGATCGGCGGCCACTGCACCATGGAGGCAGGCATAAGTAAGAACAGATGGATGGGTACCTCGGGGGAGGGCTGAGAATCAATGACTTCACGTTTTGCCCCAGTCCACAGGATACTGCAGAAGACTCTGGAAGCTAGAGCTATGAGAAAGAAAATCTTGAACCGTTGAGATTCTGGTCCCAGCTTCCCACCTGGGCCTCCCTCCTCTGATGGGGGTGAGTGAGTGTGTGGAGCTGCGATCCATCCTCAGGCTGGCTGAACTCATCCCTTAATTTATTGGCCAGCGTCTGTCCCACGTCCCTCTGTATTCCTGACACACTTTCTCACTCCTAGGCAGCCAGATTTGCTGCTTTTCGGGTTCCAGAGCTGTGTATACGGGGGCAGGACGATGGCATGACTGTTAGCATAGGTTATGGCATGCACGCTACATGCATGCTAAGTCGCTCAGCCGTGTCCAGCTCTTTGCGACCCTGTGGACTGTAGCCCGCCAGGCTCCTCTGTGCATGGGCTTCTCCAGGCAAGAATACTGGAGTCGGTTGCCATTTCCCGCTCCAGGGGATCTTCCCACCCCAGGGACTGAACCCACGTCTCGTACGTCTCCTGCACCGGCAGGCGGGTCCTTTACCACCGGCACTGCCTGGGAAGCCGACGTAGTGTCACACAGGCCGGGTTCAAACCCAGGCCCCACCGTGTAGCTGTTGACTTGGTCCCCCTGTGTGCGAACAGTGACCGTTAGAGTTCACTACACACGTCGTGGGGGCTAAATGGGGAGATGAATCTGCAGCCCAGGGCATGGTGCCTGCTGCTCAGTGCGGAACCCAGTGGCTGTGGCGGCTTTTGCCACTGGCCTCAGACACTTGCAGTCTCCTGGAGAAGGGCAAAGAGGCTTTAGAGGACATACCCCCAGAGGACCTGAGGGTATGCCCCAGCTCTCTCCACATGTCAGCTGTGTGCTTGGGCAAGTTCCTCTGTCTCTCAGCCTCAACTTTCCAACGCATCCTGACATGTCATAGCTGCCACACAGATACCTGCCTTGTAGGAGACAGTTTGAGGGTCAGTGTGATCGCCTACTTGAAAGCAGCTCTTTCAGCTTTAGTTTTATGACATTTGATGCCAGTGTTAATGTTTGTTAAGGTTTTGACTGAAACCGAAATGATAAAGTAACTGCATTTGCTGCATGTATTTGGAGACACTCGTTCAAGCTCATCAACGAAACTTTCTAAGTTCAGATTCGTTATGATCTGTTCGGACTTATTTGTCTGTATGTTTGTTTTGGGTCCCTGAGACGCACAATAAAGTACGAGCTGAAAGTGCTCCGGCAGGAGATCAGAGGCGTCAAAGAAGGAGCGCGGGGTCGGGCTGTTTATTGCCTCAGATCCCTCCTGGCAGTTGCCTTGTCGTGCTTATCATGTGCAAGAGCTTGTCCCTCCGTTTAGGGTTCGCTGTCATCGGGGCTGGTGGCCAGGCGTAATGACAGGCAATGGCCATAAAGGGAAGTTGAGTGGCAAAGTTTCAAGCCGAAGCATCCTCAGGGTCTCTGTGACCTGAGTCCAGCGTGTGATCTGTCCTGCCAGCACAGGGATGCAGCCTGTATGGAATGCCAGGCCTCTAAGCCAGCTTGTCCAGCATGTTGGTGACACACATCCAAGGAAGGAGAATTCTATTTTGTCCAAAGGTGATCGCAGGACCAGAGGTGTGAGCTGCCCACTATCTCTACGCAAACAGAGTCTCAACAGCCATTTGGCTTCGTTTCTACATTTACCCGACACTGCAGCTCTCATTTTCCCTTCCAGCAATTAATAGAGGAGGCAGCTAGAGCTATTTCAGGGAACATGAGGAGCCACTCAAAGTGGCCAAATTGTTGGCAGTCAACAATTTGCTTGGAAATACAACATAGCAATAAGGCTTCGTGCCAGGGCAGCCACACTTCTAACGCAAAGGCAGTACGTGTAGCGTGCGTGTGTTTTCTCTCTCTTGAAAAAGAAAATTAGTTAATACCCGAGAAGCCGTCAGAACAGGGTCTGGAATGAAGCTCTGCATAGCTGTCACATATTGTGTGCGTTGCGTGTTGCGTTTATTATGTGCGAGAGTGTGTCCCTGCCTTCAGGGCCACTGGGGCCAGTGACCACCCAGGAAACAGACGCTCTCCGCAGGTTAACCCTGCTCTAACTTTATCAAGGATGCTTTCCCTTTGTCTCATCAGGTGTAGTAAAAGGCACAGGTTTTAGAGAGACAAGCCCAGGTTTGGATTCTGGGCTCTCTCCAGCCAACCCTGATATCTTCCATTTGGGCCTGCCACACTGCTGGAATGACTTCAGCTGGGCCGTGTGGGGAAGCGGAGTTCATTGCCCCTCAAGCTCTGGGCCAGATGCCTCGTCCGCCAACACCACGTGCCAAGAAAGCCTTGCATGGTGCCTCATTCCACCGTCCCGAGGCCTCGCACCTTTTGACCACTGCGCCCAGAGACCCTGATCTCCTGGGGGTGAGACTCTTTCCAAGTGCAACCCTGATGCAGGGGTGAGACCCACCCCTGAACTAAGCTTCAGACAGCCCACTCACCCACACACTGGGGAGACAGCTCAGGGGAGACCCACGTGGAACAGCGCCCTGCAAAAACCTGAGGTCACTGACTGCTTTTCCTTTTCTCTCTCCAGACGCCCTGCACTCAGTCCAGCTGCGGCCCGTCCCTCAGGGCCCCGACTGGTTTCTCAGTCCGCTGTTGCTGCCGCGCTCCCTCCTCCTGTCTGCACTAGAAAACACACGAGCTCCACGTCCTTCTCCCCGGAGCTGCATCCGAGTCATTTAGGCGCTCCGCAAGCAAGATGGCCTGTTATTAAATGGCATTCGCCTTTGCGAGAAGACAGCTAAGGATGTCAGTGGCAAGGTTTTTTATTCTGTTGTTTGAGTGGCTTCTGTTTTGTGTTTCCCTCCCAAGATGAATCTCACACAAATCTTTGGGTGCAAGGACTCTTCTGGGAGGTGAGGCCCGGGAGCAGGAAAGAAGGAGGAAGGAAGGGGAGACTGGGAAAAAAACTCATAAAATGTGTATAACATGGTGATTTCTATGTGTTCAGCAGAGGCTGACCTCTGCAGGAATCTTCGTGAAGCATTGCCAGGCAGAATTGCCTGTTTAAAATTCAAGAGGCTGGAGGATGTGCGTTCCTGTCCCTCATCATTTGAGTTGCCCAGAAAGTAGTTATCCCCGCCCCCCCGCCCCCCGCATTTCCAGACTGCTTATGAGCTGAATGGGATGCCACATCTACAAAGAAAGCTCAGAAGCAGAGGCGAAGAGACTCAAGGCACGCGTGCTTGGAACTGTCCACCTGCTGTGGCTGAAAGTGGAGGTGGCCAGGTCCGTGTGGAGCAAGACGCTGGTGGCATCTTCTGCAGAGTGGAGCACGTGCAATAGCTCAGCGGCACTTCCTCCCCTCTCCCCTGCCCGTTGGCTCATCATGAGATGCTGACCACGTCTGGACTCCAGCCATGGCTCTCTCTTATCCTGGGATTCCACTTCCCTACCCTACGAAACACGATGGAGGGCATGTGTGTGCCCCGTGCTGACGCCAGGAGCAATGATGGATGAGCTGGGGGCTGTCTTCAGCTCTCAGGAGGCGGGAGAGGAAAGGCTAAGGAGAAACTCTGCCCCTGTGTGGCCTGGGGGTGATCAGTGGCCAGGAGGAGCCAACTGCCAGCCTCTTGTGCTGCTGTGACTGCACGACCCCTGGGATGAGAGGTGAGGTAGGCAGGGAGGATGTGGAGGAGCTATCCCTTCAGGGGTCTTTGTCACCAGCAATTGGCTGAGCCAGCTCTGGTGCAGAGTGTCCATGAACCCCCTTTTCTGGCCACTGAGGGGTGGAGGTGGAGGTGAGATGAGGGCCAGGCCAGGGAGCTGCCCAGCTTGAGGAAGGGGGAGCACAGGAGTGGGCCTAACCCAGGCACAGGTGGATTTGGGGCCAGACCCTTCTGGGTGGCCCAAGGAGCACAGAAGCACAGACATGTTCTGCTTCTGAGGCAGCCAGGATGTTGGTGAGGACCGTGGTTGGGGCAAGGAAGATCAGCGTGAGGCCTTCCTACGGTGTGCAGACCCTGTACTGGGTCAGTGAGGGCACTTCAGTGTGGGCAGCTGTTCCTTGCCGCCTAGGGCACCAGCTCACACAGTGCCAGGCAGGCCTTGCTGTGAGCATCGTCCCGATCTGACAGACGGAGAATCTGCAGCCCAGAGAGGCCATGGGACCTGCTTAGATGACACTGCATAACTGGGACCTGGATCCTGGGACTCAGACCGTCTGGGTCCAGGGTGGGCTCCTAACCAGGCACGACCCTGCTTCTTTCTTGGGCTTGCACTGCTGTATGACGACCTTGTGGGACCACAGCTCATCCTGCTTCCACGCGAGCCCTGCTTCTAGACATAGTCAGTGATGGGCAGGGTCAGCACTTGCTGCCCTGAAGCTCAGAATTCCTGTTTAGGGCTCAAGAATGGCCTGGACCCCTAGGGTCTCAGCCCCAGATGCTAGGATATGGCTCAGTTTTCTCTGTTGTTGTTTATTTTTAATCAGAGAACTGTTTCTCCAGCCCAGGACTGCTCACATCTTCCTGCCTGTCTGGTTTTCATCATGAGCTCCGCATATTTTCCTCATATTCCCCCAACTCCCAACTTTAATTAGAGAGCACAATTGACTCACAGCCTCGTTCCTGGCATTGACTCCCCTGACACTGCCTGTGCCTGTGTCTCGGCTGTTTCCAGAGAGAACGACGCGAGGAGATGAGGGATGGCTTAGAGCTCAGGTAATCAGCAGGATGGACCTCTGAGGAGAGGAGAGGATGATGGCATCCCCAGAACCACAAAAGCTGCGCAAGAGACGATGTCTGACCCTGGAGAAAGCTCTTCCCAACTGCTCCGAAGCAGGCAAAGCGCAGAACAGGATGTGATGAGAACACTAAATTCCAGTGGAAATGACAGAAGGCTGTCGATAAACAGTAGATATCTGTCCCAATTGAGACCTAACGCAGAAGCTTGACACAAATGGCGCCTTAGTGACTTGCATAAAATAAAATGGAATGAAATCTTGAAAGCAAAGGAAAAATACATAAAACATTGCTTAGTTCCATGACTTAGGTTGCCATGCATTTTCAACAAGGTTGGATTTAGATTTTGTGAGCAGAAGTCACCAGGGGGTTGGTTGAACGCAGGAAGTGATTCTCCCATGAAACTCTTACTAGAAAAATCTCCTGGGGAAATCTCACCACAAAGCCCACTTGCCAGTCTGGCCATGATTGGCAGGCATTTGCTGGTGACTGAGGTAGGAATCTGCCTGCCAGTGTAGGAGGTGTGGGTTCAATCCCTGGGTTGGGAAGATCCCCTGGAGAAGCAAATGGCAACCCACTCCAGTATCTTGCCTGGGAAATCCTATGGACAGAGGAGCCTGGAGGGCTACAGTCCCTGGGGTCACAAAAGAGTCGGACACGACCGAGCCACTAAACAGCAGCAAGAAGGTGGACTGGACTGAGGGCTCTTTTAGGAGTGAGACCGCTACTGTGTCATCAGTAGCTGGAAAACAGAAAAGGTGAGTGGAGGAGACACTGATTTTCCCACAGGTTAACAACCCAAACAAAGCTGGGTTTGTCATGTTGCTGCTTCATTACCATCATCTTTCCCATGAATTTTTGTGACCATCCTGTATAAACAGATTTTGTATATTATTTTCTCCTCAAATGGCCTTCTCCATGTTAGCCTTTTGTCAAACTTACTGTTATTAACTGTACTCTAGCCCATCAAATGTTTGTGTCTCCTGATTCCATGTGTTCCTCTTTGAACATCTGGGTTATCTCTAATTTTTCACTATTAAAGGTATATTTTGTGCACTGGGCTGTTTGCCATCTTTGAGATTATTTCCTTGGAAAAGATCCCCAGGACAGTTCAGACGGCAAAGAACATGGTCATTTTGAAAGCTGTTGTTGAAAATGACCAACTGACCTTCTCAAGGAGGCCCTCTTTAGTTAGTTACCATCCCTGGGGAACCATGAAGTTGCCATCAGGCTCCCCCTTACAGCAGAGGCTTTGTTTTCTCTTTGTTACTTTCTGACCCTGTTCATTTACTCAATATTCATTGAGCCCCCGCTATAGAACAGGATCTTCTATGTGTGTAGTGCAAGCAGAAATGAATCCGACATCCCTGTTGCTCAGAGAACACACAGTCTAGACGAGAGGGCAGATGGTGCGGCAGCAGCCAGGCGCCGCTTCCCGTCTGCGGCTGCCCAGAGTCCAGCACGGAGCTAGGCCGCCCTGGTGGAGATGTCCGTGGTCTTGCTCCCGCTACACCCAGTGAGCTCCTCCCAGGCTCCTGCTTTCCCCTCTTTCCATCTCCTACCACCTCCTTCCCAGCGCCTCTTGAAGGACCCTTGCATTCATATCACATAACTCTCAACTCTCGAGTTCACAATGTGATTTCATTCTACCTTCTTCAGATTGACCAGGGAGTCAAATTGCCTAATTTGTTTTATTTCCTGGGGCTTCTGATTTTTCTCTCTGTACCCCAGGGACCCTTTCATGGGCTCCCAGAGCCTCTGAGCTGTTTTCTCCATATGGCTTAGGCCATCTTGAGTTTCTTGATCCCCAGCCTGGAGTGCAGAGAGGATATTTGCGCAGAGGCTGCAGCAGCGTAGCAGGGATGTAGAGAAGCCCCTTGGAGCAATTCCACCATCACCATGCTTCTCAGATGGCCTTTGGGAAAAGATGTGGGCAATGGTTTCTCCATATGGCTTAGGCCATCTTGAGTTTCTTGATCCCCAGCCTGGAGTGCAGAGAGGATATTTGCGCAGAGGCTGCAGCAGCGTAGCAGGGATGTAGAGAAGCCCCTTGGAGCAATTCCACCATCACCATGCTTCTCAGATGGCCTTTGGGAAAAGATGTGGGCAATGGCCTTTCAGAGAGTGAAACAAATTAGTGTATTTTGGGGAAAAGAAGGCTGTTTCCTTGTAGCTCTGTTAGGTGCAAGCTGCTGGCCTGGAGTTTTAATGTTCTCTTCAATTTTTCTGTGTCACAACGTGCTTTGAAGTAAGAACTGTTCATTTACTTTGATTCCCCTCTTTTTTTCCCGACTCTTGCTCAGAGGTAAAGTTGATAAGAAGGAAGTAGTTTCTTCTCAGTCCTGGAGGACTGTAACAGCAACACTTGAGCTTGCCTCTAATTATAGCCGCCGTGACAGTTCATATGTTGTAGCAATAATAATAACCATAAACCTTACATAATCATTAAAGTTAAGCAAACAGCCCCTCACTGCATCATAATGTACAGGTAGTTGCTAATAATCCAGGAACAGCATCGGGGCATTCAAGGAACATCTTTCCTATCTCCACAGTTTCTTAAACAACTTTAGAGACATATTTTTATTAAGTATATGCAAGGCAGATGATCTTAAACCTCAAGAAGAGTGTGCATAATAATTGTGTACTCTTCTAACGCTCTCCAAAGACCTATTCAGAGTCCATTCTGAAAGACAATAATATATCAAGAAGTTCTGCAAACTTCCTCCTAATGAAGACACGCCAATTTGAGACCAAGAATGTGGCCTCTAAGGACAAAATAACCACCGCTTTCAGCCTCTCGGTGTTTTGCTACTTTATTTCAGAGTGATTCAAAATCTAATTAAATTTCTAAACTCTAATGAAATTACAGAAGAAAAATCATTTAGGATTCTATTATGTACAATTACTCACAGCTGAAAATTACAGTTACCCTCTTTCACCAGGATGGAGTCTCCTGGGAGAACCCTTGTTTTTGATTTATCTCCCATATAAATCTGATGCTTCTCTCACTATTTACAGGTTGGAGGTACAGCTGAATTAATTAAATGTATATATCCTGAACTGCAACAGATAGGTGGGGAGGGAGTCCAGAAGAGAAATGGGCTGAGATTTCCTTACACAAGAAAGGCTGGGATTGGGTGAGTAATGACTGACACTAGATTCTGTCTAAAGGAGAAGATGCTCAGAGTCTGGGATCTCTTGGGAGCAGAAACATCGCAAAGGTTTAGAAGATGAACCTAGGGTGTAGGATGTTCTTTCAAGTTATGTTTGGCTTTGAGAATCTTTAGCTTATTTTTCTGCAGGTAAGTGAAGACCTTGCTACCAGAAGTTTGCTTAGGGATGGTGGCCTGAATTTCCATTTTAAAAGGGCTCAGTAACGTGATCCATTCAGGCTAATATCATTAACCAGATGCTTTTGAGTCTTTAGCAGCTGATTAGCAATTTCCAAGAATGCATCTGCTCAGTTGTGTTTTTTTTTTAATTTCTGTGAATAGGGAGTTTTGAAGGTGCCTCCGTAGACACAAGTATTATCTTGTATTGCGACAAGTTGGGCTGTGGTGGACTTGGATTTCTGGGAATATAGACTAAGTAATTCAGATCTTTCCTCTTATTAAGAATGACTGGAAATGCTAGACAAAAAAATAAATTTTAAAACGTCTGTTTAAAGTTGTCAGAGAGCTAACAGGGAACGAAGTATGAGAACAAGATCTGGGAGAAGAAACTCCAAATGTGCGTGGAACTTGACAATTTTTTCTCCTGGAGGCATCTTTCAAATCCAGAAGAGGTGACTGGGAGGCTGAGAAGCGAGGAGAGCTGTCAGTAACTTTGAGGGGATAAAACCAGAACCTGCTGAGAAAGAGGAACCTTGGAAACCCCCCTAGCTTTGGGTCTGGATGCTAAAGTACTAATTCCTAGTAGAAATAGTGGACCAGAAAGAAACTGTCCCTCAAAAGGAGGAAAGTCCAGCTTTTATTCATGTTAGTCTCTGGTATGGCATTCAGTGTTGTAATTTTTGCTAGTGAAGCATAGGATACTGTCAAAAGATACACAAATCTCCTTGAAGGAATATAACATCATCCCAAACTTAAAATTATTTTGTTTCTCTAATGTTCATATGTAATATCAGGGGTTCAATAATACAACCAGGTATGTGAAAAGATAAAACACACTGGAAAGAAAATAAAAACAAGAAAAATAAATATAATGAATTAAATTGATAGATTTTTCTGGTTTTAAGTCATTCTTGAATTCTTTGAATAAACTCTATTTCATTACAATTTATTGAGAACTAACTCACATTTATTAGTTTAAAAGTAGTTGATTTGTTAATACTTTACAAAAATCTTTTATCTATATTCATATGTGAATATTTGTTTTAATACTGTCCTTATCTGATTTTAGCATCATTGATATGAACTTTTATTAAAATGAGTAGGACAGATTTTAGTCAATTTTTTTCTGTGCAAGTTTGTATAAGAATTATTTGTTCCTGTAGAATTTGGTAGAGCTCATAAGCACATGTAAACATGGGTTTTATAAAGGTGGGATACCTTTGACCAACGTCTCAGTTTTCTGGATGGCTAGGGTACCTTTAATTTGTCTATGCTCTTCTTATGTTAATTTTGGCATTTTATATTTTGACCAGTTTTTGTCCATTCTTTGAGGGTTTTAACTTGCTTTTGTAGATCTTTATAAAATGTTAAAACCTCTCAATTATGCAGTCAGTTCAGTTCAGTTGCCCAGTCACGCGTGGCTGCTTGTTGTAGCATCTTACTTACCTTTCTGTTATTGCTCTTTCCCCTCTGATAGGTCTCGTGAGAGGCCTATTGTATCAGCATTTGTAAAGGATCAGTGTTTCAGGTTTTCCCCCCTTCCTGCCTTAGTAACAAATCCCTAAATTTTATGTGGGGCACATAGATGAGAGACTTTATTCCCAGTCTTTTTGCATTTAAGTCTGATCCTGATTAATTTCTTGCCAATATGATGTAAGATGAAATGTGCTGCAAAGTTTGTATTCTTTCTTTTCTGAGTGTAAATGCATTAGTATGAACTTACTTTATTCAAACTGTTTGCTTCTTGCTTGTTTTTGTCTGTTTGATGTCTCAGTTTCTAAAATAGATAGATAACATTCTCCAAGTATAATTGCTTATTTCTCTCTGCAACTCTTTCAATTGTTCCTTTATATGTTTTGAGATTATATTTTTAGGTGCCTGCATATGCATGGTTATTGTACTTTCTTTCATCATTTTTACCATTCTGTGTAATATGCGTCTTTTCACTTAGGTGATTTTGCACCTTGAATTCTGCTTTATTCAATGTTGAAATCACTAGTTTTCCTGCTAAATTTTTTGTTTCTAATTTTCAACTTTTCATGAATTTCTTTCTAAAATAGATCTTTATTTAGCAACAAATGGACAACAGAATTTTAAAAAATTTAATGTTCATGTTTATCTTATAGTTATCCCTACTTACATATTTAAATTTTTCTTGAAGTTCAATATGCCTACAGAAAATGTGCGTGTAAAAATATAGAGAGCTAAAAGAATTTTTAAAAAGCATGGCTCATCCCCAGCACTGTTTCTCCCTCCAATATCTTTGCTTTTTTCCCCATCTCAAGTCATACTGTTTACTAAGCACTATCTTAGCAGGAGTATTACCCATGGAGTCAGATCTTTGAGCTTGTGTAAGGAAGGAGATAGTCCATTTTCAAAAAATTTATTTATATGATGATACCTTTTAACACCAAACAAATTGGTGTTTATGCTAATTTCTTATGACTCCAGGGCAGAATCTTAGCTGCAGATTGAGAATTTGTAGATGACTCGAGGCTCACTTCCTAGGCAGAGAAGCCAGGAATGATTTTAGTTCCTTCTGAGAAAATAAGGTGGAATGGGAGACTTCTGATGTTTTCTAGCATTCTCTAAGCTTCTTGCATCACCGAAGATGTCCAGACAGCCGACATTCTTTTACTCAAGATTGAAGTTAAGAAACAGGCATCTGGGTTGTTCGTGTTTTTACCAGTCTTCAAATTCGATAGATGCCAACTTTTGCAACCTTCTAAAAGATGCGGCTGAGAATGAAGTTCTTCTTTTTGACAGTGAGGGAAACGCTGCATACAGCGTGGTTTCCTGATTGTCACACGGCATGCAGATGGCTGAGCAAGGGTAAAATTGAAAGCCCACCCGAGAAAGAGGCTCTGCCCTAGAGTTCCCTTTGAACTGGGCTCTTGGCAAGCCATGCCTATGTTTCTTTGACCAGGAGCCCCTGAGCCAAGGGGGTTTTATGGTGTCCACGGCTTCTTCAAAGTCTCACTGGTAGATATCCAGCTCCTTAGCTTCCCTGAAGCACTGGAAAAAATTTGAGAATGAAAACTCCTTTTTGGTTTTGGAGGTTTCATTTTTTCGAGAGTGGTTACTTTAATAATGAATTTTGCATTAGTACCTTAATGGACTTTATCCTTTTTATGATGACCTGGCCATATTTAGAAAAAATATTTAGAGAAAATTTAGAATTGCAACATTATTCTTGGATCAGTAAGAGAACTGTATACAGCCATGCAGAGATAGGGGAAGAAATTAAGCCATGTGTAAGTTAAGGCATAAATGTACATATATGTGTGTATATATATATATATATTGGCTGTGCCACATGGTTTGTGGGATCTTAATTCCCTGAGCAAGAATTGAACCCAGGTCCTTGTACAGAGTCTTAAACACTGGACCACCAGGGATCCCAAATTTTTATAATCAGAAAACAGTATTGAAACCACATCACATGTATGGTAAGATTTATGGATCACATTTATATATAAAATTCTCTGTGGATCATCTCCAAAAGTACACATATCCTTACTTATTACTGTATTTCTGACTTGCTTCACTCTGTATAACAGGCACTAGCTTTATCCACCTCACCAGAACTAACTCAAATGTGCTCCTTTTTGTGGCCGAGTAAGATTCCCGTGTGTATATGCACACTTGCTTCTTCGCCCGTTCCTCTGTCGACGGACATCTGCGTTGCTTCCGTGACCCTGCTATTGTAAACAGTGCTGTGATAAACGTGAGTGTACACACGTATTTTAGAGTTGTGGTATCCTCAGGGTACATGCCCAGTATTGGGATTGTTGGGTCATGTGCTAGTTTTAGTCCTAGTTTTTAAAGAAATATCCCCATTTATTGTTCTCCACAGTGGCTGTATCAATTTCCAGTCCCACCAACAGTGCAAGAGAGCTCCTTTTTCTCCACATCTTCTCCAGCATTCATTGTTTGTAGATTCTTCTGATGACGATCATTCTGACTGGTGTGAGGTGATACCTTATTGTAGTCTTGATTTGCATTTCTCTAAGCAGAGGAACCAGAGATCAAATTGCCAACATCTGCTGGATCATGGACAAAGCAACAGAGTTCCAGGAAAACATCTATTTCTGCTTTATTGACTATGCCAAAGCCTTTGACTGTGTGGATCACAATAAACTGTGGAAAATTCTGAAAGAGATGGGAATACCAGACCACCTGACCTGTCTCTTGAGAAACCTGCATGTGGGTCAGGAATCAACAGTTAGAACTGGACATGGAACAACAGACTGGTTCCAAATAGGAAAAGGAGTACGTCAAGGCTGTATATTGTCACCTTGCTTATTTAACTTCTATGCAGAGTATATCATGAGAAATGCTAGGCTGGAAGAAGCACAAGCTGGAATCAAGATTGCTGGGAGAAATGTCAGTCACCTCAGATATGCAGATGACACC
>SJYX01008284.1:222905-238932 GCA_006410675.1 Oreotragus oreotragus
AAGCTGAAACTCCAGTACTTTGGCCACCTCATGCGAAGAGTTGACTCATTGGAAAAGACTCTGATGCTGGGAGGGATTGGGGGCAGGAGGAGAAGGGGACGACCGAGGATGAGATGGCTGGATGGCATCACGGACTCGATGGACGTGAGTCTGAGTGAACTCCGGGAGATGGTGATGGACAGGGAGGCCTGGCGTGCTGCGATCCATGGGGCCGCAAAGAGTCAGACACGACTGAGCGACTGGACTGAGCCGAGCTGCACCGGATGATGCGCAGTGCTG
This sequence comes from Oreotragus oreotragus, assembly GCA_006410675.1. Lineage (NCBI taxonomy): Eukaryota > Metazoa > Chordata > Mammalia > Artiodactyla > Bovidae > Oreotragus > Oreotragus oreotragus. The sequence goes on from SJYX01008284.1 coordinate 223,185, forward strand.
AGCATCCCGTGTGTGTGCTGAGGGGCGTCATGCCTCCTTGGAGGAGCGCCTGTGCAGGGCTTGTGCCCGCGTCTTGACGGGTTGTTTGGTGTTTTCTTACTGAGCTGAACCGCTCTTTGGCTGTAAAGGCTTTGAACCGGAGCTGTGCACCGGATGATGCGCAGTGCTGAGCATCCCGTGTGTGTGCTGAGGGGCGTCATGCCTCCTTGGAGGAGCGCCTGTGCAGGGCTTGTGCCCGCGTCTTGACGGGTTGTTTGGTGTTTTCTTACTGAGCTGAGCCGCTCTTTGGCTGTAAAGGCTTTGAACCGGAGCTACCTACCGACCACGCTTCCCTACAGTCTGTGCCTTTCTTTCCCCGGCAACAGGTATCTGCACCAGTCTCCTCATGAAACTCAAGCAAGATGATGACGGTGAAGGCGCGCGGTTACTGGCACAGACCCTCCTGTCCTCTCACCATTCCATTAAAGACGGGAGCCATTCAGGTTGGCTTCTGTTTCCCACTCGCCCTGTTCTTACTTTAATTCTCATTAACTGTATGCTGAGCGCCTTTTGAATACACGTCCTCATGGGGAGGGGTGGTGGTTTAACTCCCAAGTCGCGCCTGACTCTGCGACCCTGTGGACTGTAGCCCATGAGGCTCCACTGTCCACGGGATTTCCCAGCAAGGATAGTGGAGTGGGTGGCCGTTTCCTTCTCCAGGGGATCTTCCTGACCCGGGGACTGAACCCGTGTCTCTCTCATTGCAGGCGGATGCTTTACTGCTGAGCCTCTGGGGAAGCTATACATGTATCTTTGTACATGTGTTCAATTCTTGCCGTAAACTATGTTTCTTACACTGGGATTAACGGGTCAAAACTTGTGTAAACTTTTAAAGCTGTAGATGCTTATGACTAGAATGGTTGGAACAATTTAAAACTTATCAAACAGTGCCAGTATCTACATTTATTTTAATTATGCAATCTTTAATAAATAAAAAATTCTCTTTAACATCTGTGAATTATGAAGAAGTAGACTATATAACTGTGATTCAAGTCTTTTGGTCCTTGTCAAACTTTGGGGAGTGGAAGGGGTGCTCTTATAACTACACAAAGATCATGGACATTATCAGGACTTTTCTGGGCACAATTCAGCATCTGGCCTTTCTACTAGTGAAGCGTAATAACGCATGCGCCTGACTAGAAATTAGAGAGCTAGGATGTTGCCTCTACTGCCCACCTTCCTACTCCTTCCCTCATACCTCATCTCCTGAACGTTTTGTTTATAATTTTAATGATTTTTAGAAATACTATTCAACGAAAGTATGTACGTGCTCTCTGGATCCCTTATTGTTAGCTGGCTCGCTCTGTACTCCATGAAAGTGGCATCGTTCTGCCTGTCACCTTTTGCAATTCGATGCCCTCACACGTTGTGTTTGGAGTTTTTCCTAAGTTGCAGTTCGTTTATTACTTGTGGTTGTTTGGTTCCTCAGTCGTGTCCAGCTCTTCGTGACCCCATGGACTGCAGCATGCCAGCCTTCTCGGTCCATCACTGTCTCCCTGAGTTTGCTCAAACTCAAGTCCATCGAGTCACGGAGTCCATGGAGTCAATGATGCCATCCAACCATCTCGTCCTCTGCCACCACCTTCTCCTCTCACCCTCAATTTTTTCCAGCATCAGGGTCTTTTCCAATTTATTAGTGGGTGGGTGGGTGAAGTCGCTCAGTCGTGTCCGACTCTTTGCGACCCCATGGACTGTAGCCTACCAGGCTTCTCCATCCATGGGATTCTCCAGGCAAGAGTCCTGGAGTGGGTTACCATTTCCTTCTCCAGGGGATCTTCCCGACCCAGGGATCGAACCCGGGTCTTCTGCATTGGAGGCAGACACTTTAACCTCTGAGCCACCGGGGAAGCCCTAATATTCCATTGTAAAATTCATCATGAATTCCTTACCCACTCTCTTGTTGATGGATTTTGTAGTTCTTTCAAGATGTTTTTGGCTATCACGGATTAGGCTCTGTGAATATTCTTTTCCATGTCTCTGAATGTGCAGGTGTAAGAGTATATCTGGCTATATCTTCAGAAGTAGAATTGTTGAATCACATGATAAATCTTCAACTTCACCAGAGAATAAAAATTATTTCCAAAAGTGTTATATCATATTTTTTCACATTCTCAGCTTAATTTAAGCATTACCCAGTATTTTCACCCATTCTCACTAAAACATTAATCAACAAATAAAAATGGGGTACATTTAAAGTGTACAGCTTGGTGTTCCAATGTATGTATACATTGTGAAATAACAGTCAGGAGAGTTAACATATCTGTCCCCTCAGTATGTGTGGGCATGTGTATCAGGAACAATTAATATTTCCCCTCTAAACAGATTTTAAGTACAGAATANAGTCGCGCCTGACTCTGCGACCCTGTGGACTGTAGCCCATGAGGCTCCACTGTCCACGGGATTTCCCAGCAAGGATAGTGGAGTGGGTGGCCGTTTCCTTCTCCAGGGGATCTTCCTGACCCGGGGACTGAACCCGTGTCTCTCTCATTGCAGGCGGATTCTTTACTGCTGAGCCTCCGGGGAAGCTATATATGTATCTTTGTACATGTGTTCAATTCTTGCCGTAAACTATGTTTCTTACACTGGGATTAACGGGTCAAAACTTGTGTAAACTTTTAAAGCTGTAGATGCTTATGACTAGAATGGTTGGAACAATTTAAAACTTATCAAACAGTGCCAGTATCTACATTTATTTTAATTATGCAATCTTTAATAAATAAAAAATTCTCTTCAACATCTGTGAATTATGAAGAAGTAGACTATATAACTGTGATTCAAGTCTTTCGGTCCTTGTCAAACTTTGGGGAGTGGAAGGGGTGCTCTTATAACTACACAAAGATCATGGACATTATCAGGACTTTTCTGGGCACAACTCAGCATCTGGCCTTTCTACTAGTGAAGCGTAATAACGCATGCGCCTGACTAGAAATTAGAGAGCTAGGATGTTGCCTCTACTGCCCACCTTCCTACTCCTTCCCTCATACCTCATCTCCTGAACGTTTTGTTTATAATTTTAATGATTTTTAGAAATACTATTCAACGAAAGTATGTACGTGCTCTCTGGATCCCTTATTGTTAGCTGGCTCGCTCTGTACTCCATGAAAGTGGCATCGTTCTGCCTGTCACCTTTTGCAATTCGATGCCCTCACACGTTGTGTTTGGAGTTTTTCCTAAGTTGTAGTTCGTTTATTACTTGTGGTTGTTTGGTTCCTCAGTCGTGTCCAGCTCTTCGTGACCCCATGGACTGCAGCATGCCAGCCTTCTCGGTCCATCACTGTCTCCCTGAGTTTGCTCAAACTCAAGTCCATCGAGTCACGGAGTCCATGGAGTCAATGATGCCATCCAACCATCTCGTCCTCTGCCACCACCTTCTCCTCTCACCCTCAATTTTTTCCAGCATCAGGGTCTTTTCCAATTTATTAGTGGGTGGGTGGGTGAAGTCGCTCAGTCGTGTCCGACTCTTTGCGACCCCATGGACTGTAGCCTACCAGGCTTCTCCATCCATGGGATTCTCCAGGCAAGAGTCCTGGAGTGGGTTACCATTTCCTTCTCCAGGGGATCTTCCCGACCCAGGGATCGAACCCGGGTCTTCTGCATTGGAGGCAGACACTTTAACCTCTGAGCCACCGGGGAAGCCCTAATATTCCATTGTAAAATTCATCATGAATTCCTTACCCACTCTCTTGTTGATGGATTTTGTAGTTCTTTCAAGATGTTTTTGGCTATCACGGATTAGGCTCTGTGAATATTCTTTTCCATGTCTCTGAATGTGCAGGTGTAAGAGTATATCTGGCTATATCTTCAGAAGTAGAATTGTTGAATCACATGATAAATCTTCAACTTCACCAGAGAATAAAAATTATTTCCAAAAGTGTTATATCATATTTTTTCACATTCTCAGCTTAATTTAAGCATTACCCAGTATTTTCACCCATTCTCACTAAAACATTAATCAACAAATAAAAATGGGGTACATTTAAAGTGTACAGCTTGGTGTTCCAATGTATGTATACATTGTGAAATAACAGTCAGGAGAGTTAACATATCTGTCCCCTCAGTATGTGTGGGCATGTGTATCAAGAACAATTAAGATTTCCCCTCTAAACAGATTTTAAGTACAGAATAAAGTATTATTAACTATATTTGCATTACTATGCATTGGATAACCAGACTTATTCATGTAACTCATGCCTTTTTAAGTCCTTCATTTCTAAGCATTTATATCTACTCATTTCCTTTTAACTATTATTTTACTTGCAGTCCACAAATCTGATGCAAGATGTTTTCATTATCATTCAGTGCTAGCTGTTTTTAATTTTCATTGTAACTTTTCCTTTGACTTATCAGTTGCTTAGAAACACATTTTAAAATGTCTAAACATGGAAAGTTAAATGTGTTTTTGGCCACTGTTACCTAATTCAGTTGCGCCATGGTAAGAAACATGGGCTGTTTGGCACCTATTCTTTGAAAACTTTGAGAATGGCTTCCTGGCTCAGATTTTTTTGGTAAATATTGTATGTATGGTTGAAAAGACAATTTTCTATTTTTTTGGATCAGCTTCTATTTTAGTGTGGCACATCAATATGTGATTAAAAATCTTCCCTATACTTAGTTTTTAACAGTCTCCCACAATCTTGGCAGGTTTGACGGCTTTTCCCGACTAGTGCTGGGCTTTGCAGGCGGTGCTACTGGTAAAGAATCTGCCTGCTAATGCAGGAGATGCAAGAGACGCAGGCTCGATCTCTGGGCTGGGAAGACCCTCTGGAGTAGGAAATGGCACGCACTCCACTATTCTCGTCTGAAGAATGCCCTGGACAGAGGAGCCTGGCGGCCACAGTCTGTGGGGCTGCAGAGAATCACAGATAGCCGAGCAGTCTAATCCTGTAGACACGTGTGTCACTCGCACGCACTGTGGCTGGCGCTAAGCTGCTGGGAGAGGACAGACGCTTCCTGGGCATGAGTGGACCACGCTGGAGAAGGGACAGAGCCTGCAGAGCTCTTTCTCGGTCGGTTGGCAGAGCAGTTTACCTCCCTACCGCAGGTGAGGTCCACAGCTGTGCTCTAGGCTGGAGGCTGGGCCGCCTCAGTCTGTGTGTGAGCAAAGTAAAGTGATTCCTTTATCCAGTAAAAGCTCTTGAGACCCTCCGCTGTGTTGGGTGTGGGGCTCAGTGCTCTGGTCCCTGACCTCACAGGCTCCCGGTCTAGTGGGAGGCATCCCGACACCTCTGAAAGAGCAGCCTCCGGTTAAGAGCTGGGCAGTTATTACAGGGGATGGGGTGGGGCAGCCCATCCGGGAGGGCACCACACTGAGACCCCAGTCCCCCAGGTCCCCTGGCTAGAGGATGGCAGGCTGTCTTTTCAGATTCCAGCGTTTGGGACCATTTTGAGTCTCCACTCTTCTGCTCAGGCGGGTAGCAGGGGCTGCGTTTTCTGGTCTTAGGAGGTTGTGGCTGGGTGAAAAAGAACTTGCTGCAGAAACTTCCCTTCGTGGGTTTAAATATGAACGCTTGGGCCATGGAAGAGGTCACGAGAGGCGTTCTAGAGCAGAAGTTACACACTGCTATTCGGTTTGACTTGCCACATGTGAGGGCTTCCCCAGTGGCTCAGCAGTAAAGGAGTCACCTGCAGCGCGGGAGATTCAGGAGACACGGGTTCGATCCCTGGGTCAGGAAAATCCCCTGGAGAAGAGAGTGGCTACCCACGCCAGTATTCTCGACAGGAAAATCCCATAGACAGAAGTGCCTGGAGGGCATGTGACCATGGGGTCACAGAGTCACAGACGGCTCAAGCGACCGAGAGCGCACATTGCATGTGAAGACATTTTAAACTACGTTGCCAAAAATTGCAAAATCTGATGTCACATCAGCTTGGGACCTCTTTGTGTACCTGAAACCTTGGGCCCACCTGAAACTCCCCTGGTGTGTTTTCTGCAGCCCACAGCCACTGCCCAGAGATTATTGTGTCTCCACTGGCATTTTCTTTCAGATCGCTTAGGGAAAACTGAAATATCTCTCCTCCAAATGTCTCCATTAGGAGGGAGAAAGATTTTAAAAGTCCTCATGTTTCAGGAGAAGCAAGAGAGAGTATGTTTCCTGGTGCAAGTAAAGACGGACCCAAAGTGTTTAAAATGAGGTAAAGTGTATCTGGGTAAAAGGTGAGACTTAAAAGGCACCAAAATAAAGAAAGCTGCATTCCCCAGAAACGGTCTGCTCCATTCGTGTGGAAACTCAGAGGAGCAAACACGGCTGTTCTGAAGGGTCCCGTCAGTGGGTATCAGCGGCGGCCAGTGCCACCTGACGGCCTCTGGCTGGACAGATGGACCTTGGCGGTGGGTGGTGCCCTCCCATGGATGGCACAGTGCAGTATGAGAGGCACAGACTGCCGGCCAAAGGCTTGGGCTCAACACCCAGCTGAGTGGACCTGGGGCACCACACACCTCAGTGATGTCGTTCCCTCCTCCATCAAAGGCAGGCCAGTGCTAACACCTGACTCAGAGGGCTGGGATGAAGGTCAAATAAACTCACATTCTAAGAGTGCAAGTGCTCACCGAGTGAGCTGTGCTGGGGATTTGGCTGAGGGATCCCAAGAAAAAAGTGTTCAGTTTCTGCCCACTCATTTAAATGGAGCTCTACAGCTGTCATTAAGTTGATTTATGTTTTTGCAAATGATATTTCTTGCATCCTGGAGTTGGTGCCTTGAAAAGTTAAGTATATGTCAAGGAGAAGTATGGAACACGTGACCCCAAATTTGCGGGCTGAGTCTGTGTTAACAACCAAGGCTCTTCCGAGGTTGGACGCTTGACCTGGGATCTGTGAACTTGGATGGGAAAAAATTCCATCTCTGTACTCTAACCTCTAATGGAAACTTAACATTTCTTACTTAACTTACTTACTAGTGCAGCCAGTAAGCCACAGTGCCATTACCACACAGGTGATTTTATTACTAGGGGGAGCAGTGAATATGTCCATCCATATTTCGGTTGTTAGAGACATCTCTCAATATCATGGCATCAAGATGGTGGTAGTTATTTCACTTGATGCTACGCCTGTGTGGGTAAAGCACATATATTTCTGTATCACAAGTTTGTTTTCTAGATATTTGGATAATTGTGTTTCAAAATAATGGTTTATTTTATAATCCTTGTGTGTGTGTGCATGGGCTAAATCATGTGCTAATCACTCAGTCGCATCTGACTCTTTGTGATCCTACTCTCTCTTATGTAGCCCGCCAGGCTCCTCCGTCCACGGGATTCTGCAGGCAGGAATACTGGAGCGGGTGGCCGTTTTCTTCTCCAGGGGATCTTTCTGACCCAGGGATCGAACCCATGTCGCTTTTGTCTCCTGCATGGGCAGGCAGGGTCTTTACCACTAGCACCACCTGAGAAAGGATCCCTAAGTACCTTATTTGGGGGACTTAAGAATGTTATTCCAGGGAGAAATCCATAGGCCGCTGGAACCTAAAGGAGTCTGTGGTTCTAAAACAGTGACTGGCCACGCTGTGGGCTTGAGGGTACTTCCTGCTCTTGCCTCAAGGCTGGGGGTCTGGGGGCTACTGCAGGAGTTGCACCTCCAGGCAGCCCAGCTTTGCCCACATCCCTCTCTGAGACTTACCAGCTGGGGTCTCTGGGGAAGAATCTGCATGCAGTCACATTTGTGTGGGGAGATAATACTGGATAATGATCAGTACTGTTCCCCTGGTGCCCCCCTCTTACCCTAGATGCCCTCATTGTGGACCAGCTCCCTTTGGCTGCCTGCACTTGCTGGGATGACAGGGCTGAGGGGGACTGGGCCGTGCTGGGCTGTGGCGGCAGCTTCCTTCCCCGTCTGTCACGTGGGACTGGGCTCCTGCTCCCCGGGGATTTGGTCACATAGTTCCCCTTCTCTGCCATTTAAGAAGCCCTGAGCAGAACGCCAACATGCGCTCTGCGGCCAGAACGCTGACAGTCCTCCTCCTCCTCCTTGGTAAGTGGTGTGTGGAAAGGGGGCTCATGTCCCCCTTTCTTGGCTGGGGTGGGGGCGCTTCAGTGAGTCAGAAACTGGGGATTGCTAGCCCACCGGGGCTCAGTCCCTCAAGAACACATGTGTCCCTTTGGACAGATGGCTTTTCTCACTTTGATGGGACAGTGAGAAAAGCTTTAAGTCTGTTTCACTCCAGCTGCAGCTGACAAATGCTTCTGGGAGTGCAGAGGACAAGAAGTTTCCTGTGGCAGAAAAAGCTTTGGGGTTGTTGCTGCTGCTAAATCATTTCAGTTGTGTCCGACTCTGTGCGACCCCATAGACAGCAGCCCACCAGGCTCTCCCATCCCTGGGATTCTCCAGGCAAGAACACTGGAGTGGGTTGCCATTTTCTTCTCCAATGCAGGAAAGTGAAAAGTGAAAGTGAAGGCACTCAGTTGTGTCCGACTCTTAGCTACCCCATGGACTGCAGCCCACCAGGCTCCTCAGCCCCTGGGATTTTCCAGGGAAGAGTCCTGGAGTGGGGTTGGGACCTAGACACGTCTAGCTTTAAACTGTGGCTCCATTGCTGACAAAACAGAGCTCCTTAGAGTCTCAGTTTCTGAGCCAATAAAAGGGAGAATAATAATGTTTACCTTCTAGGATTGTGTGAAAATTAAGTTAAATTTAATTAAGTCAAATGAAAATAATTACATAAAATGAGAAAATATAGATATGTAGATGCTTTTCTATTGTTAATGGTGAATCAGTCTTATTATGCAATAAAGCATGCTCTTATTTACTCAGAGGTATTTGTTTTCTAAAGTCGTTTTTAATCCTGTGATCAAAAGAGGAAAGAAGGGAGACAGGCAGAGACTAACAGAAAAAGAGAGAGATGATGTAGAGGGAGAAAAACCAGGCCAGAGAAACAGACAGAAAAAACCCAAAAGAGACAGTGATCAAGACAGGGTGATGGTTAGAAAAATGCATAGATAACAGAAAAGGAAAGAGTCTTGAGACTTTTTGTAAAATCCTCTTTAATGTCAACTGTTATTTCTTAAAAAGGCAACGGATGTCTGTCATCTACATAAAGAAGCTCTTTGCCAAAACTTGCACTGAATCAAGACTTAGAGGCGAGCCGTCTGTCTCAATTTAATGTTCTGTCCCTCGCGTAACAGCCTGTATCCTGGATGTGGGCAAAATTATTCTCATGGGCAGGACTTTGTCTAAAGCCTGCACTAAGCCCAGCAGAGAATAAAGTCCTTGACCTCCGGGAGTTAGCACGTCAGACAGATAGCAGCCTCGGCCTCTGCCGGTTTACACATGGAAATGGCATGTGAAACGAGTGTCAGTGGCAATGAAAGGATGGTGAAAGCCAGGCAGCCAGAACCAAGGATGCACAGGGCAGACCATGGGAGGTGTGCCTGGTCAGAGTGACAGGAGGCAGTCCTAGCGTCAACCCTCGCTTCTGCTTTTGACCTATGTAGATACACAAGCCCGGGAGGAAAACGGTAAATTTAAGGAGCCACGTGGAAAAAAGGTGCGAATCATACGAGCAGGCAATTCACTGAGGAATGACAAATAGAATAAGCCTTTAAAATGCCCACGCTCACAAGTAACAGAAGAAATAATGACATCAAACATTTTGGAGTGTGTCTGATAAGCTGCATAGTCATATGTATTCTGCTCAGTGCTTTACATTAGCTCCTTCTGTCCCCGTGACAACTCTGAAATTAGTCCTCCTATTATCTGAGTTTTCTGGGTGAGGTTTGCGTTGTGATACTTGGCCAAAGCATCACAACTTCTTAGGACTTTCAAACACCGCTTGTAGAGATAGCAGTGATTAGCCTTGTGCGTCCAGCTCTAAACACACTGCATGTGAATCCTTGCTCTGCTCTTTACAAGCCCAGAGAGCATGGGTAGGATATTCATCCCCACTGTGCTCAGATTTCTCATCTGTAACTTGCGGATGAAGACAGTACCGACCCCACAGGTTGAGAGAATTCAATCTGTTAACATATTTAAAGCATGGAGAAGGAAATGGCAACCCACTCCAGTATTCTTGCCTGGAGAATCCCAGGGATGGGGGAGCCTGGTGGGATGCCGTCTATGGGGTCACACAGAGTCGGACATGACTGAAGTGACTTAGCAGCAGCAGCAGCAGCAGCAGCCAGTATCTAAGGTGAGGGGACCATTGGTTATTGAGTACCAGATTCTGTAATCACAATTTGGTAATTTGTAGCAAAATGTAAGCTGTTCACAGCCTTTTACCCCAAAATTTCACTTCCAGGAGCCCATCCTAATAACCTAATAGGGTAAAAGCTCCCTAAAATATTTAACAGGATGCTATTCAGCACTGCTGATCACAGCGAAAACCAGAAACTAGTGATTATCAGTCGAATCCGGCTAAATCAATTATGCTGTAAAATTTCCGATGAATCCAGTGCGTTTCAATGGAAGACTTAACTTTCTCAGAACTGATCTGGGTAGAAGAGGAGAGACAAAGGTCGTAGTCACAGAGTTCTAGTTATGTCGTCGTATTTTGCACGTTTTCTTACCTTTCCAAAAACTGATGGGAAGGAAATATAGCAAGCGGTTCAAAGTATCCTTCAACTCTTTTTAGGAAATAGGGTTACAGGTCATCTTTTAGTTTCTGTGTTGGGAAATTTCATAATGTTTATATATATTCTTCATTCCAATAAATATATTTATATGAAGAGAAAAATAACTACCAACCTATTGAAAATTATAAGACAAACTGCACTTTCCCTTTGTGGACTGGTGAAAGTGAGGTAAGGATTATCTAGTGTGACCCATGAACAGATGGCTTGTGAAGGCAAGTGACGGGGCTGGCCATCCCAGGGTATATGTGAGAACTGCACACGAGAAGGCTTTTAGGGACGCAGAGAGGCAGAGTGGCACCTCCATCTTGTCACCTCGGTGACATCCAGGCTGGCCTGGGGCCAGGGAAGAGAGACCAGGTCCACCGTTTCCCACACATGGAGTAGTTGGAGAGCTTTTGAAAAACCAGTCCTCAAATATTTTGAAAGTATTTCTAAAACTTAGATCAAGGTGACAGACATTCATGGACACAACACCCTAAATTAACACATTTCCAAAAAAAAATTTTTTTTTTAAGATATCCGTGTTTGAAAGGAGATGGATAAATAAACACATCCATCAAGGGAGCGGGCACCAGAGATGAAGCTGAACCCTTGGTCTGCCTTCCTCTTTCTTGTTTACCTCGCTCTCTCCAGAGGAAGCGGCCGCCTGCTCTGACTGTGCCTCCTTCCTGTGCTGTGTTCTGGGTGTTAAACGTTGACCTGGACGCCCCCGCAGCATGGATGTCACCCGTGTCATCTACCCATGCTGAGCCTGTGAGTCAGGTGTCTTCCCCTTAATCTGTATGAGTCTGTTGACATGCCGCACAGTAATTTCGTCGTCCGTTCCAGGACGGACCCAGTTCGGGTTGTTGCCAGCGTTTCTCGTGACAGCTGTCGCTGCAGCGGGCCTTCTGGGCCTGCCTCCTAGGGCCTGTGAGCAGTGCGCCCCGGGGAGGCGCGCCTGGAGAGGACTTCCTGTCCCTTGTGTGCAGGATTCTCCTCTTACCCGAGTGGCTCCCCGCCAGTGAGGTCTGGATTATCCATCCTGCTACTGTTTCAGTAAAACTTGATATTGTCACATTTCTAATATTTTTTTTTAACACATCCATCAAGGGAGCGGGCACCAGAGATGAAGCTGAACCCTTGGTCTGCCTTCCTCTTTCTTGTTTACCTCGCTCTCTCCAGAGGAAGCGGCCGCCTGCTCTGACTGTGCCTCCTTCCTGTGCTGTGTTCTGGGTGTTAAACGTTGACCTGGACGCCCCCGCAGCATGGATGTCACCCGTGTCATCTACCCATGCTGAGCCTGTGAGTCAGGTGTCTTCACCTTAATCTGTATGAGTCTGTTGACATGCCGCACAGTAATTTCGTCGTCCGTTCCAGGACGGACCCAGTTCGGGTTGTTGCTAGCGTTTCTCGTGACAGCTGTCGCGGCAGCGGGCCTTCTGGGCCTGCCTCCTAGGGCCTGTGAGCAGTGCGCCCCGGGGAGGCGCGCCTGGAGAGGACTTCCTGTCCCTTGTGTGCAGGATTCTCCTCTTACCCGAGTGGCTCCCCGCCAGTGAGGTCTGGATTATCCATCCTGCTACTGTTTCAGTAAAACTTGATATTGTCACATTTCTAATATTTTTTTTTGCCAGAGTTGTGAAATATTACCCGCAAGGGTTTAGGTTATATGTTTCTGATTGCTAGTGTGAAGAACCATTTTCCATGTACTTATCAGACAGGTTTCTTTTTCTCTAAACTTCTTGCTAGTTTGACTTGGTTACTGCTTTTTTATGCATTTTTTTCTGGATACTGAGTTTTTGTTTATGCCATGCATTGCAAATATTCTCTCTTACTATTGCTTTTCCTGTATTACTGCTTTTCTTTTATATTTGTGGTATTCTTTGCAGAAGTCTCTAAATGTGATACAGTCAAATTTATGTCTTTTCCTTTTTGTATGTTTTGTTTTTCTGTCTCGCCTAAGAAACCTTTTTTTAACCTTTAAAGCGGTTGAATTTTTCATGATTAGGTCTTTAATTTATTTGGAATTTCTTTTTGTGTAAGGGCTAATTTTGGTTTTTTTCTTTGTGGAATATCAATTGTCTCATCATGTACTTAATCATCTCTCCTTTCTCTCCTACTTTTCAGTTCTTCTACCCTCATCTAATGCGTGTCTGAACTGTCCATGAGCAGCGTCATTATGCCCAGTTCGCAGATGAGGAAACTGAGAAATAGAGCGTGATCGCTAATTTACCAGAGGGCAAGGTAGGCGAGAATGCTGGGATTCAAATGCAAGTGTTTTGAGGCCCAAAGACTGTGTTTTTGGCCCATCAGTCAAGAATAGAAAATGGATCATCAGGTAAAAACTGACAAGGGTTTTCAAACTATCCTTTCAATTTTTTATTTAAAAATAATATCAAGCCTAAGAAAAGTTGCAAGAATAAGAATAGTACAAAGAACAGTTGTACGATTTGCTGATTTAACAAATTACCTCGCTTGCTTTATCATATGCTTTCTCTCTCTCTCTCTGTAAATAGGGAGAACGCATGATGAAACAAACGTGGTTATGTGTAAATCTGCATTTATAATCTCTAGCGATCTTTATGTAGATATAGCTATGCTTTTATGAAACAGAAAATACCTATTATATACAGTAGGTATATTTATACATCTACATATATACAGAGAGAGATGCATACACATGCAGATTTTTTTCCTGAGCCATTTGAGATTAACTTATATACATCACTTTAAAAAAAACCCTAAATACATTAATGTGTATTTTTTAAAACTGAAGATATGGTTCAGTGGTAAAGAATCCTCCTGCCAGTGCAGGAAATGAAGGAGATGAGGGTTCGATCTCTGGGTCGGGAAGACCCCCTGGAGTATGAAATGGCAACTCACTCTTATGTACTTGCCTGAAAAATTCCATAGACAGAGGAGCCTCGTGCGCTACAATAGTCCATGGGGTCGCAGAGAGTCAGAAATACACCACTGAGCGACTGAGTATGCACAATCTCTCACAAAACTACAGTCGCAGGACAGTCATCAGCTTCAGGAAAGTCAGCACTGACAAAATTTTTCATGGAATCCATCATAGTCCAGTATTTCAGGGGCCCTCACAACGATCTTTGCAGCTTTTACTGTGTCTCACAGTTATCAGCTCCAGGAAAGTCAGCATTGACAAAATTTTTCATGTAATCCATCATAGTCCAGTGTTTCAGGGGCCCTCACATGGGGTCGCTAACAGTCGGACAGACTGAGCGACTTCACTTTCACTTTTCTCCCTCATGCATTGGAGAAGGAAATGGCAACCCACTCCAGTATTCTTGCCTGGAGAATCCCAGGGATGGGGGAGCCTGGTGGGCTGCCGTCTATGGGGTCACACAGAGTCGGACGCAACTGAAGTGACTCAGCAGCAGCAGCAGCAGCACAATGATCTTTGCAGCTTTACTGCGTCTCACAGTTATCAGCTCCAGGAAAGTCAGCATTGACAAAATCTTTCAGGGAATCCATCATAGTCCAGTATTTCAGGGGCCCTCACAACGATCTTTGCAGCTTTTGCTGTGCCTCAGGCAGGAAGCCAGTGGCGAGGATCTGGTGTTGCGTTTGGTTGCCATGTCTCTTTAACCTTCTTTAATCTGGAACATCTCCACAGATGTTGTTCATTGTTTATGATACTGATGTTTGAGGGTTTCTGTCCCCCTTTTTCATAAAACATTCCTCAACTGGGAGTTTGTCTGATATCCTAATGATCAGATTCCAGGGATCCATTCCCCACCAGAAAACTCCGTAACTGATCTTGTGTCTTTAGGGTTTCACATTGGGAAGTGTAGGACAGCTTCCTGAGGGAGCCTGATGTACTTTTGACATAATGATAAGACTTACAACCAGGTTTTGGATAATAGTTGTCAAAATTCTAAATAATTTGCCACTTAACTACCAACCAATCAATGTTCTAAAATTTTGTTAAAATATTGCCCTAAGAAGAGCTCAATATCCAGTGAAATTTCTAGGCATTTTATTAGAGGTTTGCACCTTCCTTTTTAGAAAGCTGCTGTATAAAATATTCCCGTAGACTCTAATTCCCACCCAAATGTCAGCCATCCGTCTTCGTTTTAATTCTGTTGGAAAGTACCTGCTGAAATCTATGTATTATTATAATCATGATAATAAAAGAAATACAATATCACTTTAATTATGTTCCAGCACCTAAAACATTCTTCACTGGAGGAGGCAGAGTTATTGAAGAGAGCAGTAGCTTTTCTCCCCCCTTAATTTATAATGAAAAGATGGCAAAGGCCGGGGTAAAGAGAATTAAATTCGTTTTTATCTTACAAGTCGAAGTCATCACTTTATGCCTTGGCTCTTACTCCCTGAGATCTTTGTAAAAATCTTTCCTGACAGCTTTTCCCCTGTTCCCCATTCTTGCCAAGACGATGGTTCAGAATCACGTGGTGTGTGCTTTCCAGGGAGAACGAATTCCTGCTGTATCAGTTCTCTTTGACTATGTAACAAATGATCGTAAATATACCAGAAGGAAGCACGCACTAGAGTCTTTCTCAAAGTCAGCAGAGGGGGAAGGAGGGGCTAGGACCCCGGAGGGCACGGAGAAATTTCCCGGTACCGTAAGAATTCTCTTCATGATGTTTATCCATTTTCTAACGTGACCGCTTTTTTTGCTGTTGTTGTTTAAAAGTTCTTAACATACTTGGGGTTGGAGTTCTTTGTCAAATACGTGATCTGCAAGTAGTTTCTCTCAGCCACTAGCTTGTCTCTTCATCCTCGTCACAGGGTCTTTCATAAAACAAAGCCAGTTAATTGTAACTGCCTAATTTACTGATTTTTTCCGTTAATGCGACATGCTTTTGATAGCTGAGTTTTCAACAAACCCTAAATCTCAAAAATTTTATCTTACATTTTCTTTTAAAAGTTATATAGTTTTATATTTTATGTTTAAATCTATGATCCCTTTTGAATTCATTTGAGAATTTAAGTCAAGGTAACTTTTTTCTGTTTCTTCCTTCCTGTCTGTCTTCTCTCCTCTTCTTTCTTTCCCCTCCCTCCCTCTCTCCCTCTCTCCCTCTCTCCCTCTCTCCCTCTCTCCCTCTCTCCCTCTCTCCCTCCCTCCCTCTCTCCCTCTCTCCCTCTCTCCCTCTCTCCCTGCCTCCCTCTCTCCCTCTCTGCCTCTCT
>SJYX01008284.1:246420-305290 GCA_006410675.1 Oreotragus oreotragus
GGAGTGGGTGATGGACAGGGAGGCCTGGCGTGCTGCGGTTCATGGGGTCGCAAAGAGTCAGACACGACTGAGCGACTGAACTGAACTGCCTGCCTAAAATCTTTCGGCAGCTTCCTGCTGTTGCCAGGACTGACAAGCATCTGCGTGGTCACTGGGCCTCCCTAGCCCACATGCGGCCCATCCCGGGGCTCCTGCTCCCCGGCCCCAGGAACAGCCATCAAGTTCCCGTCCAGTCCCCTGCCCAGTCTCATATTGCCTCTGTTGTGTGAGGTGTGTGCCAACCCCCTCCCCCGACCACCCCCAGCGCCCCGACCCAAGGACCCCAGAGACGCCCTCCCAGTGCTGTTCCCATGCCTGTTTGGGATCTTGCTCCCTGCCACACTGTCACCTTGGGCAGGTCAGGGGTCCAGTCTTGCCAGCCACCCCTCAGCTCATGCCCAGCAGCTGCCCTTGTTTGAGCTGTTAGTGCACAAAGTAGAGCTTGGCTTCCAGGAGCCAGTCTGCAGGAACCGTGAGCAGGGACAGAGCTGGTTGGCCCGAGAGGACTGCAGGAAGGCAGTGTGGGCTGGGGAGAAGTGTGAGCTGCAGCCGGGATGATGGAGGGGTTAGCTGGGGGAGGAGTGTGAGCCTCGGGAGGAAACAGGTCTTACCCTGAGGGCGTCTTAGCAACCCTGGAAGAAGAGCCGCCCCACCACCTCCCCAGCAGTGTAGCAGGTGAGTAGGTAGTAAGACCACCTAGGGGAGAAGACAGGCTGGCTGCGTCTAGGGCCTCACCAGCAGGGTCTATGCTGGCTTCGGAGGCCCCATGACACACTCCCACCAGCTTTTCCACTGTGTGAGGCCTGAGGTCCGGGTGTGGCCGAGGTGCCTTGTCTGTCCCAGCGTGTACTGCAGAAGGCCAGCTGGCGTGAGGCTGTGTGGAGATAGCCCTGGGCAGCTAAGCTGACCCAGAGAAGTTTCTGGAGGTGCTCAGAGAAGGCCCTGGAGGCGACCCTGGGGTACGAAGAACCGAGCCCCGCCTCAGAGCTGCAGATGAGCCCTCGAAGCTGAGCCACACATGACACGCTAAGAACCTGTGCTCAGCCTGGAGCCCCAGTCCTCACTGTGCGCGGCCGGAGACCCTGAGCAGCTGGGCTGGCTCGGGTCCAGATTCCGGGGCACTCTCCTTCAGCCACGTGACACAACACAGCTCGCACCTCCTGGGACTTCCCTGTGAAAGGAGGACCGTGGTCCCCGAGAGAGAGACTCCTGCCCCTACCTGGCTTTAGAGCTCCCCACCCCCACCCCCCAAATCACACACGCATACAAATGCAAGATTTTTTCTTCTTTTTGGTTGTGTTAGAAAATCCTTGGAAGTTCTAGAACTGGGTCAGCACAGAGACGTAAGGGAGGGACCTGTGTGTGTGCTGGGCAGTGGAGCGTGAGGGGACGGGAACCACAGCTTGGTGGGGAGCTGTGGACTACAGACTGAGGGCGGGCTGCCGCTTTTATTTCAACGGTCGAGGGCGTTCCTATGCAGACCCAACTCCCAGGTAGCTCCACTGCCGCCCTCTACTTGGTGGTCCAGTGTGGGACGAAGTCTTAATGCTGCCCAAGAGTCCAATGGCAAAAGCAGGGTGTTGGTTGGTGTGAGGCCCTTGGGGGCGTCAGACTGAGCCAGGCTCCATCCTGAAGCCTGGGGATCTGGTCTTTCCAGGAGGTCTGGGTCAAGCCTGACATCATCCTGCTCTGTTCAGAAGACCTTGGCAGCCCTTGGGGCCGTAGGCAGGGCTGAGCTTCCCTTTCCAGAAGGTGACCCCTGGAGAGTGGACTGCAGGGCCATGCTGGAGGAAGTGGGTTGAGCCCTGCGTGTGGCTTGATCTCTAATCTTTAATTAGTTAGATTTGTGGCGTGCCCTGGTTTCTGCAGACGTTAGAAGCAGCCTTTAAAAAGATAACTACGGTGGAGATGCCTGACACAAGCCTTGGCACACAGTGCTGCCCAGTGATGGTGACGACGGCTCGGAGTTGCCAAGCTCCCTTGACGTCCACTGGCTGGGTGTGGCTGTTTCCTCTGCAGCTTCGTGACCCCTTCCCTGAGGGCTAGGCCAGCTGTCATCCCACAGCTCCGCCCCCTGGGCACATGCCCCTTTTCACCAAGTCCCCGAGGACTCCAGAGCGAAGCTTCCCAGAGGCTGAAGAGCACACTATGAATATTGCATGAATAATAATAACCCCACCACTTAGCGGTTATGCAACGCTTTCCTCTTCCACAATACTTTACCATCATTAATTAGTTATTCTGCTCTGCTTCCAGCCTCCCCTGCTCTCTTTGCAAAGGCAGGCCCTGAGATCGCTCCTGAAGACAGCCTTTCTCTGGTCTGAAGCCCCTGTGTTGAGGTGATGGGCCATCCCCCACCTGGGACCCCCCAGTCTCTCAGAGGCAACAGCAGGGGCCTGAGACCTTGATGGGGAGGGCCTGCTCCTTCCTGATCCGAGTGCCTCTCCAGAGCCGCTCCTGGTGTGCTCTGTCCCCGCCAGTCCTGCAGCCCTCTGGAAAGCTGAGGCCGTGTCAAGCAGTGGCCAAGGGCCCGTGGAGGATGGTTCCTGCCCACACTTCAGTCTACACCACCCACCTGTGAGGGGATCCTTGCAGTCACAGTCCTTGTGTGGCCAGGCAGGCTTTCTGTGGTCAGCCCCACTGCACAGGGGCCACTGAGCTGGGAGCCACGAGGGGCACACGGCCACTGGCTGAGCAGAGGCAGAAAGGGGACACAGATGCTCTGGTTCCAAGCGTCACACCTTCCCATCCACCATGGGGGCGTAGGTAGGTTTCATGTCCCCCCAGAGACATTCAAAGATGGAGTGAACCCATCCACTGGTGAGTGCAGAATTGATTGGGTGTTCCAACTGGGGGGGTCTTCTGACCCAAGATTTCCTGGACATCACTGCCCACCCCACCAGGACAGCCTCAAGCTCCTCCCGGCTTCCAAGCACCTCTGACCCCCTTGAGGATTCAGCAGGTCTTCTGATGGGTGTGATAGCATCTACGCATTGCCACTCCTCACTGAGCATGGCTGGAACTTCCTGTGGCCTCCTACCCCTCCGGGAGCACTCTGAGGGCCGGGAGCACCCTTGGCTCCACCTTGCGCCAGAGCCGGCTCCCTGCCTCCAGCCCCTCCATTAGCCTGGAAAGGTATTGATCAGTTTGGCTTCTGCAGCTGAGTGTTTTAATCCCAGTGTGTGAATCTTTAAGAATTAATTAGCGAAGATCGCTCAGGAAAAAACAAAGTGGTCACAAGTTTTGATTCCGTCTGGTCACCCGCCATTAATGTTCTCCTCTTAATTATGAGGCTATTTCTGGAAGCTGGAGGCGTTTCCCCTCGTGTTCTGATGCCTCAGATGGGCTCCTCCATCCTTCTGGTGGCCTTCCGTGGCCTCCTGCTTCCAGGTCCTACCCAGCTGCCTGTCCCGTCCGCGTCCTCTGGAAAGCACTCAGAGCCTCAGTTACCCATACCCCCCTCACTGCTCTGACCCACTGAGCCATTTCCTTTATTCCCAAGGCCTCGTCCTACTTTTCCTTTTGTTTTTAAATAGTGCTCACTCCTGGGGACCTTCACGGATGCCCCAGGCTGGGTTAGGTCCCCCTAAGTCCTCCTGGATGCTAACGGCTGTATGCTTCTCTGTGTTCGGAGGAACCCCCTCATGGAATTCCTTACTCACTGCCCATCTTCCAGGAGTCAGGGTCCAATGCAGTCCAGGGCCTGGGTTTGGGAGCAAAAGGTTCAGTGTGCTCTTGCCCTGAATGGGGGTCCCTGGAAACCAAGGAGGCGTCCCCAGTCTCCATGGCCCATGGTGGAACCATCTTTGCTTTGTTCTCCTAACTCTGCATTCCTTCTGCTTCCGTCTCTCAAACCTGTGCAGCTTTGCAGGTTTGTGTTCCGCCCAAAGTCTAAGTGCTTTCATAGGAAGAAAGGAATGCCCACAGCTATGGGATAGGAATGACAATGTCCTGTTTACTTGAAGTTTGGCAGCTGCGGCCTCTTTACGGAGACGGGAAAAGGGTATTGAAGAAGAGCAGTTTCAAGGTGGTTTCTAGGTTTGTGAGCCGGGAACCTGAGGCTCCTGTAAGTCACAGAGTGTCAGAGGAAGGCCGTAGACCCCAGCGCAGTGCCAGCAGCCACTGGGAGCAGGGGCCACTGCATAACCCAGACCAACTCACAGTCCTCTGGCCTCCTGCCCAGGAGAGGACTAGAGCCTCCACCCTGTTGGGGCTTCTCATGTCTCCTTTCTAGCATCTAACGGCCCCGGGGAGGGGCAAAAGGGCCAGGGCCACTGACCTGGATTCTTCTGAGAAGACCTATCTACGAGCTCTGAGGAGGGACGGGATTACCAGCGCCCACAGCCCCCAAACCAGCCCAGTTAGAGAAGTGTGCCCTGAATCCTGCTGGGACCCCAGGGTCAGCTTCCATTGCAGGAAGGGTTTGGGACAAATGGATGAAACGAAGCTGTCTGAGTGAGTCCATTCTATGTGAGGGCCCATGTTTAGGCGAGAAGAGGGAGGTCCAGGCTCTTTTCATGACGTGAAGCATAAGGAGGGCAGCCCTGCTCACTCTGCGCATCCCCTCTCCTTTCTAGTCCTCCCTCCGAGCGGAATCTGGCTGTGTGGTGCTTGCACCGGGGCCTCAGGTGTATCCACAGCAACAGCAGCCACGGGTCCCATCTGTGTTCACACACAGTCCACAGGTGTTCCTGGTCTCAGAGTCACAGAGCAATGCTGTTTACCCGATCTATTTCTCTGTGGCTGAACTTTATTTCCTCCTGAAACCTTATCACATCAGTCAGTGCTATAAAGCTGATCTTATCACACAAGCCACTTCTGGTTTATCAGTAATTTTGGGGAATCTTTCCTGTCAGTTCAAGATTCTCCCCTTTCACCGTCCTCTTGCACCTCCCTGGAGGAGAACTAAGCTCCGAGGAGTCGCACATAGCATCCTGGGCCTGGGGAGGAACTGGGGCTAGGAAGTGTGTCCTTCATGCCCTAGAACATTCTGCAGGACAGTACAGACAGAGCAGGGGCAGATATGTGATGAGGCTACAGGGGGATCCTGAGCCAGCGGAGAGCAGGGGACTTCCGGAGGAGGTGACTCTGTGCTATGTCTTGGAGGATAAGAGCTTTCCATGGAGACAAGAAAGGTATTGCATCAAATGGCAGCTTGTGCAAAGGCCCAGAGGCACATAGGTTTGCTTGGTTGGTGGATCATTGTTGGGTTTATCTGAGGCTGTGCCGTGAGCTCCTGGTTCACAGCCAGCACTCTCTGCTGTGTGAAGGACCTGCCACCTAAGTCATCAGGATGCTTGCAGGTGACACCTAGCTCAGGTTAGACTATAAGATAAAAGAGGTGTTTCCTTACTGCGGTGGCTGAGAAGTCAAGAAAAGGTGCCTTAGGCGCAGCTGGATTCAGGGGCTCAAAACTTGTCTCAGATTTGGTCTCAGCCTGACCTTCCTGGTGTCTCAGTCAGTAAGAATCCGCCTGCAATGCAGGAGACCAGAGTTCAGTCCCTGGGTTGGGAAGATCCCCTGGAGAGGGAAATGGCAACCCACTGTGCCTGGGAAACCCCATGGACAGAAGAACCTAGTGGGCTGAATAGTCCATGGCGTTGCAGGAGTCGGACACGACTTAACGACTAACCCTAACCCTGCTGCTGCTGCTGTCACTTCAGTCGTGTCTGACTCTGTGCGACCCCATAGACGGCAGCCCACCGGGCTCCCCCGGCCCCGGGACTCTTCAGGCAAGAACACTGGAGTGGGTTGCCATTTCCTTCTCTAATGCATGAAAGTGAAAAGCAAAAGTGAAGTCGCTCAGTCGTGTCCGACTCTTAGCAACCGCATGGACTGCAGCCCACCAGGCTCCTCCATCCATGGGCTTTTCCAGGCGAGAGTACTGGAGTGGAGTACTGGAGCCTTCTCCGGACCTAAACCTAGCGTGACCCTAGTCAGTGGGGATTTCAGCCTCAGCAGGTTCCCTCTAGCCTATGGGTCTCCCTTAACCCCACAGTTACCAATTTCAGAAGACATTCTTCTTTCTCAGTATTTTCCACAAAGTCCCAGAGTTGAGTCTTACTGGCCTGAGTGGGATCACCCCTTGACCAGCCACTGCTGACTGGAAGATGTCATATCTGACTAGTTAGGATGGTTCACACATCCATCCTGGGACCAGCCTCAAGGAAGATGATTCCCCAAAAGGAAACCAAGGTGCTGCCTGCAGCCGAAGGGCCAGGAAAGGGGGGCCACATGGCAAGTGTTCACCCCACACACCCCTGTTCAGACTTCCTCCAGCTCCTGGGGACGCAGATGTGCAGGAAGACGCCGAACATCTCCCGCAGCACTCTGATCTTTTCTTGTGTCAGTCTTGTCTGTCCATCACTGTGCGAGCTCCTTCATGAGGCACCAGGGTCTTTTGTCCAAGAGTGCTTGGATCCCCCTGGTCACCAGGGCCATGCGGAGCACACCAAACGTACTTCATTCCTATGTGCGTCCTTTGTTAGGAGAGGATGGATGTCTTTTCTAGTTATCTGAGACCCCTTCCTTGATCTGAGAACATTGGAATTTATGTGATCTAAAGTTAGGAGCCATTCTGTAATATTTAAGTTTCAAGATGAAAATGGCCAGGCATCAATTGACAAACACTTAGGGCAGCCTCTCCCTATTTTTAGTCCAGATACTTATAGAACGACATCTGCGTGCATGCACGCCCACTGCCCCACAACTGGAAACACACAGCCTGATTCTGCCCAAATAAGGGTGGTGAAGAGGGCCAGCTCCCAGGAAGGGTGGACCCAACAGGTGTGGGCAGCTCGGGAGGTCTGGATGATGGTGATGGGCTCTCAGGGTCAGATTCCAGCTGAGATGCACCCTCCACGCACTCCCCGGAGCAGCCTTGCCTCCGTCTGCCTCTGAGGCTAACCTCCCAGTCCTGGAGGAGGGGGACCCAGGGAGCCTCCAGGCTTCAGGACTATTTACTCTTGCAGGAGATCCTTCCTGTTGGGAAACCACTTGCAGAGAGCCGACTGTGCTCTGTAGGGGGAACGGCTGCAGAGAGGGGGCGGGGCACTGGCTGTTTTGCAGGGCGGGCTGGGTGTCAGGTCTCTGTCAGTTGCCTGTCCAAGGGGGCCTGGGAAGAAGAGCCCAGTCTAGACTCAGAGCTGTAAGTGTCTTAGTACATCTTAGAAAAAAGCACCATCTTCTGGGCAGGCACAGCCTCAGGTGAGTGGTTTGGTGAGAGTGCCGGGGTGCAGGGCTGGACCTGAGCGTGCATGGGGACAGTGTGGGTAGAGGCCCTGGAACCTCAGCAGGCCCATCTAGAGGCAGCACCCCTACTCTCTGCTCTGCTGCTGCTGCTGTCTAGTCCCCAAGTCATGTCCAGCTCTGCACACGAGCAAAAGCTGTGCCCCCGGACCGTGGCTCCTGCACTCTGCACCTGGCTCAGCGTAGACAGTCCTAGTAGCGGTGACTGTCAAGCCGGATTTGGGCAGCACTGTGCCTGACAATGCAAGAGGCATGAGCGACGTGGGTTCAATCCCTGGTCAGGAAGATCCCCTGGAGGAGGGCGTGGCAACCCACTCCAGTATTCTTGCCTGGAGAATCCCAAGGACAGAGGAGCCTGGCAGGCTACAGTCCATAGGGTTGCAAGGAGTTGGACACAACTGAAGCGACTTAGCATGTATGCACGCATGTGCCTGCTACAGCCATGTGAATCTATCAGTCAGAAGGTCCCCGCGTGCCCCCTGGGTCACCAGCCTTGGTTCAGTCAGCCCCTGCTCAACCCCCTTGAACTATCCCCAGGTTTTGGGAGACTGTTTTCTGGATACTAAGCTGCCAATTCATGTTTGCGTGTGAGAACCCAGAGAATTTCAGTAAATAAAATGTGGTGTGGCTTCCTCTTGTGTCTCTGACAGACCTGAAGCAGCAGCAGTCAGGAGGCCTCTGGCTATGCTCGCAGACCAGCAATCCATCCTCCAGCTACTTTGCAGAGCCAGGGGAAATCGTCCTTGGGGGCTTGCAAGGGTCTACAGTGCAGGAGGTGATGATCTTGGCAGGAGACGGGGGTGGGGTGGCCGATGTGTGGTTCTGACAGGCCCTCACCAAGGTCTCTTAGCATGCAAGGCCAAGACGCTGAGCACAGGAGGGTGGCTTGGAGGATTTCCCTCCCTGAGGAGGGAAAAGGCTGCCGCCAAGTGGTTGTCTGGGTGGCTAGCAGGAATCACTGAGATGGGAGACGGCTGATGGGGTGCACAGCGCGGCCCACTCTTGGGGCTTGGCCCCTGCGACTGTCTGATATGCAGCCCCAGGGAGGGCACTCTCTCAGTCTCTGACCTTGGACTTCACTCAGTTCCTGAAGCCCAGGGAACCTGTTTGGGGTCAGGGACTAGGAGCAGCCTCCTCTCTTGGGGTGGACCCAGGAGAGAGCATGGAGGGAGGGCTCTAAGGCGCCTGAGCCTGTGGAGGTGAGAGTGGGAGCGGAGCTGAGCCAAGGACCCCTGCCTGGGAGGGGCAGGAAGAGTGGAGCGTCCAGGAGGATGCATTTGCTGGGCAGCCTGGTGAGGACTGGGGGCCTGGTGCTGCTGGGAAGGCCAGGGCCAGGCTTTCTTGGATGCTAGACGTTCTCTCCTCTCCTCTTCTCCCCGCCGCCTGCTCGTCTGCAGCCTGAGCTTCTCTGGCAGAGTTTTGTGTGTCCCTCCTTGCGTCTCTCTGACTCTTCCCACCTTTCCACGCTTCCTGATCCATGTCCTTTCCTCTTTCCCCGTTCAAGTTTCATTTCAGGCTCATATAAGGATTTTATGCTGTGTGATGGTCATGCAGAGCCGTGGCCACCGGGAGAAGACCCCTGAGGGGGGACCCAGGAGAAGTGTCTGTGTCTGAGCGGGCAGGCGGAGAGGCTGGCCCTTAGTGGCCCTGGCCCCACTCACTGACGCCTGCCTTCCCTGTCCCTTGTCTTCTGTCCAGTAAAGGCCGCATGGGTAGACTGGTGTTGGAAAGGCCTCCTCGTGAGCGTGCAGCACACACATCAGGGTCTCCAGCATCAGCGCAGAAGCCAGTTCCGTTCAGTGACTCTAGCAGCCTAGCCCTACCATGTGTGAAATACAAGGCGTTGTCCAATCCCTGGAAAGGTTTTCAACCTGGCTAGAGTGGCAGGATTAACGTGAAGAATAAATGTAGAGAAACAAGGAAGCTCGGTGGGACTTCTAAGAACTGATGGGACCAGGGTCATGCTGTGCTCTGTGGTGTCTGTGGTGTGTGAGTGAGTGGATGGGCCCCACGTCAGTCCATCAGTAACAGAAGTCACTGGCTTTCCAAGAAGACTAGTGACTAGAACGAGGCTGTGTACTTTTGCTTCCAAGTCCTCCAGCTTTTCCATCACCAGATAAGGCCATCAGAAAACCCGTAAAGTCTATTACAACGGTCCCTTCCCCACCAGGGCACTCAGTGAAGATGTCCTCTGTGGAGTGTCTGCCCAGCCCGTGGGCAGCACCGAGCGTGGTCACATGGACGTCTTGTCACTTTGGTGACCGAGTGCCCAGCGTTTGGCCTCCGTGAGGTCAGGACTCAGGAGGTGGACTTCTCTTGGAGCTCTGTTGGGGAAGATGTGGTCCCTCTCAATGCAGTCAGCTGCTCCCTTTTAGGACCAACAGGGACTTCTGCCTTGCCTGGAAATTTGAGCCTAAGAATCAAGTTTGGGTCTCACCACTCACCTGCCCGCGTCTCAGCCCTCCAGTCCTCGGCCTTGATGGTCTTGGCATCATTCTATCAGTTAGCTGCCTGGGATTTGAGTTCTCAAGGCATCACGGGGCTTTGGGTGAAGGTGGCAGGGCTGCCACTTTCCACTTGTCTTTGGCCCTTGGGCACATCCTCAAGTCCTCAGCGCTGGAGTCCCCAGTCCTCAAATGGTGGGGATGACAGTGCCTGTCCCACAGAGCTCTTGCTCTGAATATTGAATGTTCTAATGCAGGTGCTGCCCCCAATGTCTACCTCAGAGTAAGTGGCCAGTTAATGCACACTTTCCTTTACAAGGCCTGTGGGTCCATCTTAGCTTTTCTAGAGCCCATCTTCAGGGACCAAGGTCCAGCTTGTGAGTCACATCTCCTATCTTAAGGTTTCAAGTCTAGGCTAGAAGAGTGAGCCCCCCTGCAGCATGCTCTGTTATCATCATTCATTCATTCATCAAATGTCTATCAATGCCTCCTGGGGGCCAGACACTGTGTCAAATGCTGGGGATTAAGCACTCCACAGGGCACCTCTCTGCCTAGTGGGAAGGCCATCAGTGGGTGAGCAGCTGAGAAGCTCTGGGGACAGTACCCAGCACACAGCAATGCTATGTAATGTTCTGAAATAAATGGTGTGGTCAGTTACCGTGGGTAGGTACAGCCGCTCTGCAGCACCCAGAGGGGCAGCTAAGCCAGGTGTGGCGTGTCAGGGGAAAGTGACACAGAACCAAGACAAGGTAAAGAAGGAATAGGGGAGAAGATGGAGCTGGGCAAAGGGCAGCTGGTCCCGGCCTGGGTAGGGAGCTGGAATCAGTCAGTCTGGCCAGAGTGAGAGCGTTNGCAGCCTGAGCTTCTCTGGCAGAGTTTTGTGTGTCCCTCCTTGCGTCTCTCTGACTCTTCCCACCTTTCCACGCTTCCTGATCCATGTCCTTTCCTCTTTCCCCGTTCAAGTTTCATTTCAGGCTCATATAAGGATTTTATGCTGTGTGATGGTCATGCAGAGCCGTGGCCACCGGGAGAAGACCCCTGAGGGGGGACCCAGGAGAAGTGTCTGTGTCTGAGCGGGCAGGCGGAGAGGCTGGCCCTTAGTGGCCCTGGCCCCACTCACTGACGCCTGCCTTCCCTGTCCCTTGTCTTCTGTCCAGTAAAGGCCGCATGGGTAGACTGGTGTTGGAAAGGCCTCCTCGTGAGCGTGCAGCACACACATCAGGGTCTCCAGCATCAGCGCAGAAGCCAGTTCCGTTCAGTGACTCTAGCAGCCTAGCCCTACCATGTGTGAAATACAAGGCGTTGTCCAATCCCTGGAAAGGTTTTCAACCTGGCTAGAGTGGCAGGATTAACGTGAAGAATAAATGTAGAGAAACAAGGAAGCTCGGTGGGACTTCTAAGAACTGATGGGACCAGGGTCATGCTGTGCTCTGTGGTGTCTGTGGTGTGTGAGTGAGTGGATGGGCCCCACGTCAGTCCATCAGTAACAGAAGTCACTGGCTTTCCAAGAAGACTAGTGACTAGAACGAGGCTGTGTACTTTTGCTTCCAAGTCCTCCAGCTTTTCCATCACCAGATAAGGCCATCAGAAAACCCGTAAAGTCTATTACAACGGTCCCTTCCCCACCAGGGCACTCAGTGAAGAT
This sequence comes from Oreotragus oreotragus, assembly GCA_006410675.1. Taxonomy (NCBI): domain Eukaryota; kingdom Metazoa; phylum Chordata; class Mammalia; order Artiodactyla; family Bovidae; genus Oreotragus; species Oreotragus oreotragus. Next base: position 257,797 of record SJYX01008284.1, read on the forward strand.
GTCCTCTGTGGAGTGTCTGCCCAGCCCGTGGGCAGCACCGAGCGTGGTCACATGGACGTCTTGTCACTTTGGTGACCGAGTGCCCAGCGTTTGGCCTCCGTGAGGTCAGGACTCAGGAGGTGGACTTCTCTTGGAGCTCTGTTGGGGAAGATGTGGTCCCTCTCAATGCAGTCAGCTGCTCCCTTTTAGGACCAACAGGGACTTCTGCCTTGCCTGGAAATTTGAGCCTAAGAATCAAGTTTGGGTCTCACCACTCACCTGCCCGCGTCTCAGCCCTCCAGTCCTCGGCCTTGATGGTCTTGGCATCATTCTATCAGTTAGCTGCCTGGGATTTGAGTTCTCAAGGCATCACGGGGCTTTGGGTGAAGGTGGCAGGGCTGCCACTTTCCACTTGTCTTTGGCCCTTGGGCACATCCTCAAGTCCTCAGCGCTGGAGTCCCCAGTCCTCAAATGGTGGGGATGACAGTGCCTGTCCCACAGAGCTCTTGCTCTGAATATTGAATGTTCTAATGCAGGTGCTGCCCCCAATGTCTACCTCAGAGTAAGTGGCCAGTTAATGCACACTTTCCTTTACAAGGCCTGTGGGTCCATCTTAGCTTTTCTAGAGCCCATCTTCAGGGACCAAGGTCCAGCTTGTGAGTCACATCTCCTATCTTAAGGTTTCAAGTCTAGGCTAGAAGAGTGAGCCCCCCTGCAGCATGCTCTGTTATCATCATTCATTCATTCATCAAATGTCTATCAATGCCTCCTGGGGGCCAGACACTGTGTCAAATGCTGGGGATTAAGCACTCCACAGGGCACCTCTCTGCCTAGTGGGAAGGCCATCAGTGGGTGAGCAGCTGAGAAGCTCTGGGGACAGTACCCAGCACACAGCAATGCTATGTAATGTTCTGAAATAAATGGTGTGGTCAGTTACCGTGGGTAGGTACAGCCGCTCTGCAGCACCCAGAGGGGCAGCTAAGCCAGGTGTGGCGTGTCAGGGGAAAGTGACACAGAACCAAGACAAGGTAAAGAAGGAATAGGGGAGAAGATGGAGCTGGGCAAAGGGCAGCTGGTCCCGGCCTGGGTAGGGAGCTGGAATCAGTCAGTCTGGCCAGAGTGAGAGCGTTCTTGGGAGTGAGGAAGAGACCAGAGAGGCGAGCGGGGATCCCAGCGTGGGTCTTAGAAACCATGTTAAAGAGCCGGCTTAACTTACAGCTAAAAAACCTGTTAACCTAAAAAAAGAGAGCTTTTATAAAATGAGTGAAATAAAAAGCAGTCTTCCGATGGGCTTAAAAGGATCTGGTTTAAGTGAACTCAGTGCACTCTCACTCCTGCTTTGCCTGAGGTTCTGACCTCCCAGCAAAGCTCCCGGACACTGTGGCAACCGGGGACCAGCTCTGCTGCTCCAGAGTATGGGGCCGAGCAGGAGGCCTCCTGCGGCAGCCTTCCTCAGGCCTCCCGGAGTGGAGCTTCTGTTCTAGCCAGGGGGCCTCCTGTGGCAGCCGAGTGGACGGCAGGGGCAGGGCTCTGATCTTGGCCAGCAGTTCTGTTCTAACCAGAATTTGGGGCTTTTGTCTTTGCAGATGTTGGGGCTGCTCAAGTGTTAGCAACAGGCAAGCCTGCTAGAGCTGAAACTGGTAGGTGACTGCCCAGTGGATTCTGGATGCAGGGCTGATGGGCAGGAGGAGGGACTCCAAAACGCATGGCAGGTGGGGCATCCTGGTGCCTGTTTCCTCCCAGTCATCATCGCACCAGGGCAGTGCTCCGCCCGAGACCTGCCTGAGTGGTTAACATGGCTTTATCCTGGGGGTGTGGCCCTGAACGAGAGCCTGTCCTCCAAGGGGACAAGAGTCATCAGGGCCACCTCTGTCCACTCTCTATGAGATGGGCAGCCTTGCACTGCAGCCGTGAGCCCCCAGATAGCAGGCTTTGCCCTGGCCAGCGCCTCCCTCCACTCGCCCCATCCCAGGCTCTCTCCACCCCAGGGTTCAGCTCCCCATGTATGGCGTGCCTTCCATGTCATCTCCTCTGGGAAGACTGTCAGTTTCCACATCAGCCCACCCTGTCACTCGGCACTCGAGCGAGCTCTTCTCTTCTGCTGCTGACTGCAGGTCCCCCAGGATGGAGTCAGGGACCCATTCATTTGCCGTCAGCACACTCGCTAGAGCAGGCAGTTGACATGCACGTGGATGAACTGATGCAGGGATAAGTGAGGGTGGCTGAGCCACCAGCCGCTTGGCAATGACCCCCACAGCTGAAGGGACCGAGGCTGGAGTCCCAGGAGGAGGAGATGCAGCGTGGCTGGAGGGGTAGGGAAGGAACGTGATCCCAGGAGACTGGAATTAGGCTGGCTTCAGTGGGTTGGGACTTCCCAGGTGTCTCAGTGGCAAATCTGCCTGCCAATGTAGGAGATGCGGGTTCAACCCCTGGGTCATGAAGGTACCTTGGAGGAGGAAATGGCAACCCACTCCAGTGTTCTTGCCTGGGAAATCCCATGGACAGAGGAGCCAGGTGGGCTACATCCCATGACGTTATGAGAGAGTTGGACACAACTGAGCAATTGAACATACACGCACACAGCAGGTTGGACTATGTAATGTAAAGGTCCAAGGATATGACTTTGGACTTCATTCTGATGTAAAGGGAGCTGTGGAAGACTTTTGCTGGGTGATGACTGATTAAAGCCCCTTGTTCAATTCCTTCCTGCCCTCCAGATGTCAAATATGCCATCATCGGGACTGCTGTGGGCATCGCCATATCGGCTGGCTTCCTGGCCCTGAAGTTCTGCATGATCAGGAAGCACATGTTTGATAATGATTCCTCTGACCTGAGAAGCACAAATGTGGGCTTCAACGGTAAGGAAACAGTGATGCTCAGCCCTGGCTCTGCCCTTTCCTGAGACAAGACACATTCTGGCCGGTTATCTGGTGTGAGGCTCTGAGGGTAAAACTGGCTATAGAGAGAATAAAAAGCATGGATCGAAAAGAAACGCAGTGACCTCTCTGTGTCTCTGTCTCTCTCTGCTTCTGTCTGTCTGTACTTTTCCATTTAATCATTCTTGATATTCTTAAGAATCAGCTTTCTTGGAGAAATGTGGGGAAGGGAGCTGAGTTGGCTTCTGACAGAAATTTCTTTTCTTTTACCCAAATGATGTGATGAGATGAAATCAATCCCAGGAAGTGGTGAGGCTGCTCCTGGCATCGGTGGGTGGTGGGAGGTGTGGCCGGCACTGATGACCTGGGCCAGATTGCATTTTTTCCCCCCATAAATCAGGCAGGCCCTGCCCTGAGTGATGCTGAGTGTCTGCTCATGACCCGAGCAGAGTTGGGCTTATAAGCGCCCAGCATGGTTCTCCACACCCTGTCACAGCTGTGGAGATCTGCATCCTTGGGTAGATGCTGAATACTCAGTGAGTTTTAGTAGCAAAATACAGCATTGATTTGCACCCCTTGTCTCTCAAGGGGGGACCTGCAAAATCCATCGCCCATATGGCTGCTTAATGGGATGGTAATGCAGTCCCCAGAGGACAGGGAGGAAGGACTCTCAGCCTGTCTCTTGAAAATGTGATTATTAGCTGTAAAGATATCCAAAAGGGGAGACAGGGCAAGGAGGAGACTGCATTTGGGGGCTTCGAGTGTGTCCAACTGCACAGGGAACCTAGTCGGTCATAGTTCACTTGCCATTGATTTGGTCTCCCTAGGAATAAGGGGAAGAGAAAATGGTCTCTTCAGCACACTGAGGGGCATCCTAGACCTCTTGCGGGTGAGAGGGCCCAGCATCCTCAGGGAGGGAGGAGGGCAAGAACACCTGGCAGGGGGCTGGGAAACCGCAGTCTTTCCCCGGGTGCTGAGCTAGGGGGCTCGGGGAGGGACTGGGTAGAGCAGCTTCAGTGGTGCCAATGGGGAGGGTCAGAGCCCTCAGCCCAAGACCGAGCCCCCTCAGTGGCCGCAACCCCAGGAACCTCTCAGCGCCACCTGAGTCCGGTGGGCTCTGACCCCCTCCTGCTGGCCTGGCACCGAGAGAGGGGCACCGCCGTCCCCGCGCCCCCGTCCTAACAGCCTGCTTTCTCTGTTTAGAGAGCATTGCACTAAAGAAGAGAACTGCAAGGTAAGGTCACTGCCAGCTTGTGTCCTCCCCGTATTCCCTCCCGTGTCACCCATCCCTCGCCCTTGCCCGACATCCCTGCCCCACTTTGAAACGCTTCCTAGGGGACCGGATGCACCCCTGGCCCCCCTCTTCTCACGCTCCCCTCCTCTGGGCAGCCCTCAAGTGTCACGAGAGTGGGGGAGCCCACAGGGTTATTAGTCAAAGTAAGCTTGGGCTCTTTTCTGCACTTGCTGGGCTAGACTTTGCCTTCTCTCCTGCGCAGAGTCCCCCCAGCGGATCGCCCAGCTCTGTGACCATGTCCCCGGCTGCTGCCATGCCCCCACTGGGAAACGGCACGCATTCTGCCTCCAGCTCCCCTGCCGCCACCGTGCCACACTGCTCTTCTGTATAGAGCCTTTCTCCTCCAAAGACAGTCCTAACTCAGGACCTTTGCGCTTGCTGCTTTGTATCGTATGGAACGCTCTTTACTCAGCAACAAGCTACTGCGAAGCCCTCTGCGATGAGGACCTGAGTGAGACCAAGGAGGCAGCCAGTCTCTTGGGGCGGGGTGAAGGTGCAAGCCAGAATGAAGACTCTGTAGCATTTGTTGGAGTGGGGAGGCCCTAGCTGATGCCCTTTGGGAAGCAGGCAGCAGAGCAGGGGTGGACAGTGGGCTGGGTGGGGTGGCATATGTTGGTGACTACCTTTTTTGAATATGGTAAGTCTGAGGCTTCTGGAGACTTCCTTGTGGAGGAGATGTTCAGTGAGTGACTGGTATTCAGGGCAGAATCTGAGTTGAGATGGGCTGGTGGGCTTTTAGAGGGATGCAAAGTACAGTCCCCCTCTAGATCTTCCCTGGGACCTAGGGCTTGGTAAGTACAAGGTAGCATCTCTTGAAGAAATGTGTGGATCTATGGATGAAGGAGAGATGGATGTGTGGTACGCTGCAGTCATGGGGATGCCCTGGGGATGAGCTGGAAATGGATTTTCTCAATAGTTTCACTTTCTTGAGGCTCTGCTCTCCTTCAGATGTTATGGTGTCTGTCAATAATTTCTGAGGACCTAAAGCTCTTGATGGTGGGGTGAGGGGACCTGGGAATGTATAGATGAACCCCAGATCCAGAATCTGAGTTGCCTTTGGGGCCCAGCTCGTCTCTGTGGGAAGTGTAGGATGGGGTCAGTTTTGGATGGACGAGTTGTACCCATGGTGGCGGACTCTGCCCACAGCATGGTCTCAGGGGCCCTCTACTGGGTGGCTGAGGCACCCTGTCATGTGGCTGCAGGCTGCAGTGGCCAGCTCTGGCCCTGTGTCAGGATGATCGAGCGGGCTGGTGGAGGTTCTGACAGAGTGATCTTCTTAACCACCCATGAGGCATGCTGTCTTGATCACCCAAACAGCTCACACTCATCAGGGGACACTTTGGGTTAAGGCATCATGCTTTGGAAGCTCCAGTGCCCCCTGGAAGTTCCCAGAACTGGTGTAAACTCTGATTCAGGGACCTCTTAGTCATGGGATTCACAAAACGGAAAGATTTCACAATACCCAGTTCTTAATCCTGGTGGCTTTGTACATGCATATGTGCGTGCTGGGGGAGGGAATGTGACAGGCTGTGATGACTCACGGTGAAGGTCTGACACACAGATGCTGCTGTGTGAAAATGCTGCTGTGAACAGTACATCACAAACCAATTCAAGAGCACTGAATGGACAGTTCCTATGGCTTCATGTTCCTACCTATGATCAGGTCAGAGGAGCATCTGTTTGGTATATTTGTTGTTTAGTTGTTCAGTTGAGTCTGACTCTTTTGTGACCCCATGGACCATAGCCTGCCAGGCTCCTTTGTCCATGGGATTTTCCAGTGGATTGTCATCTCCTTCTCCAGGAGTTTTTCCCAGTCCAGGGATTGAACCTGCGTCGCCTGCATTAGCAGGTGGATCTGTGATCACTGAGCCACCAGGAAGCCCTTTTGTACATTTGGATGTTCTGAATTATTCTGATACATTGGAGCTGTAGGAGGAAGTTTCATAACCCAGGCGAGGTGGCTGCTATAGTCATCCCACAACAAACACTGTGGGAGTGAAGTACGGGAGAAGAAGTGTGAAGGGTGCGGGAGGAAGGCAGGGAAGAGATGAAAGTTGGGGAGAGGTGTGTGGTTGGGAGTTAATGGCTGGATGGGGGTTCCCCTGCATCTGTTCCCCACCACGCGCAGGGAACCAGCATTATCACGCCAGAGCTCTTCTACTGAGAAGGAAGACACAATTCAAGTTTCCAAAACTGACACTAGATGGAGTCAGGCTTAGTTGGGACGCAGAGGACATGCAAGCCATTCTCCCGCAGCAGAATTCTGCCCCTGCTTCTGGTGGTCTAGGAATGACTTAGCAAACATCCTGCCTTCCTGTTTTGAAGGTTAAGCCTCAATTTCTCTGAAAGGTGAGCTGTAAGAGTGAGGGATGGCTCATATCGAAAGGAGGGAAGGCAGTCCCTTTCCTGTCCTGTGCAGGCTGGAGGCTCTCCTGCACGACCCCTGCAGGGTGGCAGGGGGGTTGCTAGGCAGGGGCCGGAAGTCGTGGTATCAGGCTGGCTGCGAGGTCAGGAATCAGCAGCAACTCTTTGGGACACTTGTGGCAAGTTCTAATCTGGCAGTACTTTGGCAAGATTATAAATGAAGTTGTGGGGCATTTGCCTCATTAGAGCTGAGAAAACTGGGTTTTAACAGCAAGATGGTTAAATTTTTATCTTATTTGATTTGGTTTTCCAAGACCTTCTCTTTGGCAGAAGCCAGTCAACTGTAGCCAGCTTAAACCATTTGATGAAATTTTAAAAAAATCCAAAGTTTTCCTTGTGTCATCAAGCCATCAGTTTGGCTGAGGTGTCAGATTTTCGACGCTGCTGTGAAGTCTCAGAATAGACAGTGCCTGAGCATACAGGGCAGCCTTTCAGGAAGGGGGGCAGGATCCGAGGTTATGGCTAAAGGAGCTCTGTTCCCAGGAAGGAGTGCGTCTCCTTCAGGTCTATCTGAATGGTCGGTTCACAACTCACTTCCCCTAGTCCTGCCTTCCCGCACCTCGCGTACCACCCACGTGTTCTCACTGTCCCTTTGGGAAAATCTTCAAAGCCACAGAAATGTTGAAAGAACCGTGCAAGAAAACCATCTACAACCTTCACCTGGATCCATAAATTAACATTTTGCTCCGTTTGATTTAACTCTGCATGCATAATTTTTTTCTGATTCACTTAAAAAGTAGTGTAGATATCATAATATTTACACATCATGTATCTCCTGCATAATCACAATGATAGGAATGGTAAGAAATGAATGAAATGGGTAGTAATTCAATAGTGTCATCTCTTTCACAGCTTGTATTCAAAATTCTCTGATTGTTTCCCAGGCGTCTCTTAAAGCTCTATTTTTCCAAGCCAGGAGCTTGATTTTGTCCAGCTTTTGACTTTGTCCCTTTTTGGTTTTCCTCGACGTTGCTTTCTCTCCCCACAGCACTGTCAGTCTTGAAGTGCTCAAGCTTCCTGCATCATGTGCTATTTCCTGGATTTGTCTGTTTCCTCCTGAGCAGGTTCAGATTGAGAATTCTGTCACGATCACTGCAGAGGTGATATTGGGCACATATCTTTCAGTGAGCTGCTCAGGAGTCACATGACTTCAGGCTCTCTGTTAGTGACACTGCTTTTAACTGCTTGGCTAAGGAAGTGACAACTAGATCTCTCCTGGTGGAGAGAAAATCCCCCGTTGGCAATGAGTAAATAATCGAATGGGTGGGACTCTGAGACCGTGGGAACACCCTGACCCAGGTAATTCTTCGCCCAGTGGTTTTAAGTCTGTTCGTGGCCCGTGTTTGAATAGTTAGTGCATTGAGGGTCACAAAGTACTGAGTTTCTAATTCCAGCATCCTTCTACATTCAATAGCTGGCACTCCTCTCTTATTTCTTGAGCATTACCCCTAAGGACTTCAATGCATTATGATCCGTCACCATCATGAATCTTTTTGATGTTTAAACTGTCCCAAGTTATTGGTACAAATCGACTCTTGGTGGCTTTAGACTGGATTCCAGTAGTTACTAAGAATTTCATAGACTTCTGAAACTACACAGTGTTCCAGGCTCACCTTACACTGTTCCTGCTCAGACTTGGAATCACGCATTTCCCCGAGATCCATGTTTTCCTACCCACTCCTCCACCCTCCTGCTTTTCTTTAACATGGGGTAGTTTTCAGAAACCAAGATCTGAGCACAATGGGTGCTTATGGCTACTGAGGCATCGTCGCTTGGAGATCTTCTCCATGCACAGTCAGCACATGCGTATTTTAAAAACTCAGCATCACAACATTCTTCTTAAGATTTCCTCATTCCATATTTCTATTTTGCCTCCTCTAAAGTGAACGCCCTGTTTCCCAACCATATAAATATTTTTATCCATTTGCTCTATCCTATAATACACACAAAATGCATACTTCAAGAATTACAATACTGTACAACTACAAACTCACTTAAAAACTTCTTTGCTGTTCTTTGTTCTCAGAATTCAGCCCTCCAGGTGTACAGAGCATGGTGCTCAAGTTGAATAAATTATTTTCTCGGTGGGGTTGTGCTATCAGTTTGACATATAGTTAGAGATATTTGTTTCAGTGTACATGCTGGCCTTTAATTTCTTAATCTTTGTATTTTAATTTTATCTTTTGAGTATTTGAAACACATGTATAGTTTTAAACTAAAAACGTGTAAATAGGTAAACTTAGAGATGCTCTGCTCTCCCGTCCACCCTGCTCCTACCCACTGCTTTGAGGTAGTTAATTTCAACAGTTCCTGTTTTACCTTCCCTGTGTTCCTTCTACAAAAATATGTTTAATTAAAAGATGTACATATCTACAATTTTTATAAAATTGGATAAATATTTATATATGCATATATATATTATCTGGCTCTTGTTTATTTTTATTTGGAGCTCTGATTCATCTGGTATGGTGCATGGTATGAGATATGATCCAATTATATCTTTTTCCCAAATGGCAATCTAGTTATCTTAATATCATTTTTCAAAATCACTGTATTTTCCCCAGTATTTTATTTGTCACCTTTATCATGTTCAAAACTCTCACATATAGTTGGACTGTTTCTAGACTTTATGTTATTCTCCAGTGGTATTTGTGATTATTCATGTGCCATTATCACACTCTTTCTTGTGGTGACTTCACGTATTACCCGGTGTGGCTGGTTCCCACACACCTTGCTATTCCAGTCTAGCTATTCCTGTGTATTTGTTTTCCATATAAACTTTGCAATCAACTTCAGAATCTAGCTACAGAAACAAACATCTTGCTATTTTTATTGGAGTTGAATTATGTTTACATGTTAAATTGAAGACAATTGACTTTTTGAGGATATTATCCTTCACTGACACAAATACGTGCTTTTTACAAGGCTGTTTTTTGTGTATCTCAGGAGAGTTTTCAGATTTCACTCTTATGGATTTTTCACATTTCTTATTAAGTTTACTTCTAAATAGTTCATGTTTTTGTTGCGTTAGTAAATGGAATTTCCCATCATGTCTCCTACTTGGCCATTGATTTGGGATATTAACATGATAGCAGCTGGCATATTGAATGCTTTTATTGTTTTATTTTATTCTTGATCTCCTTGAGTTTTCATCATATTATGTCTTCTGCCAAATTGTAGATCTTCTCTTCCAATAAGCCTCTAATTGTTTTCTCCTCTCTGATTGCACTGGCTAAAATCACCAGGGTTAAGTAATAGTGGGTATATTTATCTTTTGCCTGACCGCTGTGGGAAATTCTCTAGTGGTTTTCATTGAGTAAGATGTTAGACTTAGGGCTAAGGTACACATGTTTTATCACCTTAAGGAAACACACCACTTCCTGTTTTACTGACTTTTCCCCCCAACCCCAGGAATTTGTGTGGGATTTGGTTAAAAGACTTTTCAGCATTAGCAGGCATTAACTTATCCTCAGGGACGGTCCCAGGAAAACAAGGACACAGAGGCACCCTTGACATTACTTCACTTTTTTGCTTCTCTCCTTGTTGATCTGTATGGTTTTGGAGGATGGGGTGGAAAATTGGGTTTAGGCAGCCGCTAATAATCCTAGAGTCTCCAAAAGTCCCTTTGTCTTTCTTTTGGTGCCTAGCTCAGGTCTGGGTGTTAGTGAATCTTCCAGAGGGCTCTTTTCCCTTCCAGAAATGCACCTGTGATTGAGCTCTGAGTGAGCAGCCTCTTCAGGAGGGCACTCTGGACAGCTACTCATTGGAGACAGCTTGAATTTGAGCACCCAAAGCTGGTGATGGACCTTCACACGGAACTCAAACTACAGAGCAAATAAACTTACAGAATCTACAGCGCCTCTGTCCTGAAAGAAAACAATGCTTCTTTTCTGCAAGGAGCTGGCTGCCTAAAGGGACATAAGAGCATTCTTTCGAGCAGTAAGAAAGTTTGGAAGTCGATACACGCTCACTGCCTCTCTTTGTTCCCAGTGTCAGAGTTGTTCACGCTTCATGATGACATTGTGTCCGTGGATCCTACCAGTAGCAAGCGGCTCATGGAATGAGAACCGAACTCAAGACACAGCCTCGTTAGCACCACAGTCTGCCAAGAGGTGAACAGCCTTGTCTAAAACTGTTGGCCTCAACTTCTTAGCTGTCAGAAGAATCATCTGTCAACATTCAAGGGAACTGAAAGGTGAAAACCTTGGGGGCAGGCTCCATTTCTATAAATGACTGAGAGACCTTCCAGAAGAAGAAATGCAGGCTGGGCTGGCAGGGGAGAAGGGGGTCTGACAGCTGTGGAATGGCCCCACAGCTCTGCAGCTTTCAAATGATGGTACCAAGAAAGGATGGAAAGAGAAAGCGGCTGCCATGGCTTGTAGTGAGCTGTACCAAAGCACGTGATTGTTGTTATGCTTATAGGATTATTTTGTGGTGACTATGACAATGTCCATACCTTATCATGGAGGACGCAGCTGGAAGAGACATAAAGCCAAGGCTGCATGACGCAGGCCCCATTCACATTTCTCTCCCCTTAATATTAACCCTGGGTTTCTGGGCTGCATTAAGGAATACTCTTTGCCTTTTCATTCAATAGAAATCCAGGTGGCTACATGGACTGGCTCTCCTTAGATTAGGTTACTCACCTTGTGTGTGGTAAAAGATGAGTTATATTTCAAAACAAAGCACCGAGTTGTAATAATTTGCCTGAACTCCCAGGGCATCTTTTATCTGACTTGATAACAATGTAGTTCATTAGCAGCCTTGGTTAACTGATAACCTAAAGCGGTAATGTGATACTCATAAGCAATTTTCTGTGTGTTAGAATAAACCATCTTGTAAGGTATCTGATAATTGATTTGCTTCTTTTAGCAGCATTTTAATTAAGACAGCTGGCTGGGAACTGAAGGTGAATGCTTCTAGATTCTCAGTAATCATTGTAATATCTATAAACTCAATAGAATGTCGGGTCCTTTCCCTCACCCCACACCATGACATATTTTCCCAGCACTACTCCCAGTCTCCGGTTTTGTTTGCGTCCCACCCAGAGGGCCCTGTGTGAGGAACACAGAGAAGTATGCTGAAGACTGGTGCTTCCTCCTCATCTTCTAATGGCAGACATGCTGTGGGAAGCAGATGGGTTGGGGGTTCCAGGCAACTGGCTTCCTTGGTTTATACCCCAATTCCAAGCTCAGTGACTTCCTTCTGTAGCAGTCCTACTGGAAGCCATTTTTGACAGCCCCTCTTCATGGGAGCAGCTCCTGGGGACAGAGGTGCCAACGGGCAGAAACTCTTGGACATGTTTTTGAAGTCATTGTGCCTGTAGGTCCAGTGTCCTGAGTGAGGGCCATTTCTTCTGGGACCAGAGGCCAAGGACTAGGATACACCCTGCCCTCCCAGCCCAGTAGGCTCTGAGTCCCCCAGAACACATGCAGACCCCAGACAGCCCATCTCAACAGGCAGAACATCCTGCCCAAAGGAGAAGCGACGCATGAGACTCAGATACTTGGGGGTGGAGTGAGCGGCAGATCTCAGCAACCAGACAGGATCTAAAGGCACAGCTGTGGTTTGCTGCCTCTGAGACTCAGTGCCTGGAGGAGAAGGTAAGACGGGAGAGAGTTATCTGGCAAAATCTACAAATTACGAATATGTATCCATCTCTACGGGCTGCTCAGATGCCTCAGTGGTTAAAAAATTCTCCTGCCAATGCAGGAGCTACAGGAGACACGGGTTCTACACCTGGGTCAGGAAGATCCCCCGGAGGAAGAAATGGCAACCCACTCCAGTGTTCTTGCTGGAATAAGCCCATAGACAAAGGAGCCTGGCCAGCTACGGTCCATGACGTCACAAAGAATCAGACAGGACTCAGCGACTAAACAGGCACACATCAATCTCTATATCGTCAAGCTAAAAATATATTTTACATAGAATCTGTAAATTAAAATAAGCATAAAAATAAAATAAATATGTGCATCTATCCTTCTATGTGTGTTAGAAGTATGCATATGGTGGAATTATATTCTGTCATAGAATGTATGGGCATTTGAAGAAGTAAGTGAAAAACAGCCCTTTTCACCATCCAAATTTGGAAATAGCTGAGAGGTAGATAAAGAAGTTAAACAGATGGAGATGAAAGTATTGGAGTTATTCCGATCTTCAAATGAGTCATGACGCGTTAATAGCACTCTACAGGCTCTGGAGTCCTGCTTGGTCCTGCCTCAGTCGAAGCAAGAGGTTAGTGTGGCTGGGGTTGGCGTGTCGGCAGCAAAGATGCAGAGGACGGATGGGTTTTGGGTGGGGTTTAGTGGCAGGGGTCCCAGGGCTTGCAGGCGTAGATTTGGGTGTGGGGGAAAGAGTGACTCAGCCTCAGCCCCAGAGTCTGGTGCCATGGAGAAGGATGCGGAAGGAAGCCCCAGGCAGTGCTCACCTTGGGCAGGGTCTGCAGCAGCTCTCGGGTCTCCTGGGCCAGCTCTTGGGGAGCCAAAAGATGGGCTGCACTTGGAGAGAGAGTGATGGGAGTTCAAGCTTGTAAACTGGGGTTAAAAGCACACATGTCAGAGACTGTTCTAGAATGTACTCCAAGATCCATGAGAAAAGCAGGGAAGAATCGGCCTGGAGGAGCTGTAAGGCTCTTCAACAGTGAGGTGGAGTGTGCAGAGGGGTTGTTTAGACAGAGGGAAGCTGAGCTGAGCTGAAGATGCAAGCTGAGGGGCTGGTACCTGTGATATGAACTCTAGAAGGGCCAGGGCCAGCCTGTGCTCAGGGCCCACCCCCTGATCGGTTCTCTTCTGAGTTATTTGTCATAATCCCAGGGCTTGTCAGATAAATTAAGCATCCTTCAAAAATATGGCATTTCACATGGATGTTATCAATGGATGACAAATAAGTCTCTCCCAGGCTGTGTGTGCAGTGTGAAGTGAGGTCACTCATGCCTGGACATGAGGAGTTTATGAGTCAGGGAGGAGGGCAGACCATTTTGGAACCTGCTATGCCAATACCTGCTTCCCTTGTGGCTCAGCTGGTAAAGAATCTACCTGCAATATGGGAGACCTGCTTCGATCCCTGGGTTGGGAAGACCCCCTGGAGAAGGGAAAGGCTACCCCCTCCAGTATTCAGGCCTGGAGAATTCCACGCACTGTGTAGTCCATGGAGTCACAAAGAGTCGGACACGACCGAGCGACTTTCACTGGCTCTGGCAATGCCGATACCCAGGAGGATAAAAGACCAGGACAAAGTGAAGAAAGGGCAAAGCAATCACTGTACGTGGGGGCAGGCCGCACAGGAGGGGGTCAGGGAGAATCAGCCCCTGACGCACAGTGTCCTGACACACTGACTGACACAGTGTATGCTGCCACTTGGCTGTCTGGATATGTGAGGTCTGATTCCTCTTTCATGAAGCCAGTTTCAGAAAGGCGGTAAGTGAATACGTGAAATAGAAGTTCAGGGCCATGGAAAGATCCCAGAAGCCCTAGTGTTCGTTTGTTAGGTGTTCTGGGAGGAACGAGCAAATAGAACAAAAACAAAAACATATCAAAAGAGAGAGAACAAAAGTGAGCAGAATTTCAGAAAGGGACTCGACCACAGCTTAAAAGGAAGGATGTAGTGAGACATATACAAAACCACCTATATACAGCAGAACCAAAGTAAATTTGAGAGCGTCAGGAACAAAGAAAAGCAAATGGCCCCTAAAAATATGAGATTTTGAGAAAAATTAGACTTTTTGTTGGCGGAACTGAATGAAAGAAGATAAAGAATCAATATCTTAAAAATTCTCAGGGGATATGGTTATGGACTGTAGTATTCTATACCTAAACAAACTATCAGTCAAGTAAAAAAGAAAAATACAAAAAATCAGAAAATTTACTACTCCCAGAATTCTTTCTGAAAAAAAAAAAAAAAAAAAAAAAGACCAGAAGATGGGCTTCAGCAAAATGAAAAATGAATTTAAGAGGAATGTGTGAGATAAAAGAAGTGTCAGTGAGCAAAGGAACCAGCAAAATTCATACGCAAGTTTACATGAGCAACTATTATTTTAAAAAATCATGGTGCCATTATAATACATTAAAATCTCACATGATCTCAATACGGGAGGTTGTGTGGAAGAAAGAGAAATGACAAGTATAAAAGCATTACGTTGTTCAGGGACATGATATAGAATATTGACTAGCTGTCAATAATGATACTAGAGAAATACATTATTGAATTTGCATAATGCAGATTCAGGAAGAACCCCTAGAATAAAATAACAGTGATGGGATAGAAAACATCTAAACAATTACAAGCCTTCAGTTCAGTCACTCAGCTGTGTCCAACTCTTTGCGACCCCACGGACTGCGGCACGCCAGGCCTCCCTGTGCATCACCAACTCCCGGAGCTTGCTCAAACTCCTGTCCACTGAGTCCGTGATGCCACCCAGCCATCTCATCCTCCGTCGTCGCCTTCTCCTCCTGCCCCCAGTCCCAGCATCAGGGTCTTCTCCAGTGAGTCAGCTCTAAAGGAGAAAAAGAAGCAGCAGCAGGAGGAAGAGGAGGAGGGAAGAGTAAGAAGGAAATCCCTGCATATATGCTCTTGGGAGAGACATAAAAATTTCTCTGGGGCAGATGCAACGTTTATTCCTAAAACTGCAAAGCATAGGTGGCATGACCAGTGTGAAAATGGCCTGAGGAACAGTATTATAGATAGTGATATTATCCGCCAGTATTTTGAGAAGCCTGGTCTCCAAGGTTGCTGGACCTAGATATTATAAGGAAAGTACATCCCTCCCTGGACTCCTCATCCTAGTTTGCACTCAGGCTTGGCTCCAGTGCCAGATGGCCATGGGCAAGAGCAAGGGAAATAAGTGCTGCTTCTGCCAGCCTGAGTGGGTGGCCTCCAGTGGTCCTGGGGAGTCCTCTGGGAGGGAAGCTGGTGGAATAAACTGTAAGACCACTTTATCCAAAAGGGAGCAACATGGTAAAAACAATTAGTAGAGGGCAGGACAGCCCATTGCCTGGTGAGGCAGAGGGTGGGGATGCTGTGAGGATAGCTGCGGGCACAGGCTCAGTCAGGCCTTGGGGGTACCTGTGGGTATCAGTTCAGTTCAGTCGATCAGTCGTGTCTGACTCTGTGACCCCATGAACCGTAGCACGCCAGGCCTCCCTGTCCATCACCATCTCCCAGAGTCCACCCAAACCCGTGTCCGTCGAGTTTGTGATGCCATCCAGCCATCTCATCTTCTGTCGTCCCCTTCTCCTCCTGTCCTCAATCTTTCCGAGCATCAGAGTCTTTTCAAATGAGTCAGCTCTTCGCATCAGATGGCCAAAGTATTGGAGTTTCAGCTTCAACATCAGTCCTTCCAATGAACACCCAGGACTGATCTCCTTTAAGATGGACTGGTTGGATCTCCTTGCAGTCCAAGGTGAGCAGAATGACAGGAAGGGAGTTTCCCCTTAAAAAAAAAAAAAGAGTTTCCTGTGTGAATGAAACCCCTTAGAGAGGAAATAATATCTAAAGAAGCTTTACAAGAAGCTGAGTCATGTAAAACCCTTGAAGTCCCCATAAGGAATAATGTGCCCCAAGATGTATTTGACCTCAAGCAGGCTGAGATTGTCTCCTTTCATCAGCTTCAGCTCATTTGGAGGGTGGCAATGACTCACCCAGATGAGGAAAGAGGGGTGAGGAGGGAGAGGAGGAATGGGGTGGTGCCAGCACGTGGCCAACACCTGGGCCCTGCCGCCAGGGGCTGGTCACGCTCTCGGACATTGTTTGGTCTTGGGGGAACCCCTCCACCACCTCCAGCTGCGCGGGGGGTGTGGGGGGTGTGTTCCTGTGTCTTTGCTCTGAAAGCAATGAGGAGAAGGAATAAAAAGTCAGATTTAGGCCAAGGACGAGGGAGAAAACTTCAGTGTAACTTCTAAGCTTCAGCTATCATTCATGAAGTCAGTGAGCCATTTTGTCTTTCAAAGGGAAATATCTCTTCAAATTAATGATAATTTACACTACTTCTGAGCATTTGCCCGGCATGACTGAAAAGAAACATTGTAAAGCTGCCTTAGCCTTTACAAGATATGTAATCATTTCTTTACAAGATATGTATCATTACGTGTTCATTACAAGATACGTATCATTTCAAGAAATGATACCAAGGCCAGGGCTCAGCTCTCTAAGGGGCTCAGATGCTCAGAGCTGGTGGATGGTGGTGGATGGAAGAGTGGTGGACTGGGGCAGGTGTCCAGAGGTGGCAGAAAGGGACATGGCGAGAGCTCTGGAAGCGCTCGGGCGGCCACTGAGGACCGCCTGGCTTGCAGTGATGGGGAAACCCTGCACTCTACAGATGGACATGGGTCCTGGTTGGATACCTGGTCCACAATTCAGGAGCTACTTGACCTTGGGCAAGTTAGATGGGCAAATGGCAGGAGTGGAGGGGGATGAGGGCTCTCCAGGACCATCACAGGGATCAATTAACATGATGAAATGCTTTGCTTTGCACCTGGCCTGTGGCTGGTGGCAGATAGATGTGGATTTTTTTTTGTATATGAACTTGGAGCTGAGAAGGCAGAATCTGGGTGGTGCTTCCTCCCATCCAGGCAACTGGAACAGCCAATTCTGGTCCCAAAGTGCCTGATGCTCCATTTCCCCATGCTGGCTCCTTGGGGCAGTTCAGGTCTAGAGAAGCGGCCCCATCCCTCCCCGCCCCGCCCCGCCCCAGGCTGCCCCGCCCCGCCCCGCCCTGCCCTGTCTCTGTCTTTCCTGCAGGAAGGGGCTTGCTCGCCCAGCTGGCTTTGATCAGCCTCTCACTGGGCCACTTTTCTGTCTTCATTTGTCCTTGTTTATGTTTCCTTGCAAACAAATGTCATGCCTTTCCCACGGGCTTCTCTCTAACCAGTTTATGTTTTAACCCTGTGTAGACAGGGCCAGATGAGACAGGGGACGAGATGGCTGGATGGCATCACCGACTCGATGGACATGAGTTTGAGTGAGCTCCAGGAGTTGGTGATGGACAGGGCGGCCTGGCGTGCTGCAGTCTGTGGGGTCACAAAGAGTTGAACACGACTGAGCGACTGAACTGAACTGAACTGAACTGAAAGAGGGCCAGATTTCTGCTCTTCATCCCAGCCCTATTTCCTGCACCCAATGAGCCAAATGCTGCCTTCTGACATATGTCCCAGGTCCTGGGCTGAGGGATGTGTCTGTAGGACCTGATATGAAGCATCCCGCGCATGGATGGGCAGGAGGCATGGAGTTTTACAAAATCTTGGGTTTATATGTGTATATATACGTATGTATTTTAAAAATTCAGTAGCATTTAAATAGAACTAGAGATAATTTATTGCTTGGGCTTCCACGGTGGCTCAGCGGTAAAGAATCTGCCTGTAATGCAGCAGACAAGGGTTAAATCCCTGGATCCAGAAGATTCCCCTAAAGAAGGAAATGGCAATACTTACTCCAGTGGGAGATCCTGTGGACAGAGGGGCCAATGGGCTGGCTACAGACCATGGGGTCACAAAGAGTCAGACATAACTTAGCAACTAAACAACAACAATTTTTTGCTTATTTTCTTACATGCTTATTGTACAAAAATTTAAAAAAACAAGGATAAATAAAAGGATCGGGGAACTCCTTTTTCAAAGATAAATGCTGCTCGCTTTTTGGTGTTAATCATTCGCAACTTTACATATCTGAGCATGTGTATGTATACATAAATATACACATATGTGCTAGGTTTCCACAACTGTGTTTGTATGGTACAGTGGACCCTTGAACAACACGGGTTTGAACTTTGCAAGTCCACGTATACGTGGATTTTTTTCAATAGTAAGTACAACAGTAGGTTGAATCTGTGGATGAGGAATCTTGGATGCTAGAAGTTATATTCCTATTTCAGCTGTGTTGAGGATGGGTACCCCAACCACCAGAGTTGTTCAAGGGTCAGTTATATATGGCTCTGCTTACTATATTGTGAACATATTTTCCCAAGTTCTTCAGGAACAGCATGGCATCTCTTTGTTTAGTTATCCCATATTTTCAACCCAGGGGTTCTCAAACTCAAATCAGTCACACGGAGGATTTATTTAAACCCAGAGGGCTGGATGTAGTGGGGTTGAACCCAAGAATCTTCATTTCTAACAAATTCCCAGGTGTCAAGGATGCAACCCAATCAACCAAAATTCCTTTCCTGGGACACTAGTTGCTTCTGAATTTGCAAAAATAGTGCTGTATTGAAAATAGGTCAGAAAAATCTCGGCATACTGTTAATTTCCTTAAAGATAAATTTCTAGAAGTGAGATTGCTGAGAGTGAGGGTATCACAGGTTTAAAGTTGTTGCTGCATATTACCAGAACATTGTTTCAACCTATATTTCTACCAGAGTATGCCAGGCCTGGACCTTGTGTTTGTTTCATTCTTTTTTTTTTTTTTAAGATAAAATGTATCCATCTGATCTAGCTAATCTATATAGAAAGCTAGATTCCCCTCCCACGGGCTGTGTGAACCCAGGAAACCGCACGGACTGCACAGAGGCTGTTTTTTCATGTCAATGGCGAAAGAACCCTCCTTTGATCACATTTTTAGATTGCTGTGAGAATCATAAAATGATGGTAGGATTGAGTGCCTTTTCTACGCTGTGACTCACTTGCAGATGGGAGGGTCTGAGCACTTCCCTGAAGAATTAAGAAGCAGCCCCTCTTGTGGAAACTTCCTGAAACTTGGAATTACCTGGAGAAATTTGCTTAAAAGGCTTGTCTTCCNGCCCCGCCCTGCCCTGTCTCTGTCTTTCCTGCAGGAAGGGGCTTGCTCGCCCAGCTGGCTTTGATCAGCCTCTCACTGGGCCACTTTTCTGTCTTCATTTGTCCTTGTTTATGTTTCCTTGCAAACAAATGTCATGCCTTTCCCACGGGCTTCTCTCTAACCAGTTTATGTTTTAACCCTGTGTAGACAGGGCCAGATGAGACAGGGGACGAGATGGCTGGATGGCATCACCGACTCGATGGACATGAGTTTGAGTGAGCTCCAGGAGTTGGTGATGGACAGGGCGGCCTGGCGTGCTGCAGTCTGTGGGGTCACAAAGAGTTGAACACGACTGAGCGACTGAACTGAACTGAACTGAACTGAAAGAGGGCCAGATTTCTGCTCTTCATCCCAGCCCTATTTCCTGCACCCAATGAGCCAAATGCTGCCTTCTGACATATGTCCCAGGTCCTGGGCTGAGGGATGTGTCTGTAGGACCTGATATGAAGCATCCCGCGCATGGATGGGCAGGAGGCATGGAGTTTTACAAAATCTTGGGTTTATATGTGTATATATACGTATGTATTTTAAAAATTCAGTAGCATTTAAATAGAACTAGAGATAATTTATTGCTTGGGCTTCCACGGTGGCTCAGCGGTAAAGAATCTGCCTGTAATGCAGCAGACAAGGGTTAAATCCCTGGATCCAGAAGATTCCCCTAAAGAAGGAAATGGCAATACTTACTCCAGTGGGAGATCCTGTGGACAGAGGGGCCAATGGGCTGGCTACAGACCATGGGGTCACAAAGAGTCAGACATAACTTAGCAACTAAACAACAACAATTTTTTGCTTATTTTCTTACATGCTTATTGTACAAAAATTTAAAAAAACAAGGATAAATAAAAGGATCGGGGAACTCCTTTTTCAAAGATAAATGCTGCTCGCTTTTTGGTGTTAATCATTCGCAACTTTACATATCTGAGCATGTGTATGTATACATAAATATACACATATGTGCTAGGTTTCCACAACTGCGTTTGTATGGTACAGTGGACCCTTGAACAACACGGGTTTGAACTTTGCAAGTCCACGTATACGTGGATTTTTTTCAATAGTAAGTACAACAGTAGGTTGAATCTGTGGATGAGGAATCTTGGATGCTAGAAGTTATATTCCTATTTCAGCTGTGTTGAGGATGGGTACCCCAACCACCAGAGTTGTTCAAGGGTCAGTTATATATGGCTCTGCTTACTATATTGTGAACATATTTTCCCAAGTTCTTCAGAACAGCATGGCATCTCTTTGTTTAGTTATCCCATATTTTCAACCCAGGGGCCCTCAAACTCAAATCAGTCACACGGAGGATTTATTTAAACCCAGAGGGCTGGATGTAGTGGGGTTGAACCCAAGAATCTTCATTTCTAACAAATTCCCAGGTGTCAAGGATGCAACCCAATCAACCAAAATTCCTTTCCTGGGACACTAGTTGCTTCTGAATTTGCAAAAATAGTGCTGTATTGAAAATAGGTCAGAAAAATCTCGGCATACTGTTAATTTCCTTAAAGATAAATTTCTAGAAGTGAGATTGCTGAGAGTGAGGGTATCACAGGTTTAAAGTTGTTGCTGCATATTACCAGAACATTGTTTCAACCTATATTTCTACCAGAGTATGCCAGGCCTGGACCTTGTGTTTGTTTCATTCTTTTTTTTTTTTTTAAGATAAAATGTATCCATCTGATCTAGCTAATCTATATAGAAAGCTAGATTCCCCTCCCACGGGCTGTGTGAACCCAGGAAACCGCACGGACTGCACAGAGGCTGTTTTTTCATGTCAATGGCGAAAGAACCCTCCTTTGATCACATTTTTAGATTGCTGTGAGAATCATAAAATGATGGTAGGATTGAGTGCCTTTTCTACGCTGTGACTCACTTGCAGATGGGAGGGTCTGAGCACTTCCCTGAAGAATTAAGAAGCAGCCCCTCTTGTGGAAACTTCCTGAAACTTGGAATTACCTGGAGAAATTTGCTTAAAAGGCTTGTCTTCCCAGCCAGAACTGTGGGCTCCATTAACTGCATGCAGAAGGCCCTAGTGGTGGGACAGTAAGTATTTAACGTCCTTTCCCCTCCCTAGGGTGGTAGTGGGACAAGCAGCAAAGACCTTGATTTTAGACTTTGCCAATTACCATGATGTAAATCTTCCCTCCAAGTCCTCTTACAAGCTGCCAACGTGTCATGAAATGTGGTAAAAATAATTGGGAATTGAGGAGTTTTGAATATTTGTTACTGTTGTGCATTATATAATCTAATTATAAGTTGATATGATTCTGATTTTGATAAAAGCTATTTCACAACTGGCTTTCAAAAATTCTTGAAAGATTCAACAATTGGTTTTCGTAAGCCAGTCCTAGCTGACCCTAGATCACCACTGGCTTCCCCTCTTGGTTATAAACTCATTAAAAATGCAAGTCACCTTTTGGAAGACTAACGCCTGGTTATGCCAACTTCATTTTGTAACATTTGGCTGTGGGCAAAACACTGGCATTCTGAATGATTTGGGTTCCAAACCTTTGACATTTATATATAAAATAGTCTAATGTTAGCCTTTGCAAGGACCGGGGTCTGGGGTCCTCCTAAGATGTCTGGCTCTCGTGCATGGCTGCCAAGCTCCTCCTGCACACACTGATGGTGTAGAGAGAAACCCAGCGATGTGGAGGAAGGAGGCTTTGTTTCCAGAGCCTCAAGAGTGAGGTCTTGAAAGATGTGTTTTTCAGCTGCTGCCATTCTTGCCTCTTGATTTTCTTCGTTTGGCTTGATTGCGATCAATTTAATTTGTTGTGGGAAGGGAATCCTATGGAGTGATGCTCCTTATCATGCTTATGGATGGTCATTTTCCCAAAAGCTGGCCTGATTTGTATGTATATTGTGGTCCAAATGCCAGCTGGTCATACTCTTTTCACAAAGGCAGGTAAATAATATACAAAATTATTTTGAGATCTCTGTACTGCTGTTTCACTGTTAAGTACCACTGCCTGTGAATTTGTGCTGTATCAATAGCTTATTGTGTTTGGTAGCTAATACACTAATAATATATTTACTGAGTTAACTTCAAGTTTTAGGGAATCATTTTAAAGCTATAAACCAAAACTTAAGTGATATGCAGATGCTTTTAGTCTTCTCTTGTACATGATGAACAATTCACTTGCGTTCCCTGCTGATCTTTAGCATGTTTATTGAGTTTCTGACAGCCAGAGTGGGCGTTTGAGGAGAGCTGTCTGTCCCTTGCAATGCGAGTCAGCACTGATCTCCTCCTCACCAGCGCTGTCTGTCCCTTGCGATGCGAGTCAGCACTGATCTCCTCCTCACCAGCGCTGTCTGTCCCTTGCGATGCGAGTCAGCACTGATCTCCTCCTCACCAACGCTGGCAGGGCTTACCTTTCCTTCCCAGGACTGGAGCCATACCGCCCGGGACGCTGGCTGGCTCAGGTGCTCAGAGGCGAGGTGCGTTGCTCACTGCTCTCTGCCCATTCTCTGCGCACTGGTGGGTGTGCTGGCGCCTAGGGCTGCCTCCTTGACACTGGGGTCCTCCACTTCAGCCGTCTGGACATGCTGATCTCGTGGAGCAGCCTGCCCACCGCAGCGAGACCAAGTGAGATCTCTCCTAGGAAGGCAAGCATTGTCCAACAACTGAAAACTCAAGCCAATGAAGGGATGAAATCATGTCAATAGATACATAAAAATCATTCTAAAAAAAAAAATCAACATCCTTTCATGATTAAAGCACTCGGTAAATTAGGATTTGGTGGCTCAGTGGTAAAGAATCCTCCTGCCAAGGCCGGAGACATGAATTTGATCCCTAAGTAGGAAAGGCCACCTGGAGATGGAAATGGCAACCCTCTCCAGTATCCTTGCCTGGGAATCTAGTAGTGGAGCCTGGTGGGCTACAGTCCATGGGATCACAAAGAGTCGGACACAATTTAGCCACTAAACAACAATGACAAACTAGGATGAGAAGGGAACTTCCTCAACACGAGAAAGGCCATGTACAAAAACCAGCGACGTTGTCGATAGTAAAAGATTTAATGCTTTCCCTGAGGATAAGGAATAAGACAAGGATGCCAGCTTTCAATTCAACAGAATACTCAAGTTCTTGCCAGAACAATTAGGCAAGGGAAAGAAATAAAAGACATCCAAATGGAAAAGGAAGAAGTAAAACTGACTGTTTGCAGATGACATGATCTTATGTATTAAAACCCTAAAGAATCCACACGTCTGCAAAAAAATCTGTTTGAATAAGCACATTCAACAAAACTGAATTTTAAAGCTGTATTTCTATACAATAGCAACAAACAATCCAAAAAAAAAAAAAATTAAGAAAACGGATCCACTTACACGGCATCCAAAAGAATAAAATACTAGGAATCAATTTTAATCAAGGAGGGCAGGGTTTGTACATTGAAAATACATACATACAAACCCCACTGGGGAGGCGTTGCTGGAGCCAGTCTCAGTCACTGCAGGAGCGCAGCCAGCAGCGGACTGGTGTGGCTCATGCACTGCCTTACCTGCTGGCCCCTCAGTCTTGGCCTTGGGTTCCTTTCTTGGGAAATTTCCTGTTCTCAAGGAAAACACAGCCTGACCCAGCCTTCCTGGAAGTCCTCCCACCTTACTCCCTTACATTCCTGGAAGGCGTGGGACCACCTGCAAGGCTGTGGGTGGCAGGCTGGGGAGGGACAGTGGCTGTTTCCCCTGGGACACCCCTACCATCCAATAAGTAAGCCCATCAACTTACAAAAGAGACACTGTTTCTGAAGGACTGGGATAGGAAAAAGACAGTCTTAAGAGAGGAGTCTGCAATAGCCATTCTGACCATGGGGATAAAAAGAAATCATCCCAGTTCTGATTGCCTGGCTGCAGATACCTTGGATGTGAGCTGAAGGCTGCACAGGAAGTCAGCCCAGCGCATTTAGAAATTGTGCTGTCTCACTGATGGTCTTTAGGGTCCTGGGATCTCCCCTTCCATGCAGAAGCCATGCTTCCAGAAAGTTCTCTCAGAACGAGTTAGCAGCTGATGTCCTCAGTGCTGTATCCGAGGTGGCCTATGGCCAGCACATTTTAGACACAGAGGGGAGGAAGACTCAGCCCTTTCCCCAGAGCTCTCTGTGTGGCTCTCTAAGAACCATCAAAGGGGAGGGCCCAGCAGCTGGGGTCCCAGAGCTCCTGGGTACACACGTGGCCTTCGGCTGGAGTGCCCTTCCTCCCAGCTGAGGTTACCTTTTCAAGGAAATACAATTTGGAAAGACACTTCTGAATCCCCAAAACTTGTTGAATCTTTGCAGTCTCATGGAGCCAGAGCTGGAGTGGGGGGCTTTGGGCCAGGTTGGGGCTTTGGGGCACAGCTAGGGATGTGCCCCAGAGGCCCACAGGGGAGTCCCCCCTCCCTGCTGCCTAATGACAGAGGAGCCCTAGGCTGTTTGTGTGGGCGCCCTGAGGTTAAGGTCAGGGAGACAGCCCCAAACAAACCACGGAGAAGCAGCAGCCTGTTATTAAGTCTGAAGGAAAACAAAAGCAAAAGTCCCTTCCTCGTTCATTCGGGGAGGCTGAGGGAGAACTCTTCGGATCACATTTCTCTGCGGCTATTTTCCCTTACGTGGTCCACTGACTCACTTCTTTTTAAATAGTGACAAGAAGCAACAGAAAATGATGATACTTCTCTACTCTGATCCTCAACTTACCTTCTGGCACTTTCTCTGCAGAGTTAGCACAGGCTGAGGTCGTAAACAATTCCTGGGAAGCTGGCTTTCACTGGGGTGAACTCCCAGGCTGGAGCCTGCCTTTTACCTGGCCAGCAGCGTCCAAGGCAACTCACCACTTCCCCGCCTCCCTTGGCGTTCAGTCTGACAATAGAAGTTTTTTGAGAGGGACAGTGACAAGCTGGCCCTAATTTTTAGTTGAAGGGAGGAGTGTTGTCCACTTAAAGCGCTTTACACAGCGATCGGCTCAGCGTCAGAAATGTTGTGTCCTGTACACCAACCCGGGTAATGTCAGGCTCCTTGGCCAAGCGGACAGGCTATTTCTGGAGGCTCGTTGGCTCCAGGATGAATGATCTGATTCTCCCTGCAGCCTAAATTGTGGCACAAGCCCATCTCTAGAGTTAAAAGTGAAGGGAAGCGTGAAGTGGCGTCTCTGTTTCCTGCTGGGCTGGGGCTGGTTCGCTTCCTGTTAGTTTCTTCTCAGCGGAGAAAGAGGGAGGGGGGCTGAGAAGAGGAGGTTTTGGAAGAAAAGTGGAGACTGGAAAATCCTCCAGGCCTTCTTGATGAGGTTTAAGACTCGCATGTGATGTGTGAAATGAGCTGGCCAGGAGTCAGAGCTCCGAGAAAGTGCTGTGCTGGTCCCTCTGGGGTTTCGCACACCAACCCTGCCGGCTCCGGCAGTGGAGCATGACGTTCTTGGCGAGGTTGGAGACCCAGCTGGAAAACTGCGGGGGCTGAGACATTAGGGGGCTGGGTGGGCCTGATCTGTTACCATCCTCCCCTTCCACTCCCCCTCTCCCCCTGCCCGAGGGCAGGAACGCTGTATGGGTGGCCTCCAATGAGTATCTACTTGGAGCAGAAGCTGGGGCTGTGAGAGCCTTCCCATGGCCAGACGCTGCTCAGAGCCCATGTAAAAATCAAGGACAGTGGCACATTTTGGCGCAGCTTTGCTTTAAGCACACACCCCCCCTTCCACCTTGCCCCCAGTAAGCAGACCAAGAGGGAGAGTATCGGGCAGCCTGACAAAGCAGTCCTGCCTCTGGGCTCGAGGGGTCAGCAGTCCAGCCTCTTGTTTCCTACGTGTACTTGGAGTCCCAGCCTCCATCTGTAACATGTAGTTAATAGTGTCTCGCTGGTAGGACTGTTAGGAGGGTTAGAAGGAACATATGTAGATTCTAGGGCAATAAAGGAACTGGCCCAAACACCTTTGGAAAATGATGT
Source organism: Oreotragus oreotragus (assembly GCA_006410675.1). NCBI lineage: Eukaryota > Metazoa > Chordata > Mammalia > Artiodactyla > Bovidae > Oreotragus > Oreotragus oreotragus. Next base: position 284,046 of record SJYX01008284.1, read on the forward strand.
TTTCAACTAGAAACTGAATGGCTAAATACAAAAGGAATTGTGTGTAAGCCTTGTACTCTAGGTGTTAAAGAAGCTTCCCAAGGGTTAACAGCTTTGAAGCTGCTCTGCCTGAATGCTGGGGTTGAACAAACGTGAAAGTAGATGGTGGGTGGTGGCAACCTTCCTCCCAAGTTGTGCTGGGGGTGCCACAGTGATCAGCTGGGTACACCATAGTCCTGATGCTGTTCAATGAGCTGTCTCACCAGAACGTACATAAACAGTGCGTGGAAAGTCAGTCTACTGAATTACTAGGGCTCAGTAACAAATCGCCCCAAAACTTAGTGTGTGAAGTTGCTCACAGTTTCTGAGGGTCAGGAATTCAGGCAGAAGAAGGCTGAATTCAGAGGTGGTGGCTTTTCTCTGCCCTGAGAAGTCTGGGACCCCAGCTGGAAGAGTCAAAGGCTGGAAGTCAGAATCATCTGATGGCACATTCATTCACGTGTCTGGTGGCCGGCTGGGACTTTTGCCAGAACTGGTTGGCACTCCTCCACGTGGCCTAGGCTTCCTTACAACATGGCGGCTGCGTCCAGAGGAGAGGAGAGAGAGAGCCAGAGAGAACCCAGAGGAGGTGATGTTGTTTTCTGCCACTGAGCAGTCTCCAAGCATCACCTCTCTGCACTCAGTTGCTGGAAGCTGTTACAAAGTCCACTCCGGTTCCGGAAGAGGGACTGTTACGGAGGACTGTCAGCTTCACGTTGTAGGAAGAGCCTGTGGGAGGGGAAACGCCCCCAGGCACCCGCAGCCCCACCGGGGTGTGATCGCTTCCTCTGTGCCTCCGCGTGCAGACACAGTATAGGCTTGGTGTAGGGTTTTGTGGGGAGGGGTTCCATGTTTAGTTTTTACATATGTGGGATTCACGTATGTCTTGCTTTTTTCACTTAACATGAATTTACTTACTAATACATGTAGATCTCTTTATTGCAGTATGCTGTTGCTGCTGCTGCTAAGTCGCTTCAGTCGTGTCCGACTCTGTGCGACCCCGAGCAGTCTACCAGGCTCCCCCGTCCCTGGGACTCTCCAGGCGAGAACACTGGAGTGGGTCGCCATTTCCTTCTCCAGTGCAGGAAAGTGAAAAGGGAAAGTGAACCACAATTTGGTTATGGTGCAATTTATTTAACTACTTCTTTATGTTGATGGAGCTTTGACAAGTCTCTTTTTATTTTCTATTATGAATACTACTGTAATAAATATTTCTTGATGTGCTATTTTATGCACTTAGCACAAAATGTGAAGGCTTCCCAGGAAGTGATGTTAATTGCTGAGTTGAAAGAGCCCGCTTTTCACTGTAATGGGTGCCACCAAATTTCCCTTGAGAAAGCCAAGCCGTGCACTTGTGGGTAGAACATAAACATGTTCGTTTCATTTTGTTCTCACCAGCACTGAACAAATGTCAATCTTTTAAATTCTTGTTTGCCTTGTGGGTGGAAACAATACACTTATATAACATCTGTGTTTAATTTGTTGTTTCCTTCCTAGAATTAGGTTGAACGTCTTTTCATATGTTTATCAGCCATCTGCCCTTCTTCTCCTGGGGACTGCTTATTCACTTCCTTTACTGAACTATTCATTTCAGTTTTACTAAAAAGCAGAGAAGTGGAAACTGAAACAGTGAGTTTTTTTTTTTTTTTTTTTTTTAGCAATGAAATCAAAAAGATTCTCAATGCTCGTGTTGACTGATGCATTTTAGAAAAGCCACACTCTAATAATAAATGTTAATTTGTATTTTCTTTCTAAATATTTCACATCAGAAAGTTACCCCAGAGTCACATGAAATTAGCCTTAGTTGTTTTAGATGAGGTAAGGCCAAAGTGGATTTTTTTTAAGTGAATAAAAATGTGCAGCATCATTTGTTGACTTTTTTTTCCCACCTAGACCTCTATTTACTTTGTCTCTTAAAAATTCAAATATTAATACATAACGTGATCTTTTTCTAGACTACCTTTGACTTCCGTTGATCTACTTAATTTTTGTGCTCTGTTTATTTCCACAAGGCAAGTCTCTTGGTTTATTAAGGGAGAAGGAACACGCTTACAGTGCTTCCCCTTCCTGCCAGGGAGCCCTGTCTCTTTACAGGTGCGAGCGTGACTCCCCATCGCTCAGTAAAGCTCTGCGGCATTTTCCTTCACATAGTCGCTTCTAGTTCTGGAGAGGAGAATATTCCTAGGTGCTGTCTGTGCTGGTGGTGGTTGTGTTGCTTTGGGGATTATTTTCAACCAATCATCTTCTGAGCTGTTGAGAATTTGGGATCCAGAGGAATTGAGTTGGTGAGACTGAGCAGGGGTTGGGGGGGTATGGGGAGAAATGTTTTGGGGGAAGCGTGCTCAGGACATCCTGGAGCAGAGAGAGATGGCAAGCTGGAAGAGGTGCCGAGCGACTGAGCGTGGGGTGAGGTTTGTGCCAGTGGAGAAGCAGGAGAGGACTCAGCGTTGTGGGATGAGAACCAGCCTGCCTCGGGGCTGCAGGGACCTGAGGTACAGAGAGAGGGCAACTCCCCTAGACGACTCGCCCTGGTAGGTCCATCCAAATACGTGTCCGACGTGTTCACCCACTATTTATTCATTAATTTGACAATAATCTCTGGAATCCTTGTGAATGTGTCAATGTATTCTACTAGATGCTGGAGATATGATGGGGGAAATGACTGAAGGACGTCTCTCTCTCATGGAGCTGACTTTTAAGCAGCAGCAGACGAATGCTGGGAGGTGGCTATGCCTGCACATACACACGCCGTAGAGTCTCAGGGGAATGGATTCCAGGCGGCTCGGACGGGAGTCGTTCCAGAGACTGCAGAGAAGAGCGAGCCACGTGGGGCCTCGGGGTGGGCACTGCCGGCAGAAGGAAGGGTAAATGCAAGGCCCGGGGCAGGAGCTTGAGTCCCTGGTCCTGAGCCAGGGCACGCAGAGAGCGGGGACACGCGAGGAGGCACCTGGGCCCCAGGCCACGGGGCACCAGGAGCCGTGATGAGACAGCGGTGGGGACTCTGCAGCAGTGACGGGGAGGAAGACTGCGGCCGCCTGCTGCAGCCACGGTTCAAGGTAGGCCCCTTGGAGGCTGGGTGATGATCGTGTGTATGCGAGCCTGTGTGCGGTTGAGCGAACGTGGTCTGAATTTGTGTGTGTGTGTGTCTGAATGTTTACGCATGTTTGAGTTTATGTGTGCCTGAGCGGTTGTGTGTGTCAGCATGAGCGCACGTGTGTTCACGTGTGTATAACTGTCTGCATGTGTGTTTTTAGGCATTTGTGTCTCTGTGTACGTACATGTGTTTATGTATGTGTGTATGTGTGTGTGCGTGCATGCGCACTTTGTGATTGCATCTCTGATGACACGCAAAGCAGGGAGGCTCTCCTGGCGGGGAGCCTCTCCTGGCAGCCTGGCTGGGGCTGTGTCCTGGCTGCGGGTCACAGAACAGACCAAAGTCACTGATGAGGTCACAGAATAAAGCCAGGAGCCCAGTGACCACGGGCTCCCAGCAGCCACCTGGACTGAGGCCCCTGGAGGCTTCAGCACTGGCCGAGCCAACCCTCACCCAGCGGTGGGAGCTCTGTGCCCCCGGGGCCCAGGCCACCATGAAGCGCCACTTCACAGACCGGAGGGGAGAGCAGTCACCCACGGACCAGTCCACCCTCAGCCTGGCCAGCCCGGGGTCCACGGAGGAGGGTGTACAAGCGCACCGGCCAGGTCGGTTGAAGGAAGGGTGTCGCTGGTGTGTCCTTGAGAGGACGGGGTCCTGGAGGGGAAGGGGAGACACCGGGTCACCCCTCCGTGTTGTCACCACAGTCCTGCGTGGGCCATAAACATGGACCACAGGTTTACCGGGGCCGCTGTTGTGAGTACACAAGGGGATTTCAGGAGGTATGAGGACAACATCCTAAAATGTTAGTCGTATCTTTTAACTTGCTTTGAAAAAACCAGAATTGATGTGTCAATTCTGTGATTTCAGCAGTGATATAAAAAGTTCCTTTATAATAAATGGATGAAAGTTAATCTGTAACATCATTTTGAAGTGGCCGAGGGTGGTCCCAAGGGTCACACCATCTTGGGGCCAAGTGACTGGCACCGGCTCTATCCATCATTTCAATGCTGTGTGCTTCAGTCTCTAACTTGTCAAAAATCAGAACAACGCAATTTCTTAAGGTTTCTTGAATACCGAAAGTGTTAAAATATGACAAGCACTTAGCGTTTATATGGTGATGGGATCCGATGAGGGTTTCAAGGAAAGTGTGAGATTTCCCTGGAGGAAGATGAGACATGTCCCACAGATGCCAGGGGGAAGGTAGGGCTGACTGGTGTGGCCAAAGCACTCCCCCTGTCAGGCTTTATTGAGCTATGATTCGCATATACAAACCACATCAGTTTTGTGTACAATTTGAGGAATTTTGGCAGGTACACATTTGCTTAACCACTGTCAATACCGTGATGCAGAATCTGTTCATCACCCTCCAAAAGTTCTAGTGACCCTTTGCAGCGAGCTCCCCTGCTGCCCTTAGCTCCAGGTAACTCCTGTTCTGTTCTCTCTCCCTACACTCTTGCCTTTTCTAGAATGTCATCTGAATGGAATAAAATACTCTATGACCTTTCACCCTGAGTTCTTTCATTTAGCGAATGCCTTAGGGACTTATCAATGTTTGGCATGCAACAGTGGTTCATTCCTTCTTATCAGTGAAGAAGATCGTTGCTGTATGGATGGGCGTCCCGCAATCTGTATTCAGGTGGTGGCCTTTTGGGGTTTTGTCAAGGGCTTAGATATTACATTCATACACTATTTGATCTTTGTCATCACATCCATAAGGCGCAGCTACATCTCTCCATTGGATCCTTATCGTCACCCCAAAAGAAAAATATATCATCCTTAATTTATGGGGAAACAGGCACGGAGAGAGAAAGTGCCTGCCTGCCGCCCCCAGAGCTTGCATCCTTTCAGAGACCTGAAGCAGGCTGTGGCACTGATGGAAATGTCCTTTCCCTTCCCAGGGCCCGTGAAGGGAGAGCAGCTGCCTCCACGGCCAGGCCCAGCCGCTCCCCAGGCGGGGAACACCTACTTCTCGGGCAAGGGTCGGGGGGTGTTGAGCTGGGGCAGCTCGCCATCGTCCCAGTCATCCTCTGAGTACCAGTCCTATTCCCAGTAGCAGTCTTGCTGTTCCTGCACTTATGGGGACCAGGACACTGCCCAGCAGAGCACGTGCGCCTTCTACACCCACGTGCAGACCGTGCAGGGTGTGGCCGTGGCCTGGGAGACCGACAGCGGCTTCGAGCCGGCCACCCGGCAGCCCCGCATCCACGAAGCCGAGTTCATCAAGAGGCAGAGGCGGAAAGGCTCCTCCTTTGAGATGGCTTCCAGTACGGACCTGCGCTGGGAACTGGAAGCCAGCAAGAACAACAGCAGCTCAGAGCCAGAGGACGCGGAGCTGCTGGCGCCCCTGGAGTGCTGCCTGCAGGAGCTGCGGGACACCCCGGACTGGCTGGTCACCGCCAACTACGGGCTGCGGTGCGTGGCCTGCTGCCGCGTCTTCCCCGCGCTGGAGGCACCGCTGGAGCACGCCCGGTACGGCATCCAAGAGGGCTTCAGCTGCCAGGTCTTTTTCGAGGAGATGCTGGAGAGAAGGAGGGCCCGGGACCAAGGGCAGGAACAAGAGCCAGGGGAGGAGCAAGAAAGCCCTTCGGACAGCAGTGAATGTCCAAGGCCCCGTGTCAAGGTGCCTTCGTCACAGTCACAGTTGCAGAAGCATGGAGCCGGAGGTGTGTGCCCTGCCCTGTCCTCACCTCCGGCACCTCAGTCGCTCCTTTCCCGGCCATCAGGACCAGAGCCACCATGGCAGGGAGAAAGGATGCGGGCCGGGGAAGGAGGCGAGCGCAGTGTAGAGCTGGGAGGGGCGTGAGGACGCCGGGGAAGTCACCCTCCCAAAGGGCACAGCGTTTCAACAGAATCCATTCAAAACGTGAATCAAGTGTTTCTTACAGTGGATGCACGACCTGAAAGCCCTCAAGCTTGTGGCCACAGGGATTTCTATTGTTGCTGGCGGGTCAAGCAGGTCATGACACGCAGGAGAGACAACTACAACCGGAACTTCAGCCCTATTTTTTTCATTGTTAGGAGCTCATCATAGGCCCTAATTCTATGTCTTATTTTATTGGAATTAAACTTGAATAGCCCAAAGTTTAAGGCAATGGCTAATGGAGTGAATCATGTTAGTGGGTTGGACCCACAGGACATTGCCATTTCTGCAGGTTACCCACTGGCACAGACAGCTTGAGAATGGCAGGTTCCCAGAGGTAGAGATGGGGCTGGATAAACCCTGCTGAGCCTGAGCTCAGCTATGCCAACTGTTTTAAAATACTGCAAAATTTGCCTTTGCCTTTTCATGTGTTCTTTCAAGAAAATACTCAGTGGCCTGCTGTGTGTTGGGCATGCTGATGGGCACGCACTCCAGCTCGCAGTGAGAGGCAGCTAGGACAGGCAATTGCAGAGGGAGGGGAAGGGCTCCCAGTGGAAGGCTCCCAAGCTCATGCTGGTTGATAAGGAAAAAGAAAACTTTCCAAAGAGGTTGGTACTCACAAAGATTTGGAGGACAGGTAGAATTAGTGAGACCAGGAATTTTCTTCAGCTCAACAAAACTAAGAAACATGGTTTCCAGGAGTGGGTGAGACTTGTTAATAGTGAGAGCAAGTGGTATTGAGCTGAGACTAAAGCATTTCTTATCATTTGTACATGGAGATTGCTGATGGCTAATAGGAGAGCAGTGTTGGAGGCTGAGGGGGGCAGAAGCCAGACAGGCACACACACACACACACACACACACACACACACACTCAGCACTGGACACAAACATCAGACAGCTCTGCTAGCAAGTTTGTCTAAGAAGGAAAGCGATGGAAGTCTAGCTGGATGAAAGGAAACGGCAAAAAGGTGAATATGGGGAGAGAGAGTTTATACACTAGCGGGAATGATGCAGAGGAGAGGGGAGGCTGAGAATGCCAGAACAATGAGAAAAGAGGGGTCACGTAAGTGAGAGGAGACTGGATCCGACCAGATACACAGACCAGCCTCTGAGGACACTCCCTTCGTGTCCTCTGGCATAGGCACCTGGGCAGTCAGGTCAGCCAAAATGATAGAGCTTAACTTTTTTTCCTCTGGAAACTGCAAGGAGCTCTTGAGGAATTTTAAGCAAATCAGGCTGGCTTCTGTGAAAGATCTTTCTGGTGAGCAGGGTCAAGAAAGGATGAGAGAACATCACTGGTGACAAGGGGTGCAGTTGAAGAGTTGGAGGCTCTCATGTGGGTTCACGAGACTTAGGAGATGGGAATCACGGGTTTGGGTAAGTGTTTGATAAGGGTGGTGAGAGGAAGTTGTCCACAATGACTTCCAAGTTTTATGCTTTTTCACCTGAGTGGTTGGTGAGTGTAGGTTCTGTTTTGGAACACCAAAGGACGAGGTTTGCTGGGATGCCCATGAGCCCACTTTTGAACAAGCTCAGTGTGTGATAGAAACCTTTGGAAGGGAGCTGGTTGGAAGAATCCGGGGCTTGGAAGAATGTTAAATGAGATGGAGGTGGACGTGTGGTCACCCATGCACATGTGCTCTGTGTGGCCTAGTGTTGGGCGCATTCTCTACAGGTCCCAGTGCAACAGGAGCCATGGGACCATTTTGGAACAGATGTCCACCAGGGGAATGATATCTCAGCATCATTTTCAAGATGTGGCAGGGGTGCAGACTTTCTCAATCCACTTTGCAAGAGGTTGGAGGATCCCCAGGAAGAAGAAAGGGACAGGACGATGGTCCAAACTTTGTCAAGCTCTTATCAGGAGAACTACGTGGTGTCTGAGGGAGTCTAGAGGGCAGGGGGGCTTCCCTGGTGGCTCAGCTGTAAAGAATCCACCAGCAGTGCAGGAGACCCAGGTTCGATCCCTGGATCGGGAAGATCCCCTGGAGGAGGGCATGGCAACCCACCCCAGTACTCTTGCCTAGAAAAGCCCATGGACAGAGGAGCATGGCGGGCTCTGGTCCATAGGGTCGCAGAGAGCAGGACACGACCGAGTGAGTAAGCGGCAGCAGCAGTGAGCGGGTAGAATCCAAGGACAATCTGGGAGGAAGAAGCTGAGCCAGAGCGAGCACTGGCAAGCAGGAGAACTTTTCTATCTAGAAATTAGTCGCAAAGGAAATAAAATGAGGCGTAGCATCTAAGCTCTGGAATTTCAGCCTTTAAAAGACAAGCGTATTTTTGTGTTAAACACAGGTTATTCTAAGAGCCACGCGTTGTTCTAAACACATTACGAATGTTAAGTCATGCAATGCCCTCCACAATCCAGTGAGGTGTAGGTCCTGTGATTAGGCCTGTCCTATAGGTGAGTAAGCTGAGACCCTGCCAAGGTCATAGGGCTGGTGCACAGCGGAATCAGTTTTCATACTCAGGCAGCCTGGCTCCAGAGCCTGCACTCTAACCATCACATGGAGAAGCCAAATTTTGACATAAAGACAGATGCAAGATATTTATAAAAGCAAGCATGTCAACTCCACAGGCTGTATTTTCTTTGGATTAAATAGTAGCAGCTGGAGATCAGGGCAAAGATAATGGGTGTTCAGGACCAATGAAAGATAACAAGAACCTTGGGGAAGCGATAATTTTAGCTGACATGGATGAAGGAAGGATGGGGCAAACTTTTTCTTAAGATAATGACATGTTTAAAGCGTATCTTAAACTCAGTTCAGGTAAGTACTCATTTGTGGTTTAAACTTATCATTTTGTAGAGACCTGGGACCTCCATCAAATAAGACGAGGATCAGGGTGAATAAGGGGAACCTTTCCAGAGGATCGTGGGATCTCAAACATCCTACATCTTGAACCACTTTACACCCTTTATTTTCCCAGACTATAAAAAGAAATGGAACTTGGTTTATGAAATTTACAGAAACGTGATAACAAAGCCTGACAAAGATGTCACTGAAAGAATGAAAAGTATATTGATCTCACTTAGCAACACAAAATGATATGAAATCACATTTATAGTGTGAAAAGAGCAATTCACCAAGACATGAGTTTGGGTCATCTAACAATTAAATCTAACAATACTTCATATGGAAAGAAGGATCTTATAGTCTCAGTAGATATTAAAAAGAAAAATATTTAAAAACCCATGTATTTATCGTCAGTTGTTTTTCACCTATGGTGCCTAGATAATTCAACTGGGGAAGGAATAATCTTTTCAGCCGAAGCAACTGAATAACTGTACGCAAAAGAGTGAAGTTGGTCTGGTACCTCACACCATATATAAAAGTTAAAAAAGGTCTAAATGTAAGAGTTAAAACTAAAATTTGTAGAGGAAAACAGAGGTGTAGATCTTCATGATCTTGGATTAAGCAGTGATTTCTCTTAGATATGACACCAAAAGCACAAGCAAATGAAAAAAATATAAACTGGACGTCATGAAAGTTAGACTTTTGTGTTCATAAAATATTATTAAGAGAGTGAAAAACCATCCACAAAGTGGGAGAAGTGGTTGCACGTCACATATCTGATAAAGATCTAGTATTACACAAAATATATAAAGATTCTTATAACTCAGTACAAAACAAGCATCCCAATTAAAAAATGGGAAAATCTGAAAAGCATTTCTTCAAAGGAGATATACAAATGACTAACAAACATATGAAAATATACTCAAATCATTAGTCTTTAGAGAAATGCAAGCCAAAACTACAGTGACATGCCTATAATAAAAATAAAAGATAAAGATACAATAAGAAGCATTGGTGAGGATGTGGAGAAATTGGAACCTCATACATTGCTGGTAGGAATGTAAAATGAGGCAGCCACTTCAGAAAATATTCTGGCAGTTCCTCAAAAAGCTAAAAATAAAGTTAGCATATGGCCCAGAGTTCTGATAATTGAAAACAAATGTCCGTGCAAAAACTTGTACATGAATATTCATAGCAACATTATTTCTAATACAAAAATGTGAAAATAGCGATCTAGTGATGAATGGATAAACACAAGTATTCAACCATAAAAAGAATTCAGTACCAATCTATTCTACAATAGGGATGAACCCTGAAGATACTGTTCTAAGTGAAAGAAGCTAGACACCAAGGGCTACAAATACATTGCTCTATTTATGTGAAATTTCCAAACAGGTAACTTTATAGTGATGGAAAGCAGATTGATGATTGCTTGGAATTCAGGGGAAGAAGAGGAATGGGAAGTGATTGCTAATGGATTTGGGGTTTCTTCTTGGGGTGATGAAAGCATTCTTGGCAGTGGTGATTACACAACATTGCGAATATCCTGTAAACCACTGAATTTTATGCTTTAAAAACCTGAATTTTATAGTATGCAAGTTATATAGCAGTTAAAAATATCAAATACAACAATAATTCCTATATTATGTTTTGAACTGAGGATAGAAAATTTCTTCAGATGATTGCTGTGGTTTTTCAGTTGCTAAGTATACCCATTTGAATGCAGAGTTCCAAAGAATAGCAAGAAGAGATAAGAAAGCCTGCCTCAGTGCTCAATGAAAAGAAATAGAGGAAAATAATAGAATGGGAAAGACTAGAGATCTCTTCAAGGAAATTAGAGATACCAAGGGAACATTTCATGCAAAGATGGGCTCAAAAAAGGACAGAAATGGTATGGACCTAATAGAAGCAGAAGATAATACAAAGAGGTGGCAAGAATACACAGAAGAACCGTACAAAAAAGATCTTCATGACCCAGATAACCATGACGGTGTGATCGCTCACCTAGAGCCAGACATCCTGGGAATGTGAAGTTAAGAGGGCCTTAGGAAACATTACTATGAACAAAGCTAGTGGAGGTGATGGAATTCCAGTTGAGCTCTTTCAAATCCTAAAAGATGATGCTGTGCAAGTGCTGCGCTCAATATGCCAGCAAATTTGGAAAACTCAGCAGTGTCTAGAGGACTGGAAAAGGTCAGTTTTCACTCCAATCCCAAAGAAAGGTAATGCCAGAGAAAGTTCACACTACTGCACAGTTGCATTCATCTCACACACTAATAAAGTGATGCTCAAAATTCTCCAAGCCAGACTTCAACAGTACACGACCATGAAATTCCAAATGTTCAAACTGGATTTTAAAAAGGCAGAGGAACCAGAGATCAAATTGTCAACATCCACTGGATCCTGAAATCAGTTAGAATATGTAATTTATCACAATTTTTATTTAACATTGTTCTGAAAGTTACAACCAATTCAATAAAACATGAAACATAAATGTTATATATAATGGACAGAAAATTCTGTTCTTTTTTTAGAAAAAGGATATATTTACCTTGGAAGCTCAAATAAATTAAAACAAGAGGTAACTGAAAGATTGAGACAAAGTGGATATCAAAAGTTTCATGTGTATTAAATGTGACTAATTAAGAAATAACATGGGAAATTGTCCATTTACTAGATAAATAGAAATTCATGGAAATACTGCAGGTGCAATGAAGTATCAGTGGTTATTTCCAGTTGGCAACTGTCAATAAATTTTCGTTTTCCTGTAACAGGCATTATTCTTTGTTTTCTATTTGAGGAAGTATGGATTTTATAATAAAAAGGCAATAAAACGTTTAATCAAACATAACCTGAGGCTAGACGTGACGCAAGGGACATTCAGCCTCCACATTTGTGGTCTACAGACCACACTTGGAAAGCCCAGCTCTTGACATCTTAAGCTTGGGCTCTTTTGAATTAAATTAGCTTTGATTTTAAGAGCACATTATAATGAATGAGAATGCAGCCAACTCGAGTTAAGTTGCAAAGTTCTTTTTGTGATGTGTGCTCGTTTCTGATAAAGGTTGAGAGCTGTGAGTGAGAGGGAGATCTTGCGAGAAAACTGGCGGGAGGTCAGCTGAGAGAAAGGGTGATGAAAGACAGGGACACTGGGAACAGAACAAGATCATGAAAGGGGGCTCTGCAGGGAAGGAAGGAGAAGGCATTGCAGCTGCTGCTGCTGCTGCTGCTGAGTCGCTTCAGTCGTGTCCGACTCTGCGAGCCCATAGACGGCAGCTCACGAGGCTCCCCATCCCTGGGATTCTCCAGGCAAGAACACTGGAGTGGGTTGCCATTGCCTTCTCCAACGCATGAAAGNGACACTGGGAACAGAACAAGATCATGAAAGGGGGCTCTGCAGGGAAGGAAGGAGAAGGCATTGCAGCTGCTGCTGCTGCTGCTGCTGAGTCGCTTCAGTCGTGTCCGACTCTGCGAGCCCATAGACGGCAGCTCACGAGGCTCCCCATCCCTGGGATTCTCCAGGCAAGAACACTGGAGTGGGTTGCCATTGCCTTCTCCAACGCATGAAAGTGAAGAGTGAAAGGGTCGCCCAGTCATGCCTGACTCTTCGCGGCCCCATGGACTGCGGCCCACCAGGCTCCTCCAACCATGGGATTTTCCAGGCAAGAGCACTGGAGTGGGCTGCCATAGGCATTGCAGCAGGATGACGGAAAAATGAAGGGAGAGAGAAGGGGGCAGAGAGAAATGGCAGACACTACAGAGGATGCATTGACGGGGGGATGTGACATCGCCAAGGTGGTCCAGGTATGAGGCTGGTGGGAGAGGATGAGGGTCCACCACAGACAGTGGAATCCTGACTGACCTTTCCATGGGAGTATCCGAGGCGTTCACTTGTGGATGCTGTCATGGGTCGAACTGTGTCCTTCGCTCCCAAACCTCAGGGTCAAAGTCCTAACTTCTAGAACCTCAGAATGCGATCTTATTTGGAGATCTTTAAAGAAGTAGGTAAAATGAGGTCATTATTAGCACGGGACCTACTCCACTGTGATCGATGTCTTTGTGAAAGGAGGAGGTTAGGGCACATATACACAGAAGAAAGGCCACGTGAAGACAGGGAGAAGACAGCCGTCGGGAAGCCAAGGAGGCAGGCTTCAGCAGACAGCCCTGCAGATGCCTTGGTCTTGAACTTGGCCTCCAAAGCTGGGAGACGATCCGTCTGCTGGCCAAGACCCCAGTCTGAGTGTCTTGTCAAGGCAGCCCTGACAGATGACTGCAGATGCTGAAGAACGAGGTCCAGAGCCCAGCAAGCAGGTCCGTGTTTCTGGTGGGGAGCCTTCTGGGCCCCAGGCCCTCAGGAGAGTGAGCACACGGTGAGTGCTGGGTCAGTGCTTGTTGAGTGATATGCTTGGAATGGCACGAAGGCATTCGAAACCAAGAGGCTGACTTTTGGCAAATGCAGAGTGGCTTACCTTGACTTATTTTTTGCTGCTTACACAATGACTTAAATAACAAATATTCTAGTTTATAGTTCCTTGATAACTCTCAAATAAAAACAAATTTATACATTAAATACAAAGCAATTACATCAGCAATAAAACTCAAATTGACAACATTAGTTTTATGTCACTGTTGAGCTTGGTGCTCACAAAACCAAGTTGCCTCCTAAGTGAGTATGGGATTGAATGCAAGGCAGATTCTTCTGGGGCTGATGGGTCCTAACTGCAGCATAGTAAGATGACACAATCTCCCAGTGTGGACAGTATGTAAAGCTGTCTCATCTAAGGTCATCCTGGTTGCCAACCTACATGCAAACAAGGGCGCAGAAATCATGTGCCACAAAATGTTTATAAAGTGTGTAAGCAGAAAATCCATGTGCTTTAAATTTTTGCCCTAAAGTTATAAGAATTCCATTAGGGACCATGAGGAGCCCTGCAACCCTGATTTAGAAATGAAACCAAGGAACACTCACGTGGAACACCCCTCATTTACTCCACGGACATTCACCCACCGCTTCCTCCACAGCCAGGGCCTGGGCTCAAGCAGGAAGGACACACAGACCATGGCGGCCAGCGTCCGGTCTTGGGATCAGATTCCAACAGGCACATTTATGACGCTGTGTGTAGAGGTTGTGTAGGAACGTGTGGGAGTTCTGAAGAGGGGAGCTAACTCAGTCTTCAGGGCTAGAAAGGCTTCCTGGAAGAGGCAGTAGCTCTTCAAGCAGAGTCTTAAGAGGATTAGAAACCCAGCACCTCCCTGACGAGGCAATTAGTCCAGATATCCCAAACTGAGATAAGACTGGGACTCTGAACTTCTAGAACAAAGGCTATCGTTATAAAAAGGGAACGGAGAAGGCAATGGCAGCCCACTCCAGTACTCCTGCCTGGAAAATCCCATGGATGGAGGAGCCTAGTAGGCTGCAGTCCATGGGGTCGCTAAGAGTCAGATACAACTGAGCGACTTCACTTTCACTTTTCACTTTCATGCAATGGAGAAGGGAACGGCAACCCACTCCAGTGTTCTTGCCTAGAGAATCCCAGGGGCGGCAGAGCCTGGTGGGCTGCCGTCTATGGGGTCGCACAGAGTCGGACACGACTGAAGTGACTTAGCATAACGAGGGAAAAGGTTTGTTTTGTCCTCTAGAGAGCTCGCTCCTTTGTCCCCACAATCCTCTCTTCAGGCAATTAATGGTTCAGCAATTTCATCTGACTTAAGGCTTGTCCTTCTCTATTTTAATAATGTCCTCGGAAAGCTCACATACTAATTTAAGCCTTTTACATGAATTAACTCATTAGTTAGCTGTAGAGGAAGTCCCTGAGGGAATGGAAGTGGAGTTAGGGAGTGAGCACTGAGAAGAGTTGGGACCAGATCTCTGACTCCTCTGTGGAGGGGTGGGTGGGCACTAGGGGGAAGGAAACGTACCCGGAAGATGCCTCATCTCTCATCCATCCGTGTGTGGAGTGGGGTGCATGTGTGTGCCCTTAGGGGAGTGAGTGGGACGTTTTCTCACTCAAAAAGCGGTTCCTGTGGATGCTGCACAAAGCACTAGCTTCCTGCATCTTGTCCTCATCTAGCCAGGAAGGCTGGGAGGGGCAACCTGGCCTGGCGGTGGTGGTGAAGATGCCTCATCTCTCATCCATCCGTGTGTGGAGTGGGGTGCATGTGTGTGCCCTTAGGGGAGTGAGTGGGACGTTTTCTCACTCAAAAAGCGGTTCCTGTGGATGCTGCACAAAGCACTAGCTTCCTGCATCTTGTCCTCATCTAGCCAGGAAGGCTGGGAGGGGCAACCTGGCCTGGCGGTGGTGGAGGCTGAGCTACCAGCCAGGCTTCCCTTTTGACCAGCCCTGGCTCTGTTTGGGCCAGCGTTGGGGAGGCAGCTGAGCAGTCCTGTCTCTGATTTTCCTGGCCCAGGGGAGCTGAGAGCTGGACTCAGCACCCCTCCGCAGAAGCAGAGAAAAGCCAGACTGGCGGTGAGAGACTCGGCTCGGAGACGCCTAGTCTGAGAGCCGCATACTGACCTGTAGCTGATGGAAGACGATCAACAGCCAGTTTGTACTTGCACGAGTCTGAATCTTGTGCGCACACTTCCTACAGACTCCAGAAGCCTTCGCTTGCCTGAGTCAGTGACCTGCCATCACTCCCTCCCGTTTCTGACGTGGGCGTGATTGGCATTTTGTGTGCACTGTTATTTCCCTTGTAGGACTGCCCACTGCGATCTAGGGCATTCACGTCATGCTCTCTGAACGTTAGCTGTGCACCCACCCCTCAAATCATTGGGACAAAACTGTTCCACACATTTCAGAAAACCCCTAGGGGGTCCATGCTGCCCATTGAAGGCTGTTTCTCCAAGGACAGGCTCTGCCAGCCTTGAGCACTGATCCTTCCTTGTTTAATTAAACACAAAGTAATAAGTACCCACAGCACACAGTGAAGGTGGAGCAGGGAGACCAGGATGGGTTCATCAAAGCGGGGCTGATGAGCACTGAGGCAGGTGGGTGCGGTATGAAAGCTGCTCCTAGCTCTGGATCGCTGTGGTCCAAGAAAGGCTGCTCTTAAGAACGAATGTATGGACACCAAGTGGGGAAAAGTGAAGTGAGATGAACCGGCAGATTAGGAATGACATATATACAGCCTTTCTTCCTCCAGGGGACCTTCCCAAACCAAGGATTGGACCCAGGCCTCCTGCATTGGCAGGCAGATTCTCCCATCATCTGAGCCACCGGGGAAGCCCATATATATAGGTTTCCCTGGTGGCTCAGATAAAGGGTCTGCCTACAATGCAGGAGACCGGGGTTCGATCCCTGGGTCAGGAAGACTCCCACTCCAGTACTCTTGCCTGGAAAACCCCATGGACAGAGGAGCCTGGTGGGCTCCAGTCCATGGGGTCGCAAAGAGTCGGACACGACTGAGCGACTTCACACACACACACACGTATAAAAAAGAAAATTAACGAAAGCCTACTCTTTAGCACGGGGAATTCCACTCAGTGCTCTGTGGTGACAAAGAGGGGATATGTGTAGACACATTGCTGCTTCGCTTTGCTGGGCAGTAGAGACTAGCACAGCATTGTAAGGCAACTGAACACCGATGAAGAAGGCGGCTACTCTCGGGCATCTGAATGTGGGAGAGGAAAGAAGGAGCCGCTGCTAGACTCTCCGTTTTTCAGTCCCAGGCTAGGGTGAGCGACTTTCTTGATTCTTCTTTTGTCACTTTTGCTTCGGGATTAGCCATCCCTCGCCTTGTTAGCCGACCTTGGTGGCTGGGTCTTCAGTCTCCCGGCTCCCTACCCCCATCTCAGCTCCCTTTATCTGCTCCCTCTTTGTCTGCCTCCTTCTCTCCTCCTCCCTTCTTCCCTACTATTATGGGCTGAATTGAATCTCTCCCAGAATTCACATGCTGAAGTCCTCAACCTTCGTATCACAGAAAGTGACTCTATTTGGAAATGGGCCCTTTAAGGAAGTAGTTAAATTAAAATAAGGTCATTAGGCTGGGCCCTAATCCCATATAACTGGTGCCCTTATAAGGGGAGAAGATTAGGACCCAGACACACAGAGAAGAAAGAGCAGGTGAAGACGTAGGGGGAAAATGCCCATACACAAGCCGAAGAGAGACGCTCCAGTGGAAACCAAACATGCTGAGACCTGGATCTCAGGTTTTTAGCTTCCAGAACGGTTAGAACAGTTTAATTCTGTGCTTTAGGTCCCTCAGTTTGTGGCACTTTGTCATGGGAGCCCGAGAAACAGCTTCCTTTCTCCATTTACTAGTGCACCCCCACACCCCCGCACCCCGAGATGTTTACTGATGGCCCACCATGCACTGGGCACCATGCAAGAATGCGCTTCCAAGGGCTCAGCACTCAGCCCTTCCCCTGTCTCAGATCCCGGACAACGACACTGGTTTCCAAAGCATCTCGTATTGGCTTGAGGATGAGTCAATTGTCTTTCCTTTTTCTGTACCCTCGTTGTGAGTCACAGACTCTAAAATTCAACACTTCCCTTGGATTACTGTCAGTAACATTGGAGATACTACACTCAATGAGGTCCCTGCTTCCACACCTAGTGGCGCCCTCTCTGTGATGCCTGGAGGACCCTTGCGACATCTCCCCTCCTTCACTGACGTCACCCACCGTCGTGGGGATGAGGTACAAACTCCTGGATCTGGCGTTCGGGAGCCTCTAGGGCTTTGTTCCTGCCTGCACCTCCGTCCACGTCTCACTCCCCAGTTGCAACTGGTCTATTAAGCTCTTAGGAGCCACCTGCAAGTCTTGAAATGTCTGTGTCTTTTAATCTGTTATTATTACATTCAATACCTTTGGCCGGTAGCATGTGGGGCCTTAGTTCCTTGACCCCAGATTGAACCCTTGTCCCTGTAGCAGAAGCACTGATCCCCCTCCTGTGGCCCCGGTCACTGTGCTTTGGCAACCTGCCCCCTCCTCTGGAACAGTCCCTTACCCTCTGCTGGTGGGACTCCCCAGGACACTAGAAGGGTCAGCTCAAGGCTGCTTCCACTCTCGAGGCTTCCAGCAAGGCGAGGAAGAGGAAGCCGGCCTGGCCTCTGCTGTGACCACTGATGCAGATGACCTGCCCTCATTCCAGTCTCTTCTGTCCGGAGCCTTCTAGAATCTGCTGCCGCTGCGAAGTCGCTTCAGTCATGTCTGACTCCATGTGACCCCATAGACGGCAGCCCATCAGACTCCTCTGTTTCTGGGATTCTCCTGGCAAGAACTCTGGAGTGGGTTGCCATTTCCTTCTCCAGTTCTAGAACTTAGGGGCCATTTTTTTGTTTTTCTTCCTGCATCCAGCCAGCCTGCAGAGCCTGACAACCAAGCTAACACTCACTGTGAAGGTCAAGGAATGACCTGAATGTATATCTTACAGCTCGGTTTGGAGAAGCTCTTTCTATCCAGCTGTACTGCCAGCCTTACAGCTTCGCATCTCCTTATCTTCAGGGAAGAACCAGTGTGTTCCCCACCCCATCCCTGTTTGTGCAGGGGAAAGATGCTGCAATTTTTGTCCAAATTCCACCGTTGCTGGCCCATGATTTCTTCTTCTGATTGGATAGACGCGTCCTCTGTAAGCACAGTCTCTTCTTTCCCATCCTCTCTCTCATCAGTCACAGCTGAAACGTCTTTTGTCCAAAGTTTACTCTTTGTTCACTCCCTATTGGTGATAATTCAAGCATGCAACTAAGTGCTTTTGGCTCCAAAATGCCTGTGAACAGAGATCTTAAAAATTACTTGTATAAATCCAGACTGAAAAAGCAACCCAGAAATCCGCTGAGCACCTTAGATGGGGGTGTTTACTTTTCCTTGGTGCTTTTAGCTTAAGAATATACTTGCTATACACAAGGTCAAGCTGATTATAAAAGCATGCCATCCTCTTTCGTCTCAGACCGGGTTTTAGCAGACAACTGCATAACAGAAGAAGAAAAGGAGACCTCCGCTTTGTAGCCTGCCACGTAATTTGTTTTAAGGGCACTTGGATTTCTAAGATTCTTTCAGTAGTGACTGGTATAGATTCAGGATTAGTTGAGTAGGGCCTCAGCATAGCTTAGTGTCCACAGGGATCTGGATCAACTTCAGAACAGTCTGAACACTCATCCAGAAACCCCAGACAGGGGGATTTTTAGAAGAGATAACTTTTAAAAATAATTAGATTGTATTATTCTTCTAATTCAGAACACAGTCAGACCTGATGGAGCCAGGAGTCGGACAAATAAGTTGGTGGAGGATTTTCAAATTGTCTTAAGGTTGTGAGTGAGTTAGCAGGCAGCAAGGTGAAGGGAATTATCGGGAAGGCCTTTGCTATTGTCTCCAGAATAACTGAAATCCTGAATCTCATCTGGGTCACTGATGGTGTCTGCCCTGGAGACTGGGTGTCCTATATCACACAGCAAAGGTCGAGATATTCTGGTAGATTATTTCAGAAGCTGAAAAGGACTGGAGGGATAGCTTCAAAGAGAATACTGAAAAGAGAATACTGTTGGTGTCACAGGACTCTAAGAAAAGCGCTTTTCAGCCCCTAAATCTCCAGCACAACATCAATTTTGGCAAAGAGAAGGCGAGGCAAAGGGTGGGCCCTTAGCTCTGATTTTGGATTGAATATCTGCTCACTTCTGCAGGGAAAGATAGTTAGAAACGAACCTAAAGCGATAATTGGCTCCGCTGAGTGTGCCCCACCCGTGTAAAGGGCTCTTTCGACTTTCCACCCACGGGGAGTAAATCGCAAGCACAGAGGTTGAGGTGGGAGGTCACAGAGGACACCACACGGTGCTGCCACGTCCTTGGCTCCCTGCCCACGTGCAGTCATGCTGACATGCCGTTTAACATATGCCACCATCTTCTGGACAATGAGGTTCTGCGAGGTTGTGTTGCCCAGGGACCCACAAGTGGTACCCAGGGCGGGATGCTGGCCAGCTTTCAGAATCAGCATTCCTCCTCTGGCATCCTTTCCCCTGTCTCACCAAGGTCTGTCTTCCATAGCCAGAATCCAAGTTCTCCATGCAGACACTCTGTGGCCCAAGAGCCCTGGAGAGGAGACCTCTTTGAGCCTAAGCTTCCTAGCCTGTAAAATGGACCCTGGGACCTCACAGGGGTGGGGTGTGAGGTTTAGCTGCTCATGCACGCAAAGTGGTTTCCCAGCTCTGGTCTGGAAGTCTCCCAGAAATGTCTGTGTTCCTGGGTGGTTGGATCCCGCTTGACCCCGGTTCTTGCCCTCACATCTTGTTCTTGGCATCCGACCCAGCAGCCTTGCAGCCGGTTCCCCAGGACTCCTCCGTCCTGTCGCCCCCTGGTGAGAAGAGGCGGGGCTGCTCCCCCGAGTCAGGCTGCCTGGACGGTCAGCCCCGTCCCCGCAGAGCCCTGCTCCTTGTGAGTGTCCTCAGCCAGAAGGGTCCTGTGGACGCCTGGCCTCAGGACTCCAGGGAATACCTGGCATTTGGAGACATCACAAGTGCTGTGCACCCACTGGCCTGGGCTGCAGGGTGGACTTGTCCTCTGGGACATGACCTGGGGCTAAAAGCAGCCTGTGGGCAGTGCCACCTCTGTCCCATGCATACCCCACCCTCATTCACTGCTCTTCGAGGGAAGGAGAGAGGGGCCATGTTCTCCTCTTCCTTCAGGGACCCCACTCCAAATTGGGGTCCACTTTTTCTGGAACCCCACAAAGCCCTCCTTTGACAGACACATGCAAAGCATATCTAACACACGTTTTCTTTGCCCCAGAAGTGCTGGACTATCACATTAGTCAGGCTCTGGCCCCAAATTTAGAAGCATGGGGAAGAGATCAGGCACTGACTCAGGGTGAGACGGGCTGAATGGCCTTCTCACCACATCCTGGCTGTGTGACCAGGGACAGCCCTTTCATCTCCCTGCCTCTGCTTCCTTATCTGCAGCAGGAATAGTAAAGACAGGTGACATTCACCGGCCGGAGACCAGGAACAATGCCATAACTGGAACTGTCTCACCTGATCGTCTCAAGCACCCAGTGGGGGACATGCCCACTTCCCCATTGTACAGGTGGAGGAAACTGAGGCGCATGGAGGCTGAGGAGCTGCCTCAGGGTCTCACAGTGGCAGGGTTTAGTGGCATGCTGCAGAGTGTCTAGCCAATGTCTGTGGCTGGGGCACCCTGAGCGGTCATCACAGTTTACAGCGTCTGCACACTCTGAACTTTCGTGTGTGAACCTTCTCCATTTTCCAAGCATCCCCATGCACGACATCCCCCACCTTCATTCGAATTCAGCTGCTCCTTGGCTCCCAAAGGTCTCTGTGTAGAGACTGCAGGAGGTTCGCTGGGCAACAGGTTAGCCTTTGGTCCAGGAAATCCCCGCATTTGGTAGTTGCCCCCCCCCCACCCCGCCCCCCATCTTTCACCCAAGCTTCCAGACACCGTCCCCGTAGCAATAACTGGCCTGTGATGCAAACTGACCTCCAATATCATTGCAACTACGTATGCCCCGTGTCCGACTCGTTGCCTCCC